>NW_006499948.1:3734874-3797542 GCF_000471905.2 Amborella trichopoda | reverse complement strand
GTACCCGGCCGTACGTACTTCGTCGTAACGGTAACCGTTACTACTTTACTTCGTAACAACTACAACGACACGACTCGTCTATAGTCACTCTCTCTCTCTCTCTCTCTCTCTCTCTCTCTCTCTCTCTCTCCATCAAAAAAAGAACCAATGCACAATGAAGCTGTATTTCTCTATTTCAATCTAAATTTCATCGAGCATAAATCTTCCCCACTACAATTCATCAACAAAAGTAACAGGCAATCTCTCTCTCTCTCTCATCAAGAAAAGAGCCAATGCAAACAACGAAGCTGTATTTCTCTCTCTCAATCTAAATTTCATCAAGCATAAATAGTCCCCACTACAATTCATCAAGAAAAGTACCATGTAATCTCTCTCTCCAAGTGAACCAAACACAACAAATTGGTCTTTTGATTACATTTTAAAAGGAACACGAGAGAAATAGAAAGGAGTGTATAGAAGGGCCTGGTTTTGCAATATCACAGCAGAGTTCTCACCTGGAGAAACCCACGAATCGGACTCAATTTCCTCTTCTCTCTTCGACCCACTCCCACTCACTCTCCATACTCTTGGGTGCTCCAGACCAGCTCTCTCTTTCCCCTCTCTCTGTAAATCTTCCCAATCCAAACCGTTTTTCTTTTTGTTCGACATCTATCTCTCTCTCACTCTGAACTTCTCTTCTCTTTCCTTACTCCCATCACTACCTACTTTACCCTTTTATAAACATTTTCTCTCTCTTTGGTGGTCACTGGTTACGGAACCTTAGCACCTAAGGTAACCCAAAAGCCAATAAACTTGGGTGCGGTTTGTATAGAGCCTAGGCTCTAAACAATCAAATTAGAACTTATTTTCAAATAGTATCGAGAAATGTGGTTTTAACTGTAGAAATATTTGTGATAGCCTTAAAATATATTTTCATTTTTATTTATAAACTTTAAAGCTTCAAAAAATAGTGTAGATTGCTAGATCTATGAAAACTTGAAAATCTTGAAAATTGACGGTCCAAAAATATATTATAAAATACACTATTTTCAAAACTTGTAATCCATTTTTTTCTTATGTCCATGCATTTTGATATTGAGATGATTACTTTGATGATGTTTGAGTATCAAAACAATCTTTTCTAGTGAAATTTTTGAGGTAAGTTCTAATTTGATTGTTTAGAGCCTCGGCTCTATATAAACTTTTTTTATAAAACTTTACCCAAAGCTAGAAATGGCAGCTACATTTGGGAAAGGTTTATTTGCATAAAAGATCTATGTTTCCCCTACCGTCTAGCCGTCCAATTTGGGTCACTAGAGTCACTCAGTGTTTGATCTTAGATCCGACATATTAAAGTATTTTATGTTTAGTTATTTTTATACAAATTTTATGAATATGAAATTTGGTACGTATCATTTTTTTATTGGGGCGCACCTATAAAAAATATTTAAAATAATTTTTTCATAAAATATAATGACTAAAATACCACTTGAAACTTTTAAAGATATTTTGGTTATTTTATTTTATTGAATATTTTTTTTTTATATTATTTGCTAGTACGAGTTTAATAAAAGATTGGATGTACAAAATTTTGTTTCAAATTAGTTTGTAGAGAAAAAAATAAAAAAAAAAATAGTGTAGAGGGCAATCTTAGCTCTCCATTGGTTCCATCAAGGAACCGGTTGGTCCCCACCAATTTCGAATTAGAATTGACGATTCTCTATCTAGATGGCCATTTTTCAAACGTTTCCTTTCTTTAGAAAAACACAGTCGTATATTCATCAAATGCATGCTCAACATAAAATTGACTTCAAATTTACATGTTTTCTTTTCTTGAATGATTATAGTTTTGAAAGCAAAATGCATGTGGTTTATTGGCTTTTTTTATCTTTTCAAAATGCTTTAAAAATCTAAGTACCACTAATCCATTATTGGAACTAGTGTTTAAAATCCAACAATTTCCAATACGGACCGCTTTAGATGGGAATTGGTAGGAATTGAACTAGTTCTAGGATGTATAGGTCCCCATCATGTTCTCCCTAAAGTCCCCCTATATATTTTTTTCTTTCTTTTAAGATTTTTTAATATTTTTTTAGGCCCCCTCACAATCCCTACCCTATAAATCATTATTTTAAGTTTTTTTTATGAACAAATGTTTCATGCGGGCTGGACCGCATTTCTAGAATATGCAATCTAGAGGTATAAAGCATCAATCTTAAAGATGGATGCAAATAGGTAGTCTAAAAATAATTGTAACTAGCGGTCCAAATGTTTTTTTAACATAACTATTATTTCTAGTTTTTAAAGTTTATTTATTTATTCATATTCATGATCTCCATGTTAAAGATTATATATTCTCTAAAAGTTAAGATCAAATTATATTTATTGCCAAGCTCGCATTTCTACAATATGTGGGCTGGCAGCATGCTAACTGTGTCCTTATTTTATTTCATTTATTTTCTTATATTTATCTAGATCATAGATTTATACTGATCCGCATCACTGATCGAATGATATGGCACAAATATGTAGGTAAATTATCTTCCTACCGGATCAGATTTTAAAACATTGCTTGGAACAAATTGATGAAGGGGTAAATCTATCAAGCTTTAAAGTTGCGACAATATTCTAAAAGATCAAACGTGCCCTTAGGTGTTATTGCTTTCTCTCATCTGCGACAAGATATATCATGCACATCACTCTTTAGTTCATTGTGTATTCTCCTCACTAGGTCTTGTCTAATTTCTACAAAAGAAATGTTTATATAAATTTGTAACTTTACTTATAAAAATAGTATTACAGTAATCTACATCATCTATTTTATTCAAATAGTGTAGATTTAACACAAATTAAAATAAAAATATTACTATTTTGATACAATATTAAATGACATCTCAAATCTTCATTATCTAATTAAAATAAATTACATACGAAGCCTTACTTCTACTAGTAAAGTTGCATGGAAGAAGAATTGATGGAGGTCGATGTCGTTATAGAAAGGCACCCTCTACAAAAAGCATGAAAACAATTCGCAATTATTATACTTTGACTAGCTTTAACTTTTACTTAAAGGATGAAAACATTATGCAATTAATAAAGGGAAATTTTTTCACCCACAAAGGAAAAGTTTGTGGTTACCCAGGTGCTAAGATTTCCGTGGACGTAGGAATCGATTCGAGCAATGTTTTAAAAATATCGGAAAGCGACTAGTTCACCTATGACATGGCCGGTTTCTGGGCTGGTTTTCTTACAGTACTGCAAGTGTGAACCGGTTAATTTTTAATATCTGGTGCTGAACCATATTGGAAATCCATAAGAGTGATCTAGATCACCAAACCATGTTTTTAATTCTTGGACAAGAGAACCAAGGGAGACAAACGGAAGCGTTAACTAGTATACGAACAACGAATGGAGAGATGAGTGAGTTTCAATGATAATAGGTCTACATCAGACATCAACATTGAGCCCATACCTCTTTGTCTTAGTTTTGAACGATTTAAGTAGGTATTTATAATATAACGTATTGTAGTGCATTTTGTTCACAAATGACATAGTTTTGATCAATGTGACCTGAAACGAAGTCAATACAAAAGTAAAACTTTGGATGGATGTTTTAGAATCTAAATGTTTTAAAATTAGTCGGTTTAATACAAAGTTTATGGAATACAGTTTTACTAATAATAGGAGTAGAGACAACAAAATTGTTAAGATTGACGGACAAGAATTAGAAAAAAAATGTACTTTCGATATTTTGTATCGATAATCTAGAAAAATTGAGATATTGAGGAATATGTTGTACATAAAATTAGAGCTGGGTGGGTGAATTGGAGATATGTAATCAAAATTTTATGTGATCGACATATGCCAATGAAGCTGGAAGGCAAGTTCACTAGGATAACTGTGGAACCTGCTTTGCTCTATAAGGTGAAATGTTGGGTGGTCAAACAAAAAAAAATCCCCATAAAATAAATGTAGTGGAAATTAAGATGTTGAGACTAATGAGTGGCAACACAAGAAGGGATATAATTCGAAATGAGTATATTCGAAAAAAATTTGGTGTGATACCAATAGGTGATAAGATGAGAGATATTAGACCTAGGCGGGTTGAACATTTCTCGCAACAATATACATACAACTAAAATAAAAGCATGCAAAGAGATAGACGAGGCAGTAGAAGTCCCAGAACTTGGAAAAATTATTAATGTTTTAATAATTAATTTGACTATTTTTTTGAAGTATGTGTTGTAATAGTAGTATAAGATCTTACCAAACTTCATACACTTCAAAGTACATGGCTTTTTTCCTTCTCTTTTATTATGTATTTTAAAACGCAGGTCGAGTTGCCGGAGCAGTTAATGGCTGGACGGATCTAGATCGCCAATCTCGACTGAATTGGACCCAATCTCTTGGGTAGAAACTGGTCCCAAAGAAATTAAATATTATTTATTATTTTTAAAAATAAGAATGGCAAATAATAATAAAACATAAAATAGATATAAACCAAGTTATTTGGCTAATCTAGATAACCTAATTCTCTGACCGACTCACTCGGTTCTCTTACACAACTGGGCAACCTATAAAAATAGACCAATTCTTGGTTCCTTCAAGGAACCGGTTGGTTCCCACCAATTTCGAACTAGAATCGAGGATTCGTTAACTGGATTGTCATTTTTCAAACATTCATTTCTTTTGAAAAACACCTTTGTATATTCATGCTCAACATAAATTGACTTCAAATTTACATGTTTTCTTTTCTTGAATGATTCTAGTTTTGAAGGAAAAATGCATGTGGTTTATGTTTTTCAAAATCCTTTTATGATATCATGAATTCCCATGCAGTCCACTTTACTGTGTGGTATTCACACTAGGTTTCAATTCTCTCCAAGTCTCTAAATAAAATATTTGGCGATGAATGTGTGGTAGTTACCAATGCGCTATGACTTCCTTATTTAACTTTGGAGCGGGAATCACTGATGAAAGAAAAGAAGACCAGGAGAAGTGGAAGAGCTTTTTTCGGAAAATAATTTAGAAGAGTTATAAAAGAGAAGAAGAGGGCAAAAATGAAATAGGCAAAAAAAAAACAGAAAAAGGCCATAGGCTTGATACTTGAGAAAGTTTAAAGAGGTTAGAAAATAATGAAAACGTTTACATAAGATGTTAACTTTATATTATTGAAATGCATCTCAAAAATCATCTAGAAGAGAGTGTTCTGATGTTGGAAGACCCTCCCATTTGATCAATCTTGGACATGAAAAAATAATAATTTTTAGTATTAAAAATAGTCCATCTTATAACAAATTATGTGGAATATTTATTTTCAAGATTTTCTAGTTTTTCTAGATCTATTTATATATATGCTTGATTTGTACTATTTTCTAAATTTTAAATTTTATAACTAGGGACAATAATAGATTTTCAAGCCATCATATGGTTTCCAACAATGAAAATACATCTTCGAACAAAATTTAGAGGTGTGCCTTACTTTTACTATTCTACAATATAAAGACGACACCTTATACAATCCTTACATTAATTTTTAATTATTGAACAAAGCAAAAAAAATTAGTGCATTTATATTCTTATGCGACCCTTTCCAAATATTATGGATTATGGATCTACGGTTATAGCTTTGATGATCATGAATCATGAAAGCCTAGAATTTAAACCATAAAATATATTATTTAAAAGAATAATGTGAACCATCTAAAACAACAAAGTTTTAATACTCAATTTTAAGATTTAGAATTTACATCAAAAATCCATAACTAAAATGGATTTTAGAAATATTAAGGTAAATTTTAGGAGACCCTAGCACTGCAAATCCATTATTGGAACTAGTGTTTTAAAACCCAACAATTTCCGATACGGATCACCGTTCTAGATGGGAAGTGGTAGGAATTGAACTAGGTCTAGGATGTATGGGTGCCCATCATGTTCTCCCTAAAGCCCCCTATATATATTTATATATATATATTTCCTTTCTTTAATCTTTTTTAATATTTTATTAGATCCCCTCTCAATCCCTACCATATAAATCTTTTTTTTAATTTTTATTTTATGAACAAATGTTTCATGCGGGTTGGACTACATTTCTACAATATGCAGTCTAGACGTATAAAGCATCAATCTTAAAGATGGATGCATATAGGTGGTCTAAAAACAATTGTAACTAGCGGTGCCAATGTTTTCTTAACATAATTATTATTTCTAGTTTTCAAAATATATTTGTTTTTTTCATATTCATGATCTCCATGTTAAAGATTATATATTCTCTTAAAGTTAAGATCAAATTATATTTTTTGCCAAGCCCGCATTTCTACAATACGTGGGCTGGTAGCATACTAATTGTGTTCTTATTTTATTTCATTTATTTTCTATTGTTTCTCTAGATCATGGATTTGTACTGATCTGGATCACTGATCGAATGATATGACACAAATATGTAGGTAAATGATCCTTCTACCAATCCAGATTTTAAAACATTGCTTGGAACAAATTGAGGAAGGGTTGAATCCATCAAGCTTTAAAGTTGCGACAATATTCTAAAAGATCAAATGTGCCCTTAGGTGCTATTTCTTAATCTCATATGAGAAAGAAGCCACAAGATATATCATGCCAAATATGATGTTTAATTTAAGAAAATTTATAGAATAAGACCATTTATCTTTTGTATAAAAAGTTCGCAGTCATTTTTTACTGTTTGATTTGAAATCAGAAGGCTGAGATTATGTAATTACTCATGCTTAAAGTTCAAAAAAATTTATTCCAGTTGAGATTATGTAATTACTCTTGCTCAAAGTTCAAAGATATTTGTTCCAACTCCGTGACATCCTTGAAGCTGCCACTTTAACATTTGATGTCTAGGACTAGTTGTGACCTCCTTATTCTAAAGATAGATGGTCTTCTACTATATAATCCCTTAATTTAATTGCAAAAGAGAAACACACCAACAACATTTGACAACATATTAGAAAGGGGTGTGGTTTATATAAAGCCGAGGCCCTAAGTAATCAAAGTAAGGCACACCTTCAAATAGTGTGAATTTCAATACTAAAAATCATTATGATAGCTTGAAAAATTATTTTCATCTCTAATTATAGAAATTTAGAGCTTTAAAAATAATGTAGATTGAGCGGATATTTGAGTATATGAATATCTTGAAAATTGAAAGTCCAAAAAATATATAACAAGATACACTGAGACATAAAAATCTATTTGTTTTCATGTTTATACATCTTGAGGTCGAAATAATTGATTTGAAGATTTTTAAGCATCAAAACAACCTCTCCTAGTGAATTTTTTGAGGACCCATTAATTTGATTGATTAAGGCCTCACACTCATATAAACACTTTCCATTAGAAAGAGATGCTAACTAAAGGTCCCACCACTACATTGGTTCATATCATTGGGAAGTAGAACAGGAAACACATGAAATAAAAAACACCACCATCCCTCGTGCTAGAGGGAAATATAAGCACCAACACCACAAAAAACCAAAGCACTTACTTAATCCTGAGCTAAACCAGTAAACCACTTCCTCAACCGTATTCCCCCTTGTTTTAATTTTTCATTTGATTTCATTCATTCTAACAGTTTTTTCGAGCTTTTGTCAGCGTTGATGATCAAGGAAATAGTCTTTAGGGTTTTCTTCAAAATCTCTGCGGAGCATGCGTCCATCTTCCCCTGGCTTTTTCATCGTCTTCCCCTCCTCCTCTTGTTCATTGCCATGGTAGGCTGAATCTTGATGCCCATGAATAACATCATTCCAGCACTTGCTACGCCTGCTATCTTCGCAGCCGTACTCATTTCTGAACATCAAGCAAACGTCAATGCAAACTCTCTCTCTCTTTCTCTCTCTCTCACACATCAAGAAAAGAACCAATGCAAACAATGAAGCTGTATTTCTCTATTTCAATCTAAATTTCATCAAGCATAAATCTTCCCCACTACAATTCATCAAGAAAAGCAACAAGCAATCTCTCTCTCTCACACATCAAGAAAAGAACCAATGTAAACAATGAACTTGTATTTGTCTCTCTCAACCTAAATTTCATCAAGCATAATAAATAATCCCCACTACAATTCATCACGAAAAGTACCATCCAATCTCTCTCTCTCTCTCTCCACGTGAAGCGAACACAACAAATTAGTCCTTTGATTATATTTTAAAAGGAACACAAGAGAGAAATAGAAAGGAGTATATAGAAGGGCCTGGTTTTGCAAACCCTTGTTGTTCGACATCTCTCTCACTCTGAACTTGTCCTTCCTTTGCTTTCTCCTCTCTCTCCTTACTCCCATCACTTCCCACTTTACCCTTTTATAAATTTCCTCTCTCTCTTTGGTGGTCCCATGGTTACGGAAACCTTAGCATCTAAGTTAACCCAAAAGCCAATAAAACTTTACACAAAGTTCGAAAAGGCACGTAGCGGAATCTTAGCAAAATAAGGGAAACATCATCACATGCATTTGTACGGGTGGCTAGTATATGGGCCTGTATCATACTGCATATTACATAGGGCTATTTGGAGCGCAATGAGAAAGGGCAGGGAGCCTAGCCCCAACAAAATAAATTGAAAAGGAAAAGTATACACTAAGGTAACGGTTTTTATACTTTCCCAACAGCATAAAAGATCTATGCTTCATCTACTATCCAACTGTTCAATTTTGATCAAGAGAGCCACTCACCATTGATCTCAGATCCGACGTCTCAAAGTATTTTATTTTTAGTTTTTTTTTATACAAATTGTATGAATATGAAATTTGGTATGTGACATCTTCTCATTGGAGCGCACCTATAAAATATTAAAAATAATTCTTTGATAAAATATAAAGACCAAAATACCCCTTTAAAATTTCAGGGATATGTTGGTCATTTAGTTTATTAGAAATATTGTTTTTATAATTTTTACTAGTGTGAGTTTAATAGAGGATTGGACATACAAAATTTGGTGTCAAAATGGTTTATAGAAAAAATACTACAAATGCTGACTAGAGAAGCAGCCAAGACAGTTGGGGCACCCAACTTTGATGACCCTGTTCATCAGAACCCCTTCTAACCTCTTCGAATTTTGAAACCTGAAGAGGAGATGAGAGTAGTCTGCACAGTGGTCAGTGTCGTAGAAGATGACCCAACTACCCAGCAGCCACAACTCCAAGACCGTCGAGAACCGGTCCTCACGCGATCGGCATATAAGACTCGAGTTCAGTCGGAGCATGTTGAGCCCTTGCTTACCGATCTACGGCACACGACCCTCCAAGCTCGAAAGCCTTCATCTACACATAGGGTTAGCATTATGGTTGTGACTGAACCTAATGACAACCAGGAAGAATGCATGGACAGGTTCGAGCAGATGGTGCAAGCGATGATGGATAAGATTGATCGCATGAAAAACAGGCGGTCCCCAATCAATGTATCCCATCATGAGGCCGACTCCCATCACTCGGATGATGCAGCTCCAAGGCAGCCTCCTCCTCTTGCCTCACAGGACAATTCCGTCCCTCACCTCGTCTCACAAGCAGACGTCGACACTATGACAAGCCATAGCCTGAAGTGCAGACAGATCCCGAATATGCAAAGTTCAACGATGTACCAGAAGTCGTACCCCTCCTATATCGATCAGGTTTCGTTTCCCTCGAACTCCAAGAAAGGGAAGCTTCCCCTGTTGGATGGTACAACATCCCTGCACCAGCATATCACGTATTTCCAAGTGGCATGTCGAGAGACATCAGTTGATGGGAGACTCGTCCTCCATCAGTTTGTTGAAACCCTTGATGGACCAGCTTTTTAGTGGTATGCTCGGCTACCCCCTAATTCAGTACATACTTGGGAAGAAATGGAGAAACTTTTCCACCAGCGCTTCTATGAGGTTGAGAGATAAGTCCAAACCATCTAGCTTCTTACCTTGATCCAAGAACCAGACGAACCAGTGGATCAATTTATAGCAACATGGAAGGATTTAGCTACTCGCCATCATAAACCCATGCTTGAGAAGGAAGCAATTCAAACATGTGTGAGAAACATGCGACCTGAGATTGCTCTACATGTTGAGGCCTCCAATCCAACCTCCATGTCAGAGTTGATCTCTAAGTAAGTTCGCATAGAAAGCCTGTCACGTCACCACGGTGGGTCACAACAACAGTCTGCAAGCTCGAGAAACAACCGAGGCAATGGTAATTCTCGGACCAATGCCCGAGGCAATCAACAAATAGGGGTAATCAGCACAGCCGTCACTAACAGTGATCCAAAGAAGGCTACCTCCCAAACCTTGGACCTCTCCAAAGGGGTAAGCACAACAAAGACATCACCTCAGGCAGGCAAACAAACAACAATCATACAACCTGGTACCCCCACATGCGAACCTTAATATAGATGATTATTGGACCAGAAATAAGAATGAAGTCTACCCTTTTAAAAAGGAATGCGTTCCCTCACTACTGCGATTATTACTGGAACAAAACATAATCAAGCTGCCTGAGACCAAGTTCCCTGATCAAGATGGACTCGACACCAATGTGAACTATTGTGCTTATCATCGGAGGATAAACCACCCCACAGAGGAATGCTACATGCTAAAAGACATCATTGAAACCCTGATCCAGAAGGGTCAGATAAAGCTTGAAGAGCTAAAGAAAGCATTCGAGGCAATAGAAGCTTCCCACGTAGTGATAGTCCAAGAGGAAGACAAAGCGCCCGACTTCCTTCGTGCCTTGTTCGTCATGATGCTTCAAGAAGGCCTGATCACACCAAAGCCGGCAAGGCAGCCCCGACAGCTTGCTCAACTGAGAACCACTGGTGCCTGTACCATCAGATATGGGGCCATGACCTGAGCAAATACTTCAGTTTCCACGACATAATCGTAAAGAAAATACAGGGAGGGCAAGAAGCTTGTAACGTTCCATAAGGAGACCCCCAAGTCATTGTTCCACCAATGCGAGAGGGCCTCCTGACACAAGACCTGGGTAATGATGATTCAGATCCTGCTAAACCCTCGACTTTCCAGCCATGGATAGTCCAGCACGGGCAGAGCAGACTCAAGTTCTTAAGGTGAGAAGCAATTCGTCAAGCTAAGGTTGTTCATAAACCTAGCGAGACGAATCAAGCACTTCCAATGAAAACTGGAGAAGATGGGCGCCAAGGGCTGCTCGCTGAAGAAACAAGACTGCTCAAGCACCGGTTGAGCAAGAATTTCTCAAGCCTCTTCTGCCATTGCCGACCTTACAAGACTTCATCTCCGGTACAATCATCCTTCCTTCCTCACCTCATCAAGAGAATATCCCTGGGTCATCTTCTACTTGGGGCACGTCCAATGAGGGTGACAACGTTAAAAGTACTCCCCAGTGGTCTAAGCAGGGGAAAGACCTAAAAGACTCTGTGCGTACGTCCAACTCCTATGATGACATAAAAAGCGGCCCAAATCAGTCCAATGAGGGGAATGACCTTAAAAGTCCCTCACCTATTAACCCCTCTTCTTCTTCTTCTTCTTCCCCCTCCTCTTCTATGTCTCTTGCAAGTACAACCTAAGAATGTCCAGACTTCAAGGCTCTTGACAGAGAACTTGAAGGAATCAATATAAGCAGGACACAACGGAGGTGGTTGAAAAGGACGCTAGCCCGGGCAACTGGATTATTAACAATTGCTGACACCTTGGCTGCTCGAGCCAGATCAGAGCCATCTTCCTCCACAAAGAAGCACAAGAAGTCAAAACCGAAGAAACCTCAGTGGCCCCCTGAGCCCAACTTTGAGCAGAGGCTGAGAGAATCAAGAGGGAAAAGCTTCTATTTTCAAGAATTCTGTCACATGGTGCAGATCTCAGAAGCGTCACCCAGCATGGGGCAAAGAGCCTGAGGTCAAGGAAAGCACTGCAACCTCCACCTCAGAAGCTAGGCATCTTAAAGTTTCCCAATCCACCACTTCTCCCTCACTTGAATACTTCAAATAATTTACCCATCCTCCAATTCCTTAGGATGCCTCTGGTCCCATACACCCAACCACCTCCTAAACCTGACCCTCAACCTACCACATTACCTAGACCCATGGTGGATACAAGGGAACATCGATAAGGTACTCACTAAGCGCTGACTGTCTGTACAATCGTTGAGTTGCAGCCATCCTAAGAACCTCAGAGTGAATTATCTCGACCGGACACATCGGCTTTACTCGAGGTTGATCCTTCGTTAGCAAGCAAGATGAGCATGCAAGAACCATGTTCCATAACAAAGCCTGACTATAAGAAGAAATGTCAGGAGTGTAGGTATCTTCACTAGAGGTTAACGAGAGGTCTGCTGAAGCCAATGATGAAGAGTTGCTAGAAGCCCCAGAAGAATGGGAAGAAGGATATCAAGACAAAGCCGACCCCATGGCCACTTTCATCTCGGCAAATATGTCGTCAGAAGAGAAAGAGAATTTTACTGCCTTCTTGAGAGCAAACCGATACGTCTTTGCCTGGCATTACCATGAGATGTGTGGTTTAGATCCTCAAGTCGCAGTCCACTGTCTTGTCAACGATCCATCCGTCAAGCTTGTCAAGC
This sequence comes from Amborella trichopoda, assembly GCF_000471905.2. Next base: position 3,785,034 of record NW_006499948.1, on the reverse strand, counting down.
AAAAATCAAGGAGGTTCAGGCCTGACCTCGAAATGCAGATAGATGCTGAAGTGACCAAGCTCAGGCAAGTGGGTTTCATTTGCGAAGTCAAGTACCCAAAGTGGCTGACAAATATTGTCCTAGTCAAGAAGAAGAACGGCCAAATTAGGGTCTGCATTAACTTCCACGACCTGAACACTACTTGCCAGAAGGATGACTTCCCGTTGCTGTTTACGGAGATGCTCATTGACTTCACAACTCACTGTCAGATCTTCTCCTTCATGGATGGATACTCGGGGTATAATCAGATATAGATGGCACCAGAAGATGAGGAAGCCACTGCGTTCTTAACTCCAAAATGGATCTTTTGCTACACAATGATGCCTTTTGGATTGAAGAATGCCGGTGTCACATATCATAGAGCAATGATGACCATCTTCAAAGACATGATGCACAAAGAGATGGAATGTTATGTGGATGACATGGTGGTGAAATCCAAAGAGAAAGATGCTCATATGAGAGACCTTGAAATGGTGTTCGAACAGTTATGCCTTCATCAGCTCAAAATGAACCCACTGAAATCCGCTTTTGGCATGCGTTCAGGAAAGTTCTTAGGGTTCATTGTTAGACACTGAGGGTTGGAAGTTGAGCCAGTTAAGATCAAGGCGATCCAGGAAATGCCATCACCAACAACATTACGAGAGCTGTGATCCCTCCATGGGCAACTGGCTTATATCAACAAGTTCATCTCAAACCTCTCAGGTCACTATAAACCTTTTACGCACCTTTTGAAGAAGGATACCCCATTCTTAATGACATCAAGCGTTATTTGCTCAATCCTCCAGTGCTCTCTACACCGTTGCTTGGGAAAACACCTCATCCTGTATGTGACCACCCTTGATGAGTAACTTGGGGCGTTATTGGCACAGAACAATGACAAAGGCAAAGCGACTGTGTGATACTATCTCAGCCGCAGGATGCAAGGGGCAGAGAAGAATTATCCCCCTATAGAGAAGATGTGCTTGGCCCTAATCTTCATAGTACAAAAGCTCCGCCACTACTTGCTTGGTCATGAAGTAAAACTTATATTAAAAGCAGATCCTGTAAAGTTTCTCATGACACGCCCATGCTTGTCGAGACATCTTGCTAAGTGGGCATTATTGCTGATGGAATTCGACATCACATATGTCCCACAAAAGGCCATCAAGGGCCAATCTTTGACTGATTTTTCTCGCAGCACATCCTGTACCGACATAATCTCCTTTATCAAGTGACCTCCTCGATGAAGAAGTATTCCATGTAGGACTTGCTCGTGCGTGGGAGATGTACTTTGACAAGGCCTTCTAATCTGATCAAGGAGGCGCCAGAGTGGTATTGATGACTCCGAAAGAAGGAGTACTGCCTTTTTCTTTATCTCTCACCGAAGCCGGTTCCCATAACCAGGCGAAATATCAGGCTCATATAATTGGGTTGGAGATAGCCTTCGATCTAGACATGGAGCAGCTCAAGATCTATGGTGACTTTGAGTTGGTTATTCGGCAGCTTAAGGGGATCTATGACATGAGAAAAGACACTCTCAAGCCTTATCACGATACTGACAAATTGTATATGGCTCAGTTTGATGATGTATCCTTGAGTCACATCCCCAGGAGGTTAAACTCACAGGCCAATGTACTCGCAAAACTTGAAGCTACAATTCAATTGTCCTCACCAGGGCCCACGCCTGTTTGGGTGGCAGATTGGAGACACATTGAACTGAGAACCAAGGTAGACACAGATGATGAGACAAAGAAGTTATTAAGACTGAACAAGAAATGGCCCGGAATCAAGGAGTTAAGGTTAAAAGATGGGAACCGGAATTCTTCGACCCAATGTGCACAAAAGTCGAGCAAGTAGAAGATTGGCGAGAGCCCATCATTAATTTTATAAAGTATGGTAGACCCCCTGAAGATCGTGCCGAACGCAATAGTGTGCGTTGAATGTCTACCAAGTACACCCTCCTTGAAGGAAATGCTCTCTTCAGACAGTCTTTTGACGGTATTCTTCTTAGATGTGTGGACGAGCAAGAAGCAAATAAGGTGCTGGAAGAAGTGCACTCGTGCATCTGTGGATTGCATCAGTCTAGCCCAAAACACTATGAACGAATACTTAAATTGGGGTATTATTGGCCTTCGATGGCTGCTAATTCCTTAAACTATACCAAGAAGTGCCTGGAGTGCCAAATACACTCGAGCCTTGTTCATCACCCTCCAGAGCCCTTACACCCTACAGTGGCATCATGGCCCTTCTCACAATGGGGTATGGACATTGTAGGCCTATTGACCCTCCTTCGGCAATGGGTCATGTCTTTATTCTAGTTGCAACAGATTATTTCTCCAAGTGGGCTGAAGCAGTCCCCCTCAAGCAAGTTCATGGGACCACGGTGGGTAATTTCGTGCGACATCACATCATATACTGGTTTGGAGTGCCTGACCAGATTGTATCTGACAATGGCCCTCAGTTCAGAATTCATCATATTGATCACTTGGTTAACTAGTTCGATTTCGAGTGGAAGTACTCAACTATGTACCACCCTCGAGCCAACGGATTAGCAGAGGCTTTCAATAAGACCCTGTGCAACGTTTTAAGGAAGTCAGTATCGAAAATGAAGAAGAACTGGCATCAAAAGCTTCTTGAAGCCTTGTGGGCCTATCGCACTACCACGCGAAATGCCACTGATTCGACTCCTTATTCCCTAGTCTATGGGGGTGAAGCAGTTTTACCCCTTGAGATTCAACTCCCTTCACTGCGTATACATCAAGGACTGACCAAAGATGAGAGAGTCAAACTTCGGTATCAAGAATTGGATGTACTCAATGAAAAGAGGTTAGAAGCTCAATAGAACCTCGAACTCAACTAGGGGAGAATGAACAGAGCCTTTCACAATTCAGTCAAAGTCAGCTCATTCACTAGTGAGGATCTAGTTATTGCCGTCAAGAGGCCGATTGTTATGCATGGGCGGGGCAAAGGGAAGTTTGAACCTAAGTGGGAAGGTCCCTTCGTAGTCAAGAAAGTCTCGCTAAATGGGGCTCACATACTAGCACGTCTTGATGGAGAGGAGGCAATGCCCCCTATCAATGAGCGATACCTAAAGAAGTATTATCCATGATACATGCTCAAAAGACTCATTGCATAACAAGAAAAAGTTAAAAAGGCAATAAAAAGAAGAGAAGCAAGACAGTTCAAACGAAGTTAACTCTTTGTATTGCATTAGAAGGAGTTACAAGCCAAAAAGCCCATTATTAGGGAGGTTACAAATCTATCATGCAGTATTGCTCTCACATCTGAAGAAAAGAGAGTAACTGCGTCAGAATGTTGCTTTTGCATCTGAGGAAAAGAAAACGATTGACCCCAAGCATTGCTCTTGCATCTAAGGAAAAGAAAGCAGTTGACCCTCAGTGTTGCTCTTGCATCTGAGGAAAAGTGGACGGTTACAGGCCAAAAAGCCGCCCTCGCATCAGGAGGGTAGAAGGGTTTTAGATCGAGTTTATCAAACATACAAAGCAAACCCTTTCGCAAGGAACTGGCCTATGATGGAGAGAACGCCCTCTTCACAGTGAGCACCCTTCCATAGAACAACATGGAGTTCACTATTGTGCTGGAGGACTTGGCTTCATCCAGACTTCATAAGCCCGACCTTACCATTGGACACCACCCTTTGCTAACCCGAGTCATCACCGTGTGTGATCATCACCACGCATGACTTAACGTCGTGTGTGACCATCACCGCGCATGACTCAGCACCTTGCGCAACAATCTTCATGCACAACTCAGTGCAGAGGATGACCATAACTGAGCACAACTTGCTAACGTTCATGAAAGGATCGAGCGAACAGCAACCGCCACGCGCGACTAATGTCGGACACATCAAGTTGCTAGCCATGTGTGACTAAGGCACTGACTAGTGCCGCACGAGACTAGCATCGGCTGTGTCTTCAAAAGACTAATGTCGGCTGTGTTTCTAGGGCCCAACGCCGGCTACGTTTCCCAAAGGCTAACACCGGCTGTGTCATCAAGGACTAATGTCAACTATGTCTAACAAACGGGTAACGCCAACTGTGTTCTCTATCGCCGTGCATGTTCGCTGGCGATGCTTCGATTGCTGACGACGATGATTAGTCAGCTTCCTCAACACCCTTCCGCTCCCGTATCCCTTTGGTTGCAGGTGACCTTTTAACTCCTCAAGTTCCTTTGACTCCCCACGGCTATTCACCTTCCAATGACTGTTCACTGCTGGTGACCTTTCGTCTCCCCGCGACTGTTACCTCTTAGTGACCCTTCGTCTCCAAGCAACTATTCACTCCCCCGCGACCTTCGGTCTACTCACCGGGAAACTAATTTCCTCGTCGAAAACTCACTATTCAACCTTCCCCTCTCCTTCTCGACGGTGGAAGGTCACCGGAAAACCTCTGGAGGGGAGCGAAAGTTCATTGGCAACACCCTGTGCCCCCTTTTCTCTCACTTCTCCGGTACCTTAGCTAGCTTCGAGAAGCTACCTGCTTCCCAATTCTGCCAACTGTGACCCGCGCTGGTAGTACCCTACATTCGCGTCAGAGTTCTCACAGGAAATCTTTATGCCTTCGGCAAACTCCTACAAACTCTCACCTGAAAGCTCTACGTTCTTGCCAGATTTCTTGACGGGAGCTCTCTCTTTTACGCTGCTAAAAATTCCTTAACCATTTTTTTTTTACCCAAAGGTAAAACGGTGAAGAAGAGGTTGGCCCCCTTATATAGGTGAAACTTCCCCGAGGTACCCCTCACAAATTGGAAATGCCAACCAGGTCCCTGAACACCAAATGACGATGGGCTTGACCAGGTCGGGCTTAGACCCGAATCCTTTATCCAGGTTACTGTTGTTCATGCTCTAGCGCCGCTCGTGCTCCAGCGCTGAACACGCCACTAGAGGACAAATGCCAACGAGCAAGACTGGGTCGAGGTCAGGCCCGAACACAGGTTACCACCGTCTATGTAACTTGTGACCAGCATCGTCTATGTAACTTGTGACCAGCGCCGTCTGTGTAACTTGTGACCAGTGCTGTCTGTGTAACTTGTGACCAACGCCATCTGTGTAACTTGTGACCAATGTCGTCTACGTAATTTGTGCCCGCTCTACTACCGTGTGTGTCAATGCTATCAACATGCGTGTTACTGCTGCCCATGCTAGCGTCGCGCATGTCTAAACCTTGTTACCACCATAAGTGTTCTGCCAACATCCCCAGTGGAGTTACACCTATGCCACAACCCATCATCCCCAGTGGAGTTAGGTGTATGCTAAAAAAGATAAAAGGCATGCTTGCCTCTTCAATCCCCAGTGGGTTTGTTTCACACCAAGTCATTATCCACAGTTAGACCCTTTCCCATCTTATCCCCAGGGAGTCGGGTCACTTTCCATAAACCTATTCTCCATAGAGTCTTATCATTTAGCCCAAGGAGTCATACTTACCCCCTAATCCCCAATAAAGTCCACTTCTGTTTGTCATTCCTCATCAGGTCGCCACCTTCATCTAAACTCTTTGCTTGTGTATGGCCTTAACCATTTTATCCCCAGGGAGTCATATTGTCCCCCATGCTTCTATTTCCCATGGACCTTCACTTATATGGCAACCCACACAATGGTCCATGCTACATGACCCTAAACTGCACAGCTATGGTCCAAACTATATGACCTTAAACTGTAACAGAGGTCTAGTTGTACGACCTTAAACTGCATGGTCATAGCTGCATGACTTTAAATTGCATAGCCACAGTCCAAGCTATATGACCTTGGTTAGGTTCCTAGATCTCGCCCTCTGGATCTGGATGATCTGGCAATATGTGTCTCGGGTTTCAGGGGAACCCGGGACTTGAGATCGCTCTCTCAAGAACCTTGCTCAAGAACAAGGGTAGGTATACCAGCCGATGAGAGAGGAATTTAAGGTGGATTCGGGACTTACTCGGGCTGGCTTGCGTGGTTGCCCTCTTAGATCACAAAAAAGCCCCCGATTTCTACAACTGGTTCGGAATCACCTCCGTTGGCCTGTATTCTCATGTTTCTGCAATCACACATACATGGTTAATTTTACAAGACAAGTGAGCCAAAGGACCCCACCTTGTCATTGGACGAATGTACACATGCGTGCACATTCAAAGGAGAAAAGAGGAGAGATGATGAGATGAGGGTTAAGAGAAACAAGAAGAGAGAAGAAAAGACAAGAAAGAGACCGAGTGACGAGCTTATCATAGTGGCTAGATTGGCCTGATGATTGACCTGACGTGGTAGCAAGACGAGCACAGTAACACTGACCGGCACATCGGTAATACTAGTCAACAATAGAACACCAACCAGCCTGACACAACGGCTAGTTAAACACGGCAGCAAAAGACAGGCACGGTAACTTAGACCGGCACTTCGACAGTATTGCTTGACGATGAGACTACCGTGACAATGCTAGACTTTTCCCTTGATCAAATGAGAGACAAAGAACAAAGAAGAAAGAGAGAAAGAAGAGAGAGGATAGGGATGTAGATAAAAAGGGAGAGAAGAGAAAAGAGATAGAAGAAGAGAAAGGGAAGAGAGAAAAGAGAGAGAAAATAAAGAGAAAAGAAGAGAGAGAAAGGAGAGAAAGGAGAGAGAAAGAAGAGAAAAAAGAGAGGAGAGAAAGAAGAGAGGGAAAAGAAGAGAAAGAAGAGAGAGAAAGAAGGGAAAGAAGAGAGAGGAAAGAAGAGAGAGAAAGGAGAAAAGAAGAGTGAGAAAAGAGAAAGAAGAGAGAGAAAGGAGAGGGAAAAGAGAAAGAGAAAGAAAGCATGGATGGAGATGGGCTTCCACCAATCATGATAGAGGAAAAGAGGAGAGAGAAAGAACATAAACGGTAATGGACTTCCGTCGCCCATGTTAGAGAGAGAGATGAATGAGAAAACGAAGAGTGAGAAAAGAGAAAGAAGAGAGAGAAAGGAGAGGGAAAAGAGAAAGAGAAAGAAAGCATGGATGGAGATGGGCTTTCCCCATCCATGATAGAGGAAAAGAGGAGAGAGAAAGAACATGGACGGTAATGGACTTCCATCGCCCATATTAGAGAGAGAGATGAATGAGAAAGGAATGTCATGCGCGGCGATGAGCATAGCCGTGCACAACATGGGAAAGGAGAAACTTGGGCAGAGGCCCTGCCCACCACTCGAGTTAAGGCCCAGCTCACTATGCATGTCTCCAGAGGATAAAGGAAGACTGAGAATGTTATGCCCGGTGATGAGCATCGCCATGCATGACTAAAGAGGAAAGAGAAATAAGATAACGGAGTGAGAGAAAGACAGAGAAGAAGAAAGCGAGTTTTGATAAGAGAAAGAAGAAAGGAAAGTAGAGAGAGAAGAAAGGAAATAACAGAGAACAAAGGAAAGTGTGAAGAGAGACTGGGAGAAAATCAGAGGAGAAAGAAGGAAAGAGAGAGAAAGAGATTAAGAAAGAGAGAAGAAGAATAAGGAAAGAAGAAAGTAAGAAACACACATAATGCTACCACCGCCGTGTGTGTCAAAGAGAAAAGAAAATAGTGAGAGATTCATGAACGATATTGTCATCATCGTGTATGTTCAAACAAAGAGAGACAGAGAAAAATAGAGCAGAGAGAGAAGGGAGAAGAAAGGAGAGGAGAAATAAAGAGAAGGGAGAGGAAAAGGAGGAGAGCAGGAAGAAAAGAGGAATGAAGAAGATGAGAAAGAAAGAGAGAGAGAGACACATGCGTGGCACTGGTCACTGCTGAGCATATCTGAGAAGGAGATGAGAGAGACAGAGAAAAGAAGAAGAAGAGGGAGGAAGAGAGAACAAGAGACATGCATGGCGATGGTTAGTGCCGCGCATGTTTGAGAGGGAGGTGAAAGAAAGAGATAGATGAGAGGAGAGAGAAAGAGATAGATGAGAAGAGGAGAGAAACAGATATATGAGATGAGGACAGAGAAAGAGATAGAGGAGAAAAGAAAAAGATAGAGACGATAGAGAGAAATGAAGGGGAAAGAGAAAATTACCTTCATCGAGAGGTACCAGACTTTTTCTTCTCTATCCTCTCTCTCTCTCTCTCTCTACCAAACATGCCTACCCAAACTACAATAGGAAAAACTACTAAAATTTATTCATCAATTAGAAAATGTGAGGGAGGGGGGGGGTAAGGGGGGGGGGGGGGTTTACAATTAGGTTTAGCATTTATTTATAGAATTGGGCCCAAACATAGGTGGATGCTCAAAAAATATCTCAATTGATGATAATTAAAATTTAATTGAATAGAAATAAAATCTAAAAACGGGTGCAAAATGATTGTTTTGCCCCTGCCTAACAATTCATGAAATTTCAAAACACTCCTTGCTGCTGCCCTAGAATGTGCGTGATCTTCTGTGGATGATCCGAGGTTACTCTGGTGCCCGTTGTCCAAAATATAATTGTTTTCTTGTAGAGCTCGGCATGTGATTGATTTGATAGCAACTTCGAGCCACGAATCGTGTTTTTAAGCCACGATCATGCAACTTGAAATTCATATGAATATTGAAAACTTTTGATTGATAGTGTGCTCATTTCTTGATATTGATCAGTGAGTTTTCTCGCCAAAACTAACAATTTCGGGTCAAATTGGGTTGGGCAACACTGGGTGTGTCACCCAGACTTGGGCGACACTGCCAATGTCGCTCAGGCTAAAATTGTCCGAAACTAAAAAATATTGGTTCATGTGTGTAGTGCAAGATCTTGTGAAGCTACTAGAGAAATTTTGTGTCAAAAAGGATTTCTCTACTATTTTTAATGATTTTTGGTAAAACAAGGTGTCTGCAGGATTCTAGGTCAAAACAGGGTATCTATAGAGTTCTTGATAGGCAAAATCGTTCTGGGTCATAGGGTAGGTTGTGTGGACTATGGATTTGGGTTTACTAAGACAATGTGGTCTTAACAGGAAACCGCAGAATTTGCCAGGTTTACAATGGGGTGTCTACTGTTTTACACTGTGATACGCAATGGGACATCCATTAGTAGTGGGTATTGTTATATTGTTTTATACTGTGTTACTGACCACTATGCAATGGGACACCCATTGGTAGTAGGTACTGTTATATTGTGATATTGACCACTATGCAATGGGACACCCATTGGTAGTGGGTACTGTTATACTGTTTTATATTGTGATACTGATACTGTGAGCCATTGTGACACTGACTACCTACTTAATGGGACACCCATTGGTAGTGGGTACTGTTATACTGTTTTATACTGTGATACTGATATTGTGAGCCACTGTGATACTGACCACTATGCAATGGGACACCCATTGGTAGTGGGTATCATTATACTGTGAAACACTGTGATTTTGTCATATTGTGATATATTGTGACACTGACCGCTATGCAATGGGATATCCATTAGTAGTTGGATACTGCCATGCTAGCAATTACTGACTGTGCCCTGACCCCAATGATAGGAATGGGGTTGGTAGGTGAAACTTAGTAATAGGGAGGGTCGCGCCCCCCCAAATGTTATGGGCACTATGTATTGGGACACCCAATGGTTGTGTAACGCCCTCTAGCCAAAAGGGCATAAGGAGAGGGTCGTGTCTTGCAAGGCTAGTGCCTATCGAAAGCCCAAAAGCGTGCTGGGGATGCGTGTGTGTGAGGACAGTACGAAGTGGGTTGCCCACTTTTCATTGTCCTCCCTCTTGAATGAGGGTAGACGTTCCAAGCTACAGTATTGGCTTGGCCTGATCAATGGGGCTTCTACTCCAGGAGTAGGCCACCCTAGCTTCTATTTTGTGCATTATGTTCTTTGTAGGTGTTTTTTTCTGCTAAAAATGAAATTACTGATGACTTATGCACTGTATGTTATTATGATAACTGAACTGTACTCATTTTTATACTACTAAACTGTTAAAAGGCATGGATAAAAATAATCTCGTGATGCCTGTGTGAATGGTGAACACTGCCTATTTGTTATTATCAACTGTAGGTCAGAATGCAGTGGTGTTGATCTATTTACTGGGCTATTATCTTATTCTGTTCATTTTCATCCTTGTAGAGTGATAGTCTCTGACCCCGAGGGAGAGGGCAGCTGATCGGTGCGTTGGGACGCATAAAGCTTGGATTTGGTGAAGAGACTTTGGAAGCTTTCAATAGTAGGTGTTTGGTGGGAACGCGACTTAGCTGTTGGATGATGTTTACCTTGTATTTTGTGGGCCTTTAATGCCTTGAACTATTTGTAAATAAATTTAGGAGAATGGTTGGTTGTATATGGAAATGACTTTGCATTTTAATTAAATCTCTATTAACGATGAATGGATTTTATTTTTCTTTCGTGGTTTTCTCTTGATTCCACCTTTTATAAGCATTGAGCCACTCCCACCTTAGTGGCGTTTGCCACCTCATGTCGCGGTACTGTACTTTGTCGCCCTCTAGCTTGTACGGTATGGGGTCAGGGGGTGGGGTCATGACAAGTTATGGTATCAGAGCAGCCGGAATAAGATTCTTAGCCTAGAAAGTTTTAGAGGTGCCTTTAGAATATTTTTGGATAGGTTAGTAACTGGATGCTTGTGTTTTAGGTCAAAGAGGACGAGGACTCGTGCAAAAAATGCGAGTTCCAACAATGAGAACACTGAGGCCTTCGGTGAATTCTTTAAAACTCTGGGGGCCATGACCCAGATGATGAAAGAATCGAGGTCGGCCCCATCTACCCCTCACCCAGATTAGAATGATAGTGATTTCATAGAGAGATTTAAGAGGCTGACACCTCCGACCTTCTTGGGGCATAGGGGAGTGGATAAAGCTAAGAGGTGGAGAAGATTTTTTACATTCTGCACTGTACAGATGAGCAGAAGGTTAGACTGGGAACCTTCATACTAGAAGGAGAAGCTGAGTATTGGTGGTGCTCAATAAAGCAGTATCAGGAAAGGTCAGGGATAGTAACAACTTGAGAGAATTTCTTGGAGGCTTTCTATGAGAAGTACTTCCTTGACTCTGTGCGAGAGAGGAAGGAGGTAGAATTTACTGAGCTGCAGCAAGGGAAATTGTTGGTGGAATTAGTACGCAGCAAAGTTCGCCGAGCTCTCACGGTTCACGTCGCACATTATCGACATGGAGGTTCGAAAAGGAAGCAAGTTTGAGAGAGGCATTTGACCTGACATAAGGGGAAGGATAATTTCAACCAACCTCAGGACCTTCTTCCCCTTAATGGACCTTGCTATGAAGATAAAAAGAGATTGTGAAGAATTCCGTCTGAGGAAAGAAGGGAAAGTGGGGGCCGCGCCATCTGGGAATTTTAAGAGGAGGGCTCGACCACCTCCCAGGAGAGAATTTAGGGGCAGGAACAATCAGGGCAATGTTAAGGCCCAAAGGACCTTCCTGGGCGATATCAGGGATAATAGGCGTCCGGCCTACCTTCACTATGGGTTAAGTAACCATACGGTGGCCATGTGCTACCGAAAGACAAATTCGTGCTTCAAATGTGGCAAGCCTAGCCACTTGGTTAAAGACTGCTCAATGAAGGGGCCTGATAACTGACTAAGGACGCAAGGTCAGGTATTCACGTAGATGAAGCAAGAGGCTAAGGCATCTATCTCCGTGATTTGAGGTATGCTTTATGTCTGTGGAATTGAAGCTAAATTTTAATTGATCCTTGATCTTCCCACTCTTTTGTCGCACCACATTTTGCATGCCACATGAATTTTAAACCTGCACAACTTGACTGGACCTTGGTTGTATGCACACCCATTGGGGTATAGTATTATAAACATTGTGGGGTTGTGCTTGAAGGGCATGTTTTACCTATAAATCGGGTACTCCTAGACATTCAGGATTTTGATATTATTCTAGGCATGGACTGGTTGTCCACACACCATGCTACGGTGAATTGTTATGATAGAACTGTAATCTTTAGATGCCCAAATCAGCTTGAATTGAACTCTATGGGAATTAAGGATGTTTCCCCGCTACATCTTATCTCCGCCCTTCAGATTTCACATGTTTTGGTCAAAAGATGTGTTGGCTACCTGACCTATGTGGTAGAGAATCAGAATGTCCAGACTAAGTTAGAAGAGATACCAGTGATGAGGTAACACCTAGAAGATTTTCCCCAGGAATTGACCTCTCTGCCCCCAGTAAGGGAGATAGAACTTGAAATAGAAAATAACCCCTAATGCTGCTCCCATTTCTAAAGCCCCTTACAGGATGGCCCCAGCAGAGTTAAAGGACCTAAAAGAGCAACTGCATGAGTTATTAGATAAAGGGTTCATCAGGCCCAGTGTATCACCATGGGGTGCATCAGCTTTATTTGTAGAGAAGAAATATGGGTCGTTGAGGCTATGTATTGATCATAAACAACTGAATCAGGTCACGATAAAAAACAAGTACCCATTGCCCAAAATTGAGGACTTGTTTGATCAACTTCAGGGGGCCCAAGTATTTTCCAAGATTGACATCCGATCGGGCTACCATCAATTGCGGATTAAGGAAGAAGATGTTCCCAAGATCGCATTTAGGACTCGGTATGGTCACTATGAATATTTGGTAATGCCGTTTGGATTAACCAACGCTCCAGCTGTCTTTATGGATTTAATGAATCGAGTTTTTAGACCCTTCCTGGATGATTTTGTTCTAGTTTTTATTGATGACATTCTAGTGTACTCAAAGAAATTGTTCGAGCATGAACAGCATCTAAAGATGGTCCTCCAGGCTTTAAAGTCAGAAAAGTTGTATGCCAAGTTAAGTAAGAGCGAGTTCTGGCTCCTGAGCGCGGCTTTCCTCGAGCACATTGTTTCTAAAAATGGGGTCACAGTTGATCCTTGTAAAATCGAGGCTATACTTAAGTGGGGAAGACCAACAAATGCGTAAGAAATCCACAGTTTTTTTAGACTGGTGGGTTAATATAAACGTTTTGTGGAAGGTTTCTCAGAGATAACACTTCCCCTGACTTGCCTAACCCAGAAGGGAGTAAAGCTTGTGCGGTCAAATGCCTGTGAGAAAAGCTTTCAAGAACTAAAGAAGAGACTAACTAAGGCCCCAATTCTGACCTTGCCTAAGGAGAACGAAGACTTCATGGTTTACACAGATGCCTCCCATAAAGGGCTTGGATGTGTGTTGATGCAAAGGGGAAAGTTCATAGCGTATGCCTCCAGGCAGTTAAAACTATATGAACAAAATTATCCAACTCACGATTTAGAGCTTGCGGCTGTAGTTTTTGCTTTGAAAACTTGGAGGCATTATCTGTATGGGACCCAATTTAAAGTGTTCATTGACCATAAGAACCTTAAGTATTTGTTTTCTCAGAAAGAGTTGAACATGAGACAAAGACGATGGATGGACTTGTTGAATGATTATGATTGTACCATCAATTACCACCCGGGTAAGACAAACGTCATAGCAGACGCCCTGAGTAGGAAGCCCGTGGTATCAGTGGCTCATATGATGGTCCGAGAGATGAAATTATTGGAAGATATAGTAGAATGGCACCCGTCTCTACCCCTTAGTGATGGGGTGGGAACGATTTCATGTATAAGGGTGGAGCCCCAGCTCTTTCAACAGATCCGAGTGGCACAAAAAGAAGATCACCAACTTATGAAGATTCTCAAAGAAATGAAATTGGAAAGAAAAGAGGACTTCACTATGGGCAGTGATGAGTTGCTGAGATTTATAGATCGGGTATGTGTTAATAATGACGAGGGTGTAAAAAGGGCTATATTAAAAGAAGCACACCACTCCCAATACACGGTGCACCCAAGGAACACAAAAATACATCAGGACCTGAAGAAGGTCTTATGGTGGAATAATATGAAGAGAGAAGTGGCAAAGTTTGTTTCTAAGTGCTTGACATGTCAGCAAGTGAAGGCTGAACATCAGAAACCTACCGGACTGTTACAGCCCTTAACCCTGCCGAAGTGAAAATGCGAACACATTACTATGGACTTTGTGTCTGGCCTGCCTAGATTAGGTACTGGGCATGATAGTGTTTGGGTCATTATGGATTGATTAACTAAAGCTGCTCATTTCTTACATGCTCGCACAACCTATACCCTGAATAGACTGGCTCAGTTATACATTAAAGAGATAGTGAGGTTACATGGAATACATGTTAGCATTGTATCCAACAAGGACATTAGGTTTACCTTAAGATTTTGGTGTAGTCTGCAATCCGCCTTGGGGACAAAACTCACCTTTAGTACTACTTTTCACCCCCAGACTGACAGGCAGTCTGAGAGGACTATTCAAACCCTAGAACATATGTTAAGAGCCTGTGTTATAGATTTTAAGGGAAGCTAGGATGATCATCTGCCTCTGATAGAGTTTGCACATAACAACAGTTTCCTAGCCAATATTCAGGTGGCATCGTTTGAGGCCCTATACCGAAGGAAATGTAGATCACCACTATGTTGGGATGAAGTCGGTGAAAGGAGATAGTTAGGGCCATAAATTGTTCAGTTAACATCATAAAAGATTGCTTTAATTCGAGAACAACTCAGGACAGCCCAAAGTCAACATAAGAGTTACATCGATAATCGTTGAAAAGATCTGGATTCGAAGTGGGTGATCAGGTCTTCTTGAAAGCATTGCCAACTAAGGGTATTATGAGATTCGGTAAGAAGGTGTAGACACCTCATTTTAAATCTGGCAAATTCTATGGTTTTCTAAACCTTTAGGACCACACTTAGCTAGTAAACCCAAATTCATATTTCACACAACCTACCTTGTGACCCAAAACCAATTTGCCTGCCTAGAACCCTACAAAAACCATGTTTTGACCCAGATTTTTGTAAACACCCTGTTTTACCAAAAAAACATTAAAATAGTAAAAAAATATGTTTTAACCCAAAATTTCTCTGAGAGCTTCACAAGAGGCTGAGGAACACACCAGGAGTGAAAAATCTCAAATTGTACCAAACTTGGTCTGTGTGGCATGAGGCGTACCACCCAGGTGACACGACCCGTGCTGCCCAGCCTTAGGCAACACAGGGCGTGCTGCCCAGGCGACACGCCTAGTGCGGCCCAGTTTCGACCAACCCCCAATCGAATTTTTACTTTTTGCAAATTGCTTGGTCGGCACGCCTTGTGCCGCCCAAATCCACCCCCTCAAAATGTGCATCTGTGACTGAGGGATTTGTTTGTTACGCATGCATATCCTTCCGAACGGATTTTGACCCCTATAAGATCACT
Organism: Amborella trichopoda; assembly: GCF_000471905.2. The sequence goes on along the minus strand of NW_006499948.1, from coordinate 3,769,878 downwards.
TTTCGTGGTCATTTGACAGGGGACAGAGAGAGACCAAACCCTAGGAGAGAGCAAATAGAGATCAAAAAATATGAGAGACCAGAACCCTAGGGAAGAGACCAGATAGAGATCGGAGAGAAAAAATTAGAGAGAGTTACATGAGAGAAGAGAAAACCCTAGAAACGATTTCAAGAACCGGTGCCTCTTAAGAGAAAACCCAGACCTAGGGCACAACCACCCTAGATCTACCCTTAGGACACAACCACCCTTCTTCAACTAGAGACTTTCAAGTGAACATCTGACTCAGAGAGACAAAAGAGGAAAGGTTCTGATACGGGCGAGCCCTAGAAGGCTCGTGAGTCCCGGGCCGTCCAGCCTAATTCGATATTATTTTATTATTATTATTATTATTCTTTTATTGATTTAATTTCATTTGATCTACTTGTTTGCTTTAAAATTGTATTTTCATGTCTTGGATCATGTTGGCTCTGCCACAGATCTGAGATCAGTTTAGCTCGTTTTCGGGCAGATTTGAATTTGATTTGTCCCACTTTCTTTACCACTTTATTTCCTGCATTTTCATTATTTTAAGGTGTTACTATTCGATGGAACTTCATCGAAAGATCTATCAGATTTTCATCATAAACAGTTTGGCACCCACCGTGGGGCATTTCAAGCTTGATCCAAGGGCCAAATTACGATTTTTGTTCACTATTTTTCACTATTTTTCACTATTTTCAGCCCAAAAAGGGTCAAAAACCCGGTTGTGATAAGGACCCAGGGTTTCGATGCTCCGAATATTTAACTTGTGCGACATGAGGCGTGCCGCTCAGGTGACACGGGTCGTGCAACCCAGGTCCAGGGCGACACGCCGGCTGGTGTCCCCCATCGCCCAAGTCAGATGTTTAGAAATTTTGCAGGCTGGGTGGTGGGACTCTCTTGAAACTGCTCACAAAATTTCAAAGCAAAATAAATTTTTTAAACATACTAAAAATATATTTTACTGTTCTGTCTACACTATTCTACTTTACTCTGTTTTAATTTATTTCATCATAAATAATTTTCTTTCATACTTCTTCCAAGTTTAAAGTAGTATTAGTTCATCAATATTAACAAGATAAATGTATAAAAATAATAATTTTGTTTGGCCAACAATAATAGTGTCACCCATCCTGCAAGGGCGACACTAGTAGTGCCGCCCGGGTGACACCACCCGCGTTGCCTAACTGCAAGTGTTCCATAAAACTTCTACGATCCTACAGGTCCATTCCAAGGACTTTTGGCTCCCTGTTGACCAAGTTTGGACTTAAAAATAATTTTTTAAAAAATATAAAAAATAGTTTTCTTTAGATAGGTCTATGCGGTTTCTGACTCTTTTATTTTATTTTAGTTTGTTAAATTTGATTGAAACCATGTTTTCCCTGCTTTCACCATGATTATTTTAACTGTATTTCATCAAGGTTAAAAAAGATAAAAAATAAAAAATAAAATAAATAAATATACATTGAGGGCTGCTTGCACCCTCCTTGAACTGTGCCCTGTTCGAGTCACCCTCGACTCGGGCCACGCTCGACTTGGCACGGACCGTGCCTAGTCTCATTGTTCTGACTTTACCTTTTTAGGGGTTGCTTATCCCTCCATCTATACTGTGCTTTGAGCGAGTTTCACCCCGAAGCGCACATCGCTAGGCACGATCAATGCCTAGTGCTCACTTATTTCCTTGCTTGTTTTGTGTGCATTGTGTGCTCGACTTTATTTTATTGCGTGCTTCTTTACACACTCCAGCACACACCAGACCGGGAGTGCCCGAGAAACCAGCGAACAAATATTTCGAAAACCCCCAAAATCCGCGTTAACGGCATGAGGGGAACCTAACTTTGAGAGTCGAGGCGATTGGGATTAGTGTAACTTTAACTGTGAGCGCCCCTCCGTAATCCTTTGCCTCAAAGAAACTCCATGTATAATAGGCTTTTGTAAACATGCTTTAACAGGAGGCCAGAACTTATGTGGGGAACCTACATCAGTCTAGCCGCATTTCAATAGTTAGGAACCCACACTCACACAAACCTACCTATAATATTAGGTCAAACGTTTTCGTGTGCTTTTCTTGCTTATTGGATCTCAGTCCGGACCCGCTTTTGGTCCGAGTTGAACCCTCTAGGTCCAAGTCCAGGCTTGTACTCAGCCTAGCCCAAGTCCGAACCAGGTTCACACCAAGGTCCGAACCTGGGCCCCCTTTTTGTCTGAGCTGAAAGCTCATTCCTAGCTCATCTTTGATCCAATCCAGGTCCACACCTGGTCTAATCACCAAAACTCCCTGGGTCCAAGTTCAGGCTTATACCCAACCTAGCCCAGGTCCGAACCAGGTTCGCACCCAGGTCTGAATCTAGGCCCCCTCTTAGTCCGAGTCGAAGGCTCGTTCCTAGCTCATCTCTAGTCCAATCCGGGTCCATACGCAGTCCGACTATCACAACCCTCTTAGTCCAAGCCCTGGCTTGCACCTAACTCAGTCCAGGTTCGAACGAGGCCTACACCCAAGTCTGAACCCAGACCCACTCTTGGTCCAAGCCGAGACTCGTAGCCATCTAGTCTAGATCTAGGTTCTAGTATAGGTCTAAGCTTAAAGTTGCCTCTAGATCTAGACTAAGCATACCCTAGTTCAGGGTTCAAACCAAAACCCATTGAGTCTAGCAGGTTCCATCCAGTCTAGTCCTAGACTAGATCTTAATTAGGGTTTTGGCCCTAGAGACATAGTAGATCTACCATGGGGCATCGAGTCTTGATCTCACCAAGTCTAGGAATTATGACCCTGGATCATGGCAGAGCAAAGTCCAACCCTAGGCCCCCAGCTCAATCGAGATCCAGAGAACCTAGTCAGTCCAAGAGGCATTGTCACAGTGCTCCCTAACAAATCATCCATAGTACTTATGTCAGTAAGCCGACTCTCGACCCGCATGGAGCCAAACCTAGCCATTCAAGCCACCTTCAGGGCATTAATGTGGAAATCACGAGCCAACAGGTTAATAACGTTCATAACACCTTGAATAGTCAAGCGGTCTGACCGAAGGCAATCCTTCGAGACATAGGGGTTAACCTCAAATCCAGTCGACACAACAAGAAAAAGGCCTCAGCCCAAATCTTTGAGTCAGTCGATCGCATCCGTGTGAACCCCGATGATCAATTAGCAGTCCAACATTCCAGTCTTGGCAATCAGCCAGTTAGTGGGTGAGTGGGTTCACATACAACTAGAGAGAGTCTACCCAAGAAATCCATCACCAGTAAAGAACAAGGTTATGACCTAACTAAATATAAAGACAATCCTAAAGTGCATTCTTACTTTCAAGATCTCCTCAATAGAGGATACACCATACAGCGCACTCAATCTAGGATAGTCAGGTAAGAAGCTTAAGCCATAGGCCAAGTCCAACATTTTATCTCAAACCAGGATGATCCTAGGGCTGTTAGCCAGCCAATCCAACCCACTACGATCCAGGGGTCTAGTTCTAATCATCACTAGAGACCAATTCTACCTCAAGGGTAGACTCCACCTGGTAGTAGCTATGGCATGCTTTCACTCTTTCAGTCCAGTGCCAGGGCAAGAGAACACCCTAATCCTAGGGATAGATCATCCAACCAAGGTCAAGATCAAGTAGACCTAGCGGCACAAGATCAGAGGTCAAGTCATCATAGCAGCTTGAGTCGTTCATCCCAGTTAATCAGTGATCCTATCCTGCAGGCCTCCTTGCATGGCCAAGTTATGCAACCTCCGAGTTCAACTCGGATGAGCCTACAAGCCGACGACTGGCACATCAAGTTCAACACATTCCTCTGGCTCAGTCCTTGGGGCAACCCACTACATGGGCCCGACAGCTGGTTCATACAAGTCACATACCACAAAATCAGGTTCAACAGATCATACAACCGAGCCACCTCACAATTACAACGACGGCTAAATTCGTTCGTATGAAACACCTCGAAGACTCTTTAGAGAAAATGGGAATATGAAATTTCTCAACTCCTAAAGCTTATGTACAATAAATTCTAGGAAACCTAGAAGATTTATCGGTGGGGTTTGCGATGCCACAATTCAGAAATAGATTTTCAGGGAAAGAGGATCCTGAGGTACACATCAACGGCTACTTATTGATGGTCCACACATTGCAAGACCGACCCAACAAACTTAAGGTCATGTTCTCGCATAGCTTAAAAGAAGAACCCTTGATGTGACACCGAAGATTCATAAAGGAGGACCCTCAAGCAACTCCTAACGAACAGTTCAGGCAATTTTCCTCCCGCAATAGTGGAGGAAGGCCAAGTCCCTTCACCCTTGGTGAGTTAACTTCCACCAAACAGAAGTCGAGCGACTCCCCTTCCTTGTTTATAACCAGATTCAGAGAGCCTACTATGCGAGTCATTGAAAGTCCACTCCCTGAAGTCGTGAAGGTAAGCATAGCATAAGAGAGCATGACTCAAGAATATGTCACGTTCTTCAGTGTGGGGGCAGTCCCTTACTCATTTGATGATATGCTTAAAAGAGTATCACGATATGAGCAAGTCAAGGAAGATAAAGCAGCAGCCGAAAAACCCGCTCAAGAAGAAGAAGTGAACATGATCAAGAAAAGCAACCCTTCTGCAAACCATTCACAAGAAAACACTAAAATTCATTCTACCACAAGGAGAATGCAAACTTCCACACTTAGGGAACTCACTCCAATTGATGAGCCTATGACCGATGTCATGAAGAAATTACTTAAGCCAAGGCTCATAGAATTACCAATATCAGCCAAGATTTCTCCTTTCCATGGAGGTGATACATCTCGATGGTGCGATTGGCATCAAAACTATGCCCATAACACTGAGGAATGTCGAGATTTTAGAAATAGAGTTCAAGTTCTCATTGATAACGGCATGATAAGTGTCGAAAAGTAAGATGTTAATAGCAAACAAGAATCATAAACTCTAGATGTCCCGTCAAAGAATATTGATGTCAACCTGATTAACTCAAAAGAATCACAAGTTGTGCCCAAACTCGAAGAACATCCACAAAGTCCTTGGAGCACAAGAAGAAATTAACTGGAAAGTCCATTAAATAAAGAACAAAACAAGCATAACCTCACCTAAGAGTTAAGGACTAAGGATACTCATGATCAAAGCAATGAGGATGACCTTAGCTCCAAGCCCATAACCGAAGAAAGAGGTATCGCATATGGAAGATATACTCCCAAAAGTAGCACAAGAAGTCCCCATCTTCAAGAGCCACACTAGGGCATATGAACCCTTCAACCCGTACTTCCAAGTTAACACAACAAAAGGGTTCATACCTGTGCAGAAACGAATCGAACTTGCAAGAGTAATATGAACTCGAGCATAAGCTCAACCAAGGTTTTGAAGCTATGGATTCCCAAGCCCATGACGACAAGAAAAATCTTAATTCTTGGACAATAAATCATAAGGGGGCAAATGAGCAAGTGTTAAAACGAAGCCCTTCACCCCAAAACCTTGACAACCCACCAAAGTGGGATCAATATGATGATGGAGACGTATTAGAAATTGATGTGATCCAGATCAACGAGAAGGGATCATCTTCCAAACATGGGGTCAACACCCCAAAATCTCCTATTACGAGTCCAAACAAGGGGCCAACATCTCAAATATCAAAAGAAGTGGAACCTTTGAAAATTCTAAGGGGCCCACCTGGGCTACCTTCACCAGACTTCTTCGGAAACCCACCTATATGGGATGAGGAGCCAAGCTTAAAAGATTTTACCGAATCACCTCTCGAGGTGAACCCAGTTATAGATGATGGAGAAGCAAAGAGCCCAAATTTGACTATTCTCAAAGATTTGGCATCTTCACTAGAGTTGATAGAGCTCAAACCTTTAGAAATTCTAAGGGGCCCACCTGTGCCATTCGCCAATCTGGGATCAAGAATTGGATATTGAAAATCTGACCATGTTACCTACTCAAGAGGCAGGCTCTCTAAAAGTCATTAACGACATGAGCACAACTCCGATAATCGGAGCGCCACCATATCAAGAGAATTCATCATGTGAAGAACAAGTTCCCAACGGAACAAAAAGCTCTGTAGGGGCAACCCCATCAAAATATTCAATAAGGGCAAACTCCTCTCATTAAGAGGATATAATAGGGGCAACTAATGAGACTGAACCCTTCTTTGTTGACTCCCAACATGCCGTATGTCCATCTAATACCAACTTAATCACTCTTCTGGTGTGAGAGTCTCATCTAAGCTCGAGCATTGAGTAGAAGCCTACTACGAAGTTAACCTCCGAAAAGCAATTCAAGATTTGCAATGAAAAAGATTACCTAAAAGGAGTTGGATGATTACTCACCCCTTACAAATAACCAAATGAGGCATTCACACCTCATACTTCAAACAACATTAATGCCTAATGTGTAACATAAAGTGCTCCACTAAAGGGAAAACCCTGATGAGTCTATCAGCCCATATAGAAGACTGAGGGATAGGAAACAGACAGTGATTTTTAGTTCCAAAATCGAGGTTCAAGTTGAGCAGTTTAAAGGACAAGCTCAACGGAGATTCAACAACCATTTGTCAAAGAGATTTTTGATGCCAACCTGGGCCAAGGGAAATCAGAGGAAGACCGATATTAGAACCACACGCCACTTGAAGGAGGGAAAGATGATCGTATTCTTACATAATCTTAAGGCAAGTTAAAAAAAAAAAAACGAGACACCTTTTGATTCTTCTTCCTCCCCATCCTCTTCCTTTATCATTGTTTTCTTCTTCAAAATAAATAAATATAACAAAATAAAAAGAGAAAAAAAAAAAAATCTGTTGGGCTAAAAATCTGAAAGGAACCCCATGAGTTGGAAAAAAGGCAACCGAGTTAAACACCTGAAAGGGACCCCACAGCAATGAAAAGGAAAAAAAAAAATCTGCTGGGCTGAAAATCAGAAAGGAACCTCAAGTGTTGAAAAAAAGGCTACTGGGCTGACCACCCGAAAGGGACCCCGGGGCAATGAAAAAAGAAGTTATCTCCTTCCTTATACTCTCCAAAGTCTCTTCTCTCTAAACGTCTTCTCTTCCTCCCCCTGAGTCAAAGTGGTGTTAAAGGAAAATTAATAGGCATTAGCCTGACGAAACGTTGTTAAGGACCTAGATCATCTGAAACTTCGAAATGTGGGTGGTGGAGGAACGAAATCGGAAATCCAAAGAGATTATGAACATCCATGGGCAGTATCCTATATTTTCGATACTTTGTTTTGCTCGAACCTCTAGAGACCTCTCCTTGAATTGCAACACAAGAGCTGAGGTTGGAAGATAAAGAAATACCTAATGATTCCTCTTCCCGAAGATTCAAGCAAGGACTAGATACACTCACATAGGGTCCACATAAGGGGTCACAAGTGGTTAAATTGTAAGACCTACATTAAAAGAAAACGATCCCCTAAAAGGGGCAACAAAAACCAATATATATATATATATATATGTATATATAAAATAAAAACTCCACTGTAGTATGAGTATAACTGCCGAGTACACCGCCCATCGCTGCAAGACGTTAAATTGCTTAGAGGGCTCTATGGTTGTAGGAGTTAAAAATGCTAACCAATCTTGTTCTTCGAAATTATCTTCTTCTTTATGTTTGTGTTTTCAAAAACTTTAATTTATTTGTTAAAATTGTAGTCTATCCCTGTTTAGGGTTCTATTTCAAATCTCCCCCTACTTTAAAATTTTCTAAAATGACTTTTAAAATTAACGAGCTTGGACACCCGTATATGATGATTATCGCGTTTGTCACGTTGCTGCTTTGTTTCTCTCTTCGGAATCTGCCAGACAAGTCTCTTCCTATAGGAAGCCTTTTCTTATAGAAATACTTTTCCTATAGAAAGCCTTAAGAAGTCTAGGAAAATGCAGGTTTGGAGATTTGAAACTGAAGTTAAGTGGCATAGCCAGAAAATCCAACTCGAGTTTCAAGATTGTGTAACTCACAGAGATCTCACACCAAAAAACCCTAGAAGGAAAAATTCCTTAGGTGGGTGAGCTCCATGAGTGCAATAACTTGAAGGAATAGTTAGTGTGCCCTCTGACCACGTGACATCATGAACAAATTTTCAATATCTGCATTACCCTCTCTTTTTCTAAATGTATAGGTAGCCTTAAGAAACCCTAAGGAGATAAAAGAAGATGGCAGGGTTAAAAAAAATATATCGAACTGCAACACCTCTGAAGTTAATTAGCATGGCCAGAAAATCCAACTCGAGTTTCAAGCTTGTGTAACTCACTGACATCTCACACCAAAAACCCTAGGAGGAAAAATGCCTTGAGTGGGTGAGCTCCGTGAGCACAATGACTTGTAGGGATAGTTAGTGTGCCCTCTGACCACGTGACATCAGGATGAAATCTTTGACGTTCACCTGCACCTCGAAGGACAGGGAACGTCAAATTGTCTACTTCTTTGTCACTAATTGTCCCTTGAAGGACAAGAAGTGTCAAAGAGGGGCAATTGTAGACATCTCATTTTAAATCTGGAAAATTCTATGGTTTCCAGAACCGTTAGGACCATACTTAACCTAGTAAACCCAAATCCAGATTTCACACAACCTACCTTGTAACCCAGAACCAATTTGCCTGCCTAGAACCCTGCAAAAACCTTGTTTTGACCCATATTTCTGTAAACGCCTTGTTTTACCAAAACAGTCATTAAAAATAGTAAAAAAATATGTTTTAACCCAAATTTTCTCTGAGAGCTTCACAAAAGGCTAAGGAACACACCAGAAGTGAAACATCTCAATTTGGACCAAAATTGGTGTGTACGACATGGGGCTTGCCTCCCAGGTGATATGACCCATGCCGCCCAGCTTTAGGCGACACAGGGCATGCCGCCCAGGCGACACATGGCATGCCGCCCAGATGACACGACCTGTTCCGTCCAGGTGACATGCCCAGTGCTACCCAGTTTCGGCCAGTCCTACATCAAATTTTGACTTTTTCAATTTACTTGGGCGGCATGCTTTGTGTCGCCCAGGCGACATGCCTCGTGCCTCCCAAATCCGCCCCCTTAAATTGTGCATCTTTGACCGAGGGATTTATTTTTTACGCATGCATATCCTTTCCAATGGATTTTGACCCTATAAAGCCACTTTTTGTGGTCATTTGACTGGTGACAGAGAGAGACCAAACCCTAGGAGAGAGCAAATAAATATCAAAAATCTGAGAGACCAGAACCCTAGGGAAGAGAATAGATATAGATAAGAGAGAAAAATCCAAAGAGAGTTACACGAGAGAAGAGAAAATCCTAGAAACTGCTTCAGGAACCCAAGCCTCCTGAGAGAAAACTTAAGTCTGAGAAAACCCAAACCTAGGGCACAACCACCCTAGATCGATCCTTAGGGCACAACCACCCTTTTTCAACCAGAGACTTTCCTGTGAATATCCGACTCAGAGAGACAAAAGAGGATCGATTTTAATACGAGCGAGCCCTAGAAGGCTCCGGAGTCCCGAGCCATTTGTCCCGGTTCGGTATTATTTTATTATTCTTATTATTATTCTTTTATTGTTTTAATTTCATTTTGATCTCTTATTTTCTTTAAAATCGTATTTTCATGTCTTGGATCATGCTGGCTCTGCCACAGATTTGAGAGTAGATCTGCTCGTTTCCAGTCAGATCTGGCCTCAGATCCAAAATCGATTTGTCCCACTTTCTTTACCACTTTATTTCCTACATTTTTATTAATTTAAGGTGTTAATATTCGACAAATCTTCGTCGAAAGATCTGTCAGATTTTCATCATAAAAAGAACGGAAAGCTGAGCCCACGATTTATTAAACCCTTTGAAATTTTAGAAAGAATCAGAGCTGTGGCATATCGACTGTCCCTACCACCCGAGTTGGCTAACATTTATGATGTCTTTCATGTATCTCTATTAAGGAAGTATCAGCCTGACTCGTTTCATGCCTTGAAGTATGAACCAATCACGATCAGAGAAGATTTAGCTTATGTCACGCAACCGAATGAAATACTGGACAAGAGGGTGCAGGTACTGTGCAATAAAGAAATTCCTCTCGTCCGTGTGTTATGGCATTATCATTCAAGAGAATAATCAACATGGGAATGGGAAGATGAGGTCTGAGATAAATACGCCCATCTATTTGATTAATTGACAATTTTGAGGACTAAATCCTTTTTTAAGGGGGCCATGATGTAAGGATCAAGAATGTTTTGGCCTAATAGAATGCATAGGCGGATAAGGAGGAAGGCGCGCGATATTGGAAGGTGTGTGACAGTGGAAGGCGCGCGATATTGGAAGGCGTGCGACAGTGGAAGGCGCATGACAGTGGAAGGTGCACAGCAATGGAAGGTCCACGACAGTGGAAAGTGTGCGGCAATGGAAGGCGTGCGACAGTGTATGCGCGCTGCAGTGAAGAGAGAATAGAATGCGCGCTGCAGTGAAGAGAGAATAGAAAGAAGAGCATGCACGACAGTGAATGTGCGCGGTACAGTGTGCGTGCGGCAGTGAAAGAAGATAGAGAAGATAAGAGAGAGTGCGCATGGCGGTAAGAGAAAGGAGAAGAGAAAGAGACACGCATAGCAATGAGAGAAGCAAAAAAGAGTGGGCCATGCAAGCCTATGCATGGCCCTTGGTCGCCACCTGCCTGTTGCATGCTACCACACACACCACTTGTCCTGTTGCATGTGTGGGGCTTGCCACTCGTCAATATTTGGGCTGCCACCTCCAGTCAGCATGGTACTTAAGTACCTCTCTCTCCCTCACATTCCATTCACTCTCTCTCTCTCTCTCTCTCTCTCTCTATCTATCTATCTATCTAGAGCCCACTATGACTTCATTGCAGAACCACTACAAGAAGCTTGAAGTGGACTATGAAAGGGAGTTTTGGAGGCACCATTACACATTAGGTAAGTGGATCAACCCAACATTGCATCTAAACTTGTTGCGGCATGAAACCAAAATATTACAAGCATGAAATGAGTAAGGGAAAGTGACTATGTAGTAGTGGTTGGTGCACTGTTTTACAGAACTGATGTCTATGTTGCACGATGAATCTTGATATTGAGAATGACCCTATTGTTCACAAAAATCTGTATGAAAGTATCCATGTATGTCTAAATCAAGATAGAAAAGCTCCATGATGTTATCTTTCGTGAGTTGAAAGTTATTAAGCATTCTTTGGGGCATGTCATGTGCATACTGTGAATTTCCAGAAATATTCATGTTTTTGTAACAAGATTTTGAATTGTCAAATGAGGTTCAGATGACTTCAAATCACTGCCATTAGAAATATATATATGTTTGCTATGATAAATCTTGTTCATATTCTTTATAAATGCGGAGTTATGCTTCCAGTTGTGTAAGAATGTCAATGTTAACAATTTTCTCTGAAATTATAATTGTCGCCTTTGTTGCCATGCGTTTTGACTAAACAAATGGAGTCCAATTGTACTAAAATCATTTCCATTTGAAAGATCTATGTGTGTGCTTATAGTTGCATGTTGAAATTATTTCGAAATTCATTCTATATTGAAAGTTATGCATTAATTTGTGAGAGCATATCACTGTTGGCAGGTTTCACTAAATTTCCAGAATTATCATTTCTATTGTCATGAACTTTTGAATGACCAAATGATGTTCACATGCTTTTAAACTACCCTTTTTGGAAAGATACATATTTGCACTTGAACTTTGGTTTTGAAACTATCCTAAAATGCCTTATGGATTGAAAGTTATAACTTTTCTAAATATGACATGTCAATATCACAAATGTACAGCAGATTTCAATTAGTATACCTCCATTGTATTGAGCTTTTGATTGGGCAAACGGGATCTAAACTCTTTCAAACCACCTCCATTTGAAATATATGTGTGTCTATTGTGAAATTAGTTTTGGAACTATCTCTGAATTTTGAATAGATCGAAAGTTACGTCCATGTTTATAACAGTACATCCCTATGAGAAATTTCATAAAATTTGGAACTGAACCCATTTTTTCGCACTACGCTTTTGATTGATCAATAAAAGATTGATAGGTCTGTTTTAAGTTAATATTGAGATTAAATTGGGATTTCTTGTGAGTCGGATACCATGCCTCGGTGTGTATATATGTATACCACTGATGAAATGAATAGTATATCCCCAAATTGTGCATGAATTATACAAATGATGTAATGATTAATCTGAACAAAGGAGATGAAATCAACTGTCTTGAAATGCCGTATATTCACGCCTATGATACTGTGATTGCTTCTGAATAGCCTGATAAGAAATAGTAAAATATATGTAAACTTAAAGCTTGATTTTGCATGCACATTGTTATACTGTTTTATACTGTGATATTGATACTGTGAGCCACTGTGATATTGACCACTATGCAATGGGACACCCATTGGTAATGGGTGTTATTATACTATTTTATATTGTGATACTGACCATTGTACAATGGGACACCCATTGGTAGTGGGTACTGCTATACTGTTTTACACTGTGATACTGACCGCTACGCAATGGGATACCCATTGGTAGTGGCTACTGTTATATTATTTTACACTGTGATACTGATACTATGCAAATGGGACACCCATTGTTAGTGGGTATTGTTATATTGTTTTATACTGTGATACTGACCACTATGCAATAGGACACCCATTGATAGTGGGTACTGTTATATTGTTTTATACTGTGATACTGACCACTACGCAATAGGACACCCATTGGTAGTGGGTATTGTTCTACTATTTTATACTGTGATACTGATACTGTGCGCCACTGTGACACTGACTACAACACAATGGGATACCCATTGAGAGTGGGTACTGATATACTATTTTATACTGTGATACTGATATTGTGAGCCACTGTGATACTGACCACTACGCAATGGGACACCCATTGGTAGTGGGTACAATTATATTATTTTATATTGTGATATTGACCACCATGCAATAGGACACCCATTGGTAGTGGGTACTGTTATATTGTTGTACATTGTAATACTAACCACTACGTAATGGGACACCCGTTGATAGTGGGTATTGTTATATTGTTTTACACTGGGATACTGACCACTATGCAATTGGACACCCATCTCTAGTGGGTACAGTTATACTATTTTATACTACGATATTGACCACTACGCAATGGGACACCCATTGGTAGTGGGTACTATTATACTATTTTATAATGTGAGACTGACCGCTATGCAATGGGACACCCATTGATAGTGGGTATTTTTATACTATTTTATATTGTGATTCTTGTTGGAAAATAGTTTTCAACAACATGGGGCCCCCGCTCAATAAGGCCTAGCAAACAATGAAAATTTCAACAATCTCATAATATCCCTAGAACTGGTCAAGGTCTTCATGAGGACTCTCAAAAGTCTCCTGCTAAGTTTCGTCATATTCCGACATGTCTAAGACAGTGCAGACTGAGAAACAGTTTCAAAAGAAATATCCTCTAGCACCCTGAAATTGACCATATAACTAGAGCTATATTTTTTATGTCTCAAATTGTTGTAAACCACTACCATTGGATTTAGCACGGTTAAAAACCCTTAGAGGTCAAATTTCAGCCTAAACGGATACTCCAGGAAGAAGTTATAAGTAAAAGAGTGAAACACGAAAAGTCACACGCTATTCCCGTGCGGCTACCCTACAACTACACATCATTGAAGGGACAGTCACAACTAGTGACTTTCGACGCTCATCTCTCACTCGTCCAAGGTCCCATCATGCTCAAATTTTGTGAGCATACTCGTCTCATCAAGACGACATTTTGATATGTGACACGCTCCATGACGACGCCCGAGCGCGAAGAAAACCTAGAGAGAAGTTGTTTATCCGTGAAGAAAGTGGACGAAAATCAGTAGTGTCATGCCTCTCTCGAGTGGCCAATTCATGCCGCTCGTGAGCCCGATTGACATGAGACCAATTCCATCGCGTACGTAAGGTCTCGGGATACCTTCGACCCGAACCCCATACATGATGAACAGTCGGATTATACATACAAAGGCGACAAAGTGACTGCAAATTCTGTCGCTGGACTTCAAAATTCCATCCAAAATTCCAAAGTTACAAAATCTTCATTCGGGCACAAAATCAAGCTGCGTTTGTTGCCCGCGATCGTAACAGCATGCTCAGTGTGATCTAGTGAAGAAATAATAGAAAAACATCATGAAACGAGCGTACTATCGATCCGAAGTTTCAAGATTCAACCAAAATTTAAGTCACATGATCGTGCCCTAAAAAAACGATCCATGGCTCAAAGTTGGTATAAAATCGATCGTCATGCCGAGCCTTATAAGAAAATAATCATCTTTCGATCAACCAAGCATCAAAACGACCCCGGATCATCTGTGAAAAATCATGCACGTTTTAGGGCAACACAAAGACTCTTCTAAAATTCCACAAATTGTTAGGAAGGGACAAATCTATCATTTTGCACCTCTTTTCTAATTTCTTTTAATTCAATTTAATCTTAATTTCCAACATTTAGGGTTACTTTTGATCATGCACCCATGTTTGGGGCAAATTCTATATATACCATGTACCATCATTATACGCAAAAGGGGAATACGCACACACACACAGAATACACAAAGAGAGAATATTTACTTAATAAAGTTCCACTTTCTTCTCATTGTCATGTTACGTTTGGAGAGAGAGAGTAAGGTGAGAGAAACTTTTGGACCAGCACCCTTAAGCTTGAGGTAAATATTCTCTTTTCTTTTTCTTTTCTTTTCTCTCTCCCTCTCTTTCTTCTTCCTCTCCTCCGTCTGATCTCCCCTCGGAGGTCATGCACGACAGTGGCAGTGTCGTGCATGCCCTTCTTGTGGTCTCACATGTCACACATGGCGATGGCAGCACCATGCGCGAGCATCCTTCTCCTTCTGTTCGTCCATCTCTACCTCCCAACGATGCAAATGGTGCCGCTCATCGCCCTCCGCAAACGCATCCTCAACGCCTCAATGAAGAGCGCAGACGGCGAAACTCATTGCTACGCGCAAGGGTCTTCACCCCATCACGCGCATAATGCATACAGCGATGTCTATCACCGCCCGCGAGAGGTCTCAGCAATGTCTATCGCCGCCCGTGAGCTTTCTTAGCATGCGCGGTGGCTATCACCATCTGCGAGCCTCCTTTGTACTTTCAGTGCTCATCACAGCTCCCCTTGCGTCCCACGCCTATCGCCACGCGCTTTGCAAATGGTTGTTGTCGCGTGCTTCATGAGAGGCTATCACTGTCAGCACAGAGGTCTGCTGCCTTCTCGTGTTGTCAATGGCACTATCTAGCGCCGTCCATTGTTCCCCGCTTCCCCTCAGGCCACGAGCGGCAGTGTCTAACACCTTCCAAGGGCCATGACACTACTACTCCATGGCATTGGGTGGCGACGTAGCACCGTCAACATCTTATCTCTCCACCATCTCATGCCTTCTTTTCATTCTCTCATCTTCTCACTTGATTGATGGTTGACCTAGTCTAGCACCGTCATATCGACCTCGATTTTGAGTAGTCTTTCCGTCGTGCTGGTCCTAAGTACCATGCCTGTCTTGCTACTACTTCGAGTTGGTCATTGTATGGCTATCAACCCAATCTCGTCCCTTCATCAAGTTTTCTTCTCTTTTCGACCTTTGCTCGAACTTCCTCTCCATCATCCTAACCTCTCATATTCTTAGCCACACGAATGTGCATTGCCCTAAGACAAGGGTGGTCTCTTCGACCCACTTGTCTTGCAAATTAACCATATAAGTGTTGTATAGAAAAAAAAGGAGATTACACGTCAAGGGAGGCGATTCCGAACCAGCTAAAGCAGCTGGGGAGCTTTCCAACGTGATCTGAGAGGGCACCCATGCAAGCCAGCCCGAGTAAGTCTCGGAACCACCTTAAATTCCTCTCCCATCAGTTGGTATACCTGCCATTGCTCTTGAGCAAGATTCGAGAGAGCGATCTCAAATCCCCGGTTCACTAGAAACCTGTGATACGTGTCGCCCGATCATCTAGATTCGGAGGGTAAGATCGAGGCACCTAATCAGCTTGACGACTCTATTAGGGACTTGCTACCCTTTAGTCAGTTTGGTCTTGTTTGACCAGTATCCTCTTTTACTTTCTGCATTAGTTTCTATGGCATCTGAGTTGTTCAACCCATTTATTTGTGTCAGGGACTTCCTTATCCCCGCACTCATGACGCTTCTAGGGAAGCGAACTGCTCAAGCTTCCTTCCCTACTCTCTTGTTGAGTCGCGACTCACAGTCCGGCTCCCAGGTTCTTTCCTGGGTTAGTGCGAGAGGGGACTTAAAGGTCGATGACTCCCCTCTTCTTCACCCTGGTGGACCCTCCACCAAGGCCCCTTGCACTGGTAGCACATCTACCGCACATAGCACGCACTCTGCTACTAGCAAGTCTCTTGCCGATCATAGTGCTGAGGCACACCAGAAGGCTACCCCCACCACTTTCATGAAAGGCAAGCAGGTTGTCGTCTCTCCTAAGGTTTGACACAAGGCAACCCCCCATACTCCACTACTTCGAACCCCTGCACCTAGAGGCTCGATACACCGAGGTGGAGACCCTACGGCCTCTACCTCTCGCACGCACTCAGGGGCCCATTCGAGCCACACCTTGGGGCCCATCCACTCGAGCCACACCTAGGGGCAGCCTTCACGTTGCCTTGAACTCGCATCCAAGACTAGGCCTTTTAGAGCCGAACCCTGCATGTGCCTTACATTTGCTTCCCATAGCTTGAGGCAACGCTAGCTCCATGTCAGCTCGAGCACAGGAGGGCGACCACTCTGCCCTCCCTCCTAGGACAAACAGTTCTACTCTGTGAGAGATGAGCGCCTGCCTCATCCCTGCGCCTGCCTCATCCCTCACAGACACAAGCTCGTGGGTCTCTACCTCCCAAGGTCTAACTAATTGACCGAGCTCGGGTCGACCCCCAAGTCACCCGAATGGCTAACCCTAAAGGTACACACGCACCGACTCTGCAGGTTCCACCTCGGTCCGGACTCAGGCGGAGCCATAAACCAGCTATTTCCTCTATCGCTCTCCCAACACCAGGCAAGCACCTCAAGCCCTAGTACTCAAAGGCCTTCCCTAAGAGTACCATCTTGAGTCAGTTGTGCACCCAGACCTCACAAAGGGACTCGGGGCAGCGGCCTGATGTCAGATAGGAGCCTCCAACCTCTAAGGCAGAAACCCAGGTTGCCTTTTGTCGTTAGACCCCACTCCCTACTCCAACTCATAGATACATCCATTGCATGTTCACAGACAGCAGGGCAGTCTAGGGCTCAAGCTCAATTCACAACCGTCTCAGGATTAAGCAGAAGAGAGGTCTTCAAATCCTGACCAAAGAAGACTTCAAGGTAGTTGAGGTCACCACCCCTGATGACCTCCTGCCTCATAATCCCTTTTTCCCTCTCCAAACTCTAGAACCTAAGCGAGTCCAAGAGTATTGCTAGGTCGTTACTGCCAAGAAACCACGGTTCCAAGACCATCGAGAACCGGTCCTCACAAGATCAGCATACAAGGCTCGAGTCTAGTCACGGCAAGCAGAGCCCCTGCAGACTGAGTTGCCACGCCCGACTCATCAAGCTCAGCAGTCTATTGCTCCACCTGGCTCTGACCTTTCAGATGAAACGGTCAGTACCATGGTGATTAATGAGTCGGATGACTCCCAAGAAGAAAGGACGAGCAGGTTCGAGGTAATGGTGTAATCCATCCTCGAGAAGATGGAACGCTTAGAAGCCTCCAGGTCCCCTTCTTCTCACCATGAGACCGATTCCCCGACCGGTGAGGACACAGTTCCCAGGCAAACTCCCCCATCAGCTTCCTAAGATAGCTCTGCCCCTCGTGAGGTCTCCCAAACCGACATAGATGCCATGGTGGCCCATAGACTCCAGAACAAGGTCCCAGGCATACAAGAGGTGCTGCTCTACCAGAAGCCGTACCCTTCGTACATTGACAAGGTGTCGTTTCCCCCAAACTACCAAAAGGGGAAGCTCCCCCTGTTCAATGGTACTACGTCTCCTCACCAGTATACTGCCCACTTCTAAGCGGCTTGTAGGGAGACGGCAATTGACAGACGAATTCTCCACTGTCAGTTTGTTGAGACTCTCGAAGGGCCAGCCTTCCAGTGGAATGCTCGGCTGCCTCCAAACTCGGTGCACACGTGGCAAGAAATGGAACAGTTGTTTTATCAATGCTTCTATAAAGTCTAAAAGAACGTGGAAACCATCGAGCTCCTCACTCTGATGCAAGACCCTAGTGAGCCAGTTGACAAGTTCATCGCCCTATGGAGAGAGCTGGCAACCTTTCATGCCACTCCCTTGACTAAGAAGGAAGCGATCCAGACCTGCATACGGAACATGCTTCTCGAGATTGCCTTGCATGTCGAGGCATCCAATCCACCCTCCATGTCAGAGCTCATCTCTAAGGCAGTTCATATAGAGGGATTGTTCAAGCACCATGGAAGCCCTCGTTAGCAATCCTCTGGCGCAAATTCTCACTCCAATAGTTGAGGCAGCCAAAAAGTAGTGCTCAACATGGCCATCACCGTGACTGACACTAAGAGCGCAGCTCCTCAAACCCTGGACCTTTCCAAGGCACAGACGCCCTTGGCCGGGGACAAGCAGCAGTTCTACTACGAGGTCCCCCCCCCTAAAAATAGTAAGCGAAATGACTTCTGGATCCAGCACCAGAATAAGGTTTACCCCTTTGACAAGGAGTGGACTCCTGCACTGCTTCGAATGCTGCTAGAACATAACATGATCCAATTGCCAAAGATCACCACAGTGAAACCAGTTGGGCAAGAGACAAGTGAGAGGTATTGTGCCTATTACAGGAGAGTAAGCCACCCTACTCATGGTTGTTATAAGCTCAACGACACGCCCTTATTAACAAGGGTCAGATAAAGCTTGAAGAGTTAAAGAAGTCATTCAGGGCAACTAAGGCTTCTCATATAGTGACAATCCAAGAGGGTGACAACACACATGCTAACCTCTGTGCATTTTTCTCCATAATACTAGAAGTAGGACTTGTCACACCCAAGCCAACAAGGCAACCTAAGTTCCAGTCTCTAAGAACTGAAAACCTCTGGTGCGCCTATCACCTCATACAAGGCCATGAAGTCAGCGAATGCACCGGCTTCCCCAAGCTCTTGGTAAAGAAGATGCAGCAATGCCAAGAAGCTCAAGGCAACCTAGAAGGACACCCTCAAGTCCCTCTTTTTCCTACGCAAGATAACCTCTTGACTCAAGCCCAGGAAAACACTGAGCAAGACACTCTACAGGCCCTCATTGAAGCAATGCTCCAATAGGGCCTCGTCACTCCCAAGCCCGCTAGGCAACTAAGACGTCTTGCCCGGGGAACGGAGAAACTATGGTGCCCGTATCACCAAGTATGGAGCCACGAACTCAAAGAGTGCTTTGGGTTCGAAGCTATAGTCACGGAGAAACTTCAGGAATGCCACCATTATTTGTGTCATCCTCCCATAACACTTCCAGATCATCGCTCATATTCAAGAGGAAGCCACACTACTAGCAACTCATGAGCATACACTGGACCCTTCAAAGCCCTCGACCTCTCAGCCGTAAGAAGTCTACCATGGGCGAAGTAGGCTCAAATCCCTGAAGCGCGAGGAACTCCTCTAAGCTAGGACTACCCACCAGCTCAATAGGGCAGTCCAAACACTCGCTCTAAGATCCAGAAGGAGACGGCAAGCACCTAGGTCAGCACGCCAAAGGAATCGTCTTTCTCAGCCACCAGTTGAGGAAGAATTCCTCAGACCTCTTCCTCCACTACCGACCTTGTAAGAATTCATCCCAGGCACAGTTTGCCTCATCCTTTTGTCTAATCTGGTGGACATCCCTGAGTCACCAGGAACTCGTGATTCCTCCAATATGGGTGACAATGCTAAAATCACCCCACAACGGTCAAAGCCGGGGCAAGACCTTAAATACCCCCGACACACGTCCAATTTCGGTGACGACTTAAAAAGCTGCCCGAAACATTCTAACTCTTCTTATCCTCCCTCCTCGTTTATTTTCTCCATAGATGAAGCTCGACAATGTCCAAACTTCGACATTCTAAACAGAGAGCTTGTAAGCACTGGTCTCAGCATGTCACAGCAAGAGCGCCTCAGAGGAATGTAAGCCCAGGAGACTGGATTCTCGACAGTCACCAACACCCTATCAACCCAAGCCAAAACCAAGCCATCTCTAGGCTCCTGCTCCCACAAGGCCTGCCACATGATCCAAGCGCAAGAAGCACCCAGCTAGAGGAAATCACCAAGTGATCCCAGTCACAAGATCATTGACTCAGACCCTTCCATCGCCTGGACCAACCAGTGACCGGTCCTCTCCAACACTGCGCCCCTCCTAAAAGCTGAGATGTCGGGATCATGGATTTCTACATTTGAGGTCAATGAGAATCCTTGTGAGTCCCCTAACGAGAAACTCCAGGAAGCTCCAGAAGAGTGGGAAGAAGGCGGTCAGGCCACAACTGATGAGCTTAAAGAGATCAACCTGGGGGATGAGGTGGACCTAATGCCAATTTTCATCTCATCAAAATGTCCCTAGAGGAGAAAGAAAGTTATATTTCTCTCCTCCGAATAAATCAAGACATCTTCGCTTGGCATTATCATGAGATGCCCAGTCTAGACCCTCAGATTGCCATCACCTCGGTATTGATCCAACCATCAAACCCATGAAGCAGAAATCAAGAAGGTCTAAACCTGACCTCGAGATGCAGATTGATGCTGAGGTGAACAAGCTCAAGCAAGCTGGATTTATACGCGCAGTCAACTACCCAAAATGGCTAGCAAATGCTGTCCCATTCAAGAAGAATGGACAAATCAGGGTTTGTATTAATTTTCGCGACTTGAACACCGCTTGCCCCAAGGACGACTTCCCCTGTCATTCACTGAGATGCTTGTCGTGCCAAATCTTCTCCTTTATGGATGGGTATTCTAGTTATAATCAAATCAGGATGGCGCTAGAAGATGAGGAGGCCACCACATTCTTGACCCCAAAAGGTGTCTTTTGCTACACTGTGATGCCTTTCGGGTTAAAGAACGTCGACGCCACATACCAGCGAGCCATGACGACCATCTTCAAGGACATGATCGATAGGGAGGTCGAGTGCTATGTGGACGACCTGGTGGTGAAATATGAAATAAACGACGCTCACATACAAGACCTTAAAAAGGTGTTTGAATGGTTGCGACATCACAAACTCAAAATGAACCCCTTGAAATGCACCTTCGGCGTACGATCGAGAAAATTCTTAGAGTTCATCGTGAGGTACCATGAGCTGAAGAATGAGCCAGTCAAGATCAAGGCAATTCAGGACATGCCATCGCCTATAACCTTGCATGAACTGTGGTCTCTCCAAGGACAGCTAGCCTACATTCAAAGGTTCGTCTCAAACCTTTCAAGATGATGCAGACCATTTTCACAACTCCTAAAGAACGTCACTACCTTCATATGGGACGAAGCATGCTAAGCTGCACTCGATGACATCAAGCAGTACTTGTTGAATCCACTAGTACTCTCTACACCAGTGTTAGGAAGGCCCCTCATCCTATACGTGACCGCCCTAGACGAATCACTCGGGGCACTCCTAGCATAGAATAATGATAGAAAGAGACAACACTCTATTATCTCAGCTGCAGAATGCAAGGAGCCGAGAAGAGTTACCCTCCCATCGAAAAGATGTGCCTAGCGTTGATCTTTACAGCACAGAAGCTCCGTCATTACTTGCTCGATCACAAGGTCAAGTTAATTTCTAAGGTGGACCCGGTCAAGTTCCTTATGTCCCGGGCATGCTTGTCAAGATGTTTAGCCAAGTGGGCATTATTGCTGATGGAGTTCGACATCATGTATGTACCATAGAAGGCAGTCAAAGGTCAAGCCTTAGCAGACTTTCTCGTAGCTCACCCAGTCCCTACGAAATCTCCCATGTTAAGCGATCTTCTGGATGAAGAACTTTTCTGTACAGCGCTAACTCCGCCGTGGGAGATGTACTTCGATGGAGCATTCCAGTCTCATAGAGGGGGCACCGGAGTCGTGTTCTTGAGTCCGACGGTAGAATGATTCCTCTAGCCTTCTCACTGGCAGAGGCGTCTCTCATAATGAAGCCGAATATCAGGCCCGCATAATCGGGTTAGAGATCGCCCAAGAGCTAGACCTAGAGCAGCTAAACATCTTCGGTGACTATGAGCTAGTCATCTGATAGCTTAAAGTGATTTATGACGAAAGGAAGGATACTCTAAAGCCTTATCATAACACACCCAAAACTTATATGCCCCATTTTGATGAATTCTCCCTGAGTCACATCCCTAAAAGGCTAAACTCGCAGGCGGATACGCTCTCAAAGCTTGGGGCCACCATTCAGTTATCTTCATCAGGGCCTACCCCAATCTGGGTAACCGAATGGAGACATGTCAAATTGAGAACCAAAGTTGACGTAGATGATGAGAGGGATGTCTTCCTTGAATGCCCGCCTTATCCATTTGGAGCGCTCCTCATGGCCAAGGGTGTCATTAAGGCAAAACAGGAAATATCCTGAAGCAAAGAATTCAAGGCTGAGAAGCAAGAGCCTGAATTCTTTGACCCGATGTGTGCGGAGCTCGAACAAGTGGAAGACTGGAGATAGCCTATCATGGACTTCATAAAGTAGGGAAGGCTACCTCAAGAGCAGGTGAAACGCAGCGGGATACGACGGATGTCTACCAAGTACACCCTTCTCGATGGGGATGTTCTCTTTCGTCAATCATTTGATGGAATTCTCCTTAGATCATCGATGCAGAAGAGGCAAGCAACATACTGAAAGAAGTGCATTCAGGTATCTGCGAGCTGCATCAGTTCGACCCAAAGCTCTAGGAGCGCATACGCAGGCTTGGCTATTATTGGTCTTCAATGGTGGCTGACACCAAAAACTACACCAAGAGATGCCAGGTGTGCCAAATTCATTCAAGCCTCATTCATCAGCCCCCAGAGCCTCTCCATCATAAAATGACGTCATGGCCCTTCTCCCAGTGGGGTATGGACATTGTAGGACCCATTAGCCCTCCTTCCGCCTTGGGTCATGCCTTCATTCTGGCAGCAACAAATTACTTCTCCAAGTGCGTTGAGGCAGTCCCTCTCAAAAAGGTTCCAAGGACCACTGTGACTAACTTCGTGTGTCACCACATCCTATACTGGTTTGGGGTTTCGGACTGAATAATCTCTAATAATGGCCCTCAGTTCAGAAGCCATCATGTTGATCATCTGGCCAACCAGTTCGGTTTCAAGTGGAAGTACTCGACCATGTACTACCCTCGAGCCAACGGTTTAGTTGAGGTGTTCAACAATACTCTGTGCGAAGTGCTCCGGAAGTCAGTTTCCAAGTCAAAGAAGAACACCACTCGGAATGCTACAAATTCCACTCCTTATTCCCTCACGGTTCAAATACCCTCACTGTGGGTCGCTATACATCAGTGACTGACTGAAGATGAGAGGGTCAAGCTCTGTTACCAAGAGTTGTATTCCCTCGGCAAAAAGAGACTAGAGGCTCAGCAGCACCTCGAGCTCAATCAAGGAAGAATGAAGAGAGTCTTTGACATGTCTATCAAGGTTTGCTCATTCGCTCGTGGAGATCTAGTATTAGCAGTCAAGAGACCGATTGTCATGCATGGGCGCCGCAAAAGAAAGTTTGAACCTAAGTGGGAAGGCCCATTTATAGTCAAGAAAGTCACACCAAATGGGGCCTATATACTGGTGAACTCAAATGGAGAGGAGGCAATGCCCCCTATCAACGGGTGATACCTAAAGAAGTATTATCCGTGATGCATACTCAAGAAAAGGGACTCAACGCAAAGCAAGCATGGTAGTCCGAACAGATTCTAACTTTTTTTATTGTAGTAAAAATGAGTTACAAGATACAAGCCAAGAATCCCATTATTAGTGACATTACAATTCTCTTATATCTGAGGGAAAGAAAAACAGTTGACACCAAAAGTGTTGCTCATGCATCTAAGGATAAGAAGACGGTTACAGGCCAAAAGAAATATCTTCCTCATGAAGAGGAAGCAAACCCATCAAAGAAATGCTCTCCTCATGAAGAAAAAGCAAAACCACTTGGAGAAGTTAGCTTTCAGTTCATCTAATAAGTGCCACCAAAGAGGATGGTTACAGGCCAAAAGAAGAGGCCAACCATTTTCGAGTCAACTTCAATTCATATGTCATGTATATCAAACATATAAGGCAGACTTCTCTGGAAAGAAACTGACCCATGATGGAGGGCATACCCTGTTCACGGTGAGTGCCCTTCCATAGAACAACATGGACTCCATGGTTGTGCCAGAGAACTTGGCTTCCAACAGACTGCAGCGGCAGGGCCTCCTCACTTGCCATCACTCTTGACCCTCGCGAGACATCACCGCCCATGGTCATCGCTGCGCGCAACTCAGCACCATGCACAACCATCTCTGAGTGCAACATAACATCATGTTCTACCAACACCACGGGCAAGCCAATGCTGTGCGAGACCATCATCGTGAGAAGCACGCTCCCGAGAATGGCTATCATCATGCGTGGCCTAGGGACGCATGAAGACAGCACTGCATGCGACTTAATGTCACACATGCCCTTGGGGTACCCCGGTTCCCACTATTCTCAATTCCCAAGAGACATTAACTTCCACGCCTCTTTGGTTCCCCCAACCGTTGCCCCTTGCAGACGATCTACCTTCACACGGCCCTTCGTCTGCCTCGCACCCTTCGGGTTTTCGTCGACAACTCCCTCTACACGCTGGGAACTCCCTCTGACCCTGTTCTTTCCCCTTGCCAACAGCCTGGAAAATCAAAAAAATCCCCAAATGGCTTCCCTGACCTTGCAGGTTTCCCTTCTCCTTGCATTCCCACTTCAGCTGTTCACTACAAAACTCACCGGAATCCCACTGAGTTTCTGGTGAGCTCACTGTTGCTACTCCTTCTTCTCGTACAATAACCAGAGGATCGTCAAACTCCTCTACCTTCTCTACAACCCCCCTTCAGCCACAGGACTACCGGAGAAGCTCTTCAAACTTTGGAAGAGCACCTCTACAAATCTGGCCCCAAGAAACCTTGTTCCTTGCTCAGGAAGCCTCGGCACTCCACGAAAATGTTCGCGATAATGGTACAAGCTTCACAACCTCTTGAAGCTCACCAGAAAATCTCCTAACCACCGCCAGGAAGTTCTCATCAAAAATATCTTGCCTGAAGCTCTAGCTCTCTCTTTCTAAAACTCTTCAACTGTTTTACCCTTCGGTAAAACAGTAAAATGGAGTTTTCCCCCTTTTATACTCAACAGTGTCGCAAACTGCCCTCGACAAAGATGAAATTATGCTCCAGTCCTTAGTCCTTGACCGCAATAAGACCAGGCCAGAGCGGGGCAGGTCAGGCCCGAGACCCGAAAGGGCTATTCGTCATCCACTGCATAAGATGCCATTGCTGCACGCCCTCGTCAAGAGCCATCGTCACGCACTGCATAAGATTTCATCACCGCATGCCCTTATCAAGGGCC
Organism: Amborella trichopoda; assembly: GCF_000471905.2. The sequence continues at coordinate 3,744,363 of NW_006499948.1, read as the reverse complement.
ATCGCAGAGCACCTTCATCAAGGGCCATTGTCGCGCGCCTTTGGAAAGGAATTATTGCCACGCGATTTGTCAAGGGCCATCGCCACGCTCCTTCACTCAGGAGCTATCACCATGAAATTCGTCAAGGGCCATCGACGTGCGTTTCGTCAAGAGGCCATCGTCGAGCGCCTCATCAAAGAACTATCGTCGTATGCGCATCATCTAAGCTTAATGTCATGATCATGCCACGACACTCATCTGGACCATTGTCCTCCTCCTCAAGTTCATTCCCTGCACCACAATTTCACTCCTCAAGGAGTCCAGTCTTCGATGACGGATCTGTTCCCCATGAAGTCGCATTCCCTCACCACGCTCTGGTCTATTCTGCATGACTTAAACTACACAGCCACTGTCCAATCTATTTGACCTTAAACTATAGCAGAGGTTTAGTTGCACGACCTTAAACTGCATGGTCCATGTTGCATGACCGTAAACTACATAGCCACGGTCCAAACTATAGACCTTAAACTGTAGCAGAGGTCTAATTGCACAACCTTAAACTGCATGGTCCATGTTGCATGACCTTAAACTGTAGCAGAGGTCTAATTGCACGACCTTAAACTGCATGGTCCATGTTGCATGACCTTAAACTGCACATCCATGGTCCAAACTATATGACCTTAAACTATAGCGAAGGTCTAGTTGCACGACCTTAAACTGCTTAGTCTTCGTCGCATGACTCTAAACTGCATGACCATGGTCCAGTTGTGTGACCTTAAACCATAGTGCTTGTCTTGGTAGCATGACATTAAAAGGCTTAGCTCCATGGTCCAAACTATATGACCTTAAATTGTAGCGAAGGTCTAGTTGCACGACCTTAAACGGCATGGTCCTAGCTGCATGACTTTAAACTGCATCGCCATGGTCCCAGTTACAAGACCCTAAAATTGTAATGCACGGTCAGAGAGATGAACCACCTCTTCGTTAAGGTGTATTTCATCAACATCCCCAGTGGAGTTAGATGTATGCAAAGGTCATACTTATCCCTCTAATCCTCAATGGGTTTCTCTCACACCAACATCCCAGTGAGAGTCACATCCTACTGTGACCCACTATCCCCAGGGAGTTAGGGTCATTCTTATCCCTTCAACCCTCAGTGAGGTTCATTTGTGCTCTGTCATTCTCAATAGAGCTACATGCACACCATTACTCATTGTCCCGGTGGAGTCACACTGGCCCTCCTAATCCCCAGTGAAGGCTCTTCCACCTGTCACTCCTCATAGGGCCACCATCTTTATCTAAATCTAGCTGCTTGTGTATAGCCTTGACTATCTTTATCCCCAGAGAGTCAGATGGCTATCCATAGATCTTTCCCCTATGCAGCCTCACCTACATGGCACCCACACTCCGGTCCATGCTGCATGACCTTAAACTACACAGCCATGGTCCAAACTATATGACATTAAACAGTAGCGAAGGCCTAGTTGCACGACCTTAAACTGCACAGTCCTTGTTGCATAACTTTAAACTGCATAACCACAGTCCAAGCTATATGACCTTAAATCATAGTGCACGTCCTGACCACATGATATTAAACTGCTTTGCCTAGGTCCAAGAGGCATGACCTTAAACGTGCCCTCACATACGTGCACACCCCCTTTATGTGCATCTTCACGCACGTTTTTCCTAACCGACCCATTCGTGTGCGCACACCACCTTCATTACCTCCCCAGTGAGTCCACATACGCGCACACGCCCTTTACGTGCATCTTCACGCACACCTTTCCTAACTGACCCGTTCGTGTGTGCACACCATCCATCAGTCCCTACATGAGTCTTACCCATGCTCACGAAATGATGAACCATTTAACAATCCATATTCGCCATCAACTAGTGGGTCACCATTCTTCACCCACCATTCTCCCTTCATAGGTAACCTTGTATCATCTTTCCAAAGTGAGTCATAACTACCACCATACTCACTCCACTGCCTCTATAGACTGCCATTCATCACCATCACGGTCCAGCTGTATGACCTTAAACTATAGTGCATGTCCTGGCCGCATGACGTTAAAAAGCTTTGCACAGGTCTCGAAGGCATGACCTTGAACACGCCTTCACAAAAAACCAAGCATGGGGTACACTTGGACAAGGGAATGCCATGAGTAAAACTGACAAACATGGTCATGAAACCATGAGTAACAGAGTTCCGTGAAAACAAAACCCAGGCACAGCGAAACCCCAAAAGGGCATCATAAGCAAAAATGGATGAAAAGGGCGGACATTACCACGAGGTCATGGGTAAAAGAGCCCAGAAATAATAAAAGTTTGTGAAAACCATCTTTATGGTGCCACTTCCCATGTTCAAGTGAAAAACCACGAAAAGGCGCTTAGACCAACAAAACAGGTTGACGCATTACCGTCGCCTCAGCCAACACTCAATTTCCAAACAGTCACAAGCCTGGCTAATGAGGTCCACCTAAAATCCTCAAATGACAGCATCCAAGTAGAGCACAAATTGGCTCATTAGGGAGTGAGAGCCGCAGAAGATCTCCCAAACATCAACAACACAAATTGGCTCATCAAGGAGTGAGAGCCGCATAAGATCTCTCACATTTCAACATCAACAACAACAAGAGCCCTTGAGGGTGAGGACCATGACCAAAATATTCTTCCAGAATGCAAAATATTCCCGCCCACCCTTCACAATTCTGAAGGGCAACCACCCTGCAACTCCACACCATTGAAGGGACAATCACTACCAGTGACTTTTGACGCTCATATCTCACTCGTTCGAGGTTGTGTTAAGCCCAAATTTTGTGAACGTACTCGTCTCATCAAGACGAGCTCTTGATATGTGGCATGCCCCATGACGACGCTCGAGGGCGAAGAAAAGCTAGAGAGAAGTTGTCGATCCGTGAAGAGAGTGTACAAAAATCAGCAGCATTGTGCCTCGCTCGAGGCCAAATCACGCCGCTCGTGAGCGCGATCGATGTGAGACCAATTCCATCATGTACGTAAGGTCATGAGCTATCTTTGACCCGAACCCTGTACATAATGAATGGTCGTATTCTACAATCGAAGCCGACGAAGCGACTGTAAATTTCGTCCCCAAAATTTCAGATTTTGGCAAAAATTCCAAAGTTGCAAAATCTTCGTTCGAGCATGGAATCGAGCTGTGTTTGTTGCCACGCGATCGTAACGGCATGCTCAGTGAGATCTAGTGAAGAAATCACATAAAAACATCAAGAAATGAGCGCACCAACGATCTGAAGTTTCAAGATTCAACCAAAATTCAAGTCACATGATTGTGCCCTAAAAACACGATCCATGGCTCAAAGTTAGTGTCAAATCGATCGTCATGTCGAGCCCTACAGGAAAACAATCATCTTTCGATAAACTGGACATCAAAATGACCCTGGATCATACATGAAAAATCATGCACGTTCTAGGGAAACACAAGGACTGTTCTTAAATTCCACAAATGGTTAGAAAGGGGTAAATCTGTCATTTTGCACCCTTTCTAATTTCTTTTAATTCAATTTAATCTTAATTTTCAGCAATTAGGGTTACTTTTGATCATCCACCCATGTATGGGAGAAATTCTATATATACCACGTACCATCATTTTACACAAAAGGGGAATACACACACACATAGAATACACAAAGAGAGAGCTTTTACTTAATAAAGTTTCTCTTTTTTCTCATTGTTGTGTCACATTTGGAGAGAGAGAGTAAGGTGAGAGAAACTTTTGGACTGGTACCCTTAACATTGAGGTAAATCTTCGCTCTCTTCTTTTTCTTTTTTTCTCTCTCTCCCTCTCTTTCTTCTTCCTCTTCTCTGTCTAAGCTCTCCTCAGAGATCCTACACGGTAGTGGCAGTGTCGTGCATGCCTCTCCTATGGTCTCACAGGTTGCGTATGGTGATGGCAATGCCATACGTGAGCCACCTTCTCCTTCTGTTCGTCCATCTCTACCTCTCAGCGAGGCTTGCAGAGAACATTGCTCATCGTCGTCCGTAGACATGTCCTTCACGCCTCAGTGAAAAGCGCAAACGGTGAAACACATTGCCACCCGCAGGGGTCTACCCCCCGTCACGCGCCCATCACATACGGTGATGCCTATCGCCACCCGCGAGAGGCCTCGGCAATGTCTATCACCGCCGGCGATCTTTTTTCGTGTGCGCGGTGCCTATCGCTGTCCGCGATCGTCCTTTGTGCGTTCAGTGCACATCGTTGCTCCCCCTTCATCCCACGCCTACCACCGTGCGCCTCATGAGAACCATCATTGCGCGCTTTGCAAATGGCTATTACCGCATGCTTCACGAGAGGCTATCACCGCCCACCCAAAAGTGTGCTGCCTTCTCGTTTTGCCAACGGCAATGTCTAACATCATCTGTAGTTCCTTGCTTCCCCTCACACCGCAAGTGGTAGTGTCTAGTGGCTTCCAAGGGCCGTGACACTGCTACTCCACGGCCTTGGGTGGCGATGCCTAATGCCGTCAAGACCCTATCTCTCCACCATCTCATGTCTTCTTTTCATTCTCTCCTCTTCTCACTTGATGGGGGGTTGACTAAACTTAGCACCGCCATATCGGCCTCGGCTTTGAGTAGTCTTGTCGTCGTGCTGATCCTGAGTACCATGCCCGTCTTGCTACCGCTCTGAGTTGGTCACTGTCCGGCTATCAAGCCAGTCTCTTCCTTCATCTAGCTTTCTTCTCTTTTCGACCTTTGCTCAAAACTTCCACTCCATCATCCTAACCTCTCACATTCTTAGCCACACGAATGTGCATTGCCCTAAGATAATAGAGGGTCTCTTCGACCCACTTGTCTTATAAATTAACCATATAAGTGTTGTATAGAAAAACAATGAGATTACAGGTTAAGGGAGGCGATTCTGAACCAACTAAAGCAGCTGGGGGGCTTTCTGACGTGATCTAAGAGGGCGCCTAGGTGAGCCAACCCAAGTATGTTCCGAACCCAGCTTAAATGCCTCTGTCATCGGTTGGTATACCTGCTCTTGCTCTTGAGCAAGGTTCTAAGAGAGAGATCTCAAATCACGGGTTCTCTAGAAACCCGAGATACGTACCGCCCGATCATATAGATCCAGAGGGTGAGATCGAGGCACCTAACCAATACTGATACTGTGCGCCACTATGACACTAACTACAACGCAATGAGGCACTCATTAGTAGTGGGTGCTATTATACTTTTTTATAATGTGATACTCATATTGTGAGCCACTGTGATACTGACCATTATACAATGGGACACCCATTGGTAATAGGTATCGTTATATTATGAAACACTGTGATACTGCTTTACTGTGATATACTGTGACACTAACCACTATGCAATGGGACATCCATTGATAGTTGGATATTGTTATATTGGCAATTACTGACTATGCATCGACCTCATTGATAGGAATGGGGTTAGTAGGTGAAACTGAGTAATAGGGAGGGTCGCGCCCCCCAAATGTTATGGGTACTACTCATTGAGACACCCAATGGTAGTGTAACATCCTCTCGCCAAAAGGACATTAGGAGATGGTCGTGTCTTGCAAGGCCACCGCCTATCGAAAGCCCCAAAGCACACTGGGGATGTGTGTGTGTGAGGATAGTATGAAGTGGGTTACCCACTTATCATTGTCCTCCCTCCTGAATAAGGGTAGAAGTTCCAAGCTACAGGATTGGCTTGGCCTGATCAATGGGCTTCTACTTCAGGAGTAGGCCACTCTAGCTTCTACTTTGTGCTTTATGTGCTTTGTAGGTGTTTCTGTTATGCTAAAATGAAATGACTGATGGCTTATGCATTGTATATTATTCTGATAACTGAACTGTTCTTATACTGCTAAAGTACTGAAAGGCATGGAAAAAGATAATCTCGTGATGCCTATGTGAATGGTGAACACTGTCTATTTGTTATTATCAACTATAGGTTGGAATGCAATGGTGTGGATCTACTTACAGGGCTATTAGCTCATTCCATTCATTTTCATCCTTGTAGAGTAATAGTATTTGACCCCAAGGGAGAGGGCAGTTGATCGATGTGTTGGGACGCATAAAGCTTGGAGTTGGTGAAGGGACTTTGGAAGCTTTCAATAATAGGTGTTTGGTAGCGGTGCCACTTAGCAGTTGGTAGATGTTTACCTTGTATTTTGTGGGCCTTTAGTGCCTTGAACTATTTGTAAAGAAATTTTGTAGAATGGTTGTATATGGAAATGACTTTGCATTTTGGTTAAATCTCTGTTAATTATGAATGGATTTTATTTTTCTTTCATGGTTTCCTCTTGATTCCACCCTTTATAAGCATTGAGTCACTCCCACTTGAGTGGCGTTTGCCACCTCACGTCGCGGTCCCGAACTCTGTCGCGCTTCGGCTTGTACGGTATGGGGTCAGGGGGCGGGGTCGTGACAACTAAGTTGTGGAAACAAGCAGTTGGATAGAAGCAATGGTTGCTATGCTCAAATTGCTTGATCAACAAGCACATAGGAACAACATAAGGCTTATGCAATGGCAGATCAACAAGCTTGAGAAAAAAAAGGTTTGAATAAAGCAGGCTTGAGCAACATACAAAAAATCAGGTCTTTGCTTGAGAGATAAATATAATCGAGACTTTGCTTGAGAGATAAATATAATTGAGACAGCCAAGAAAACATAATGGCACTTGGAAGAGCTAACAAAACCTAGTGCAATTCCGAGACCAATTCAACAGCTCGCAGATAGACAAACATGCTCGAATAACAAGAAAATAGACTTGATCATATATAAAAGAACAGGATCGAGTAACAGACTCGATCGTACAGTAATGGACACATAGAAGATGAATCTGACTATGATACCATATGAAAAGTCTCAGGTTTCTCTAAAGAGACTCAAGTCCATTAATCAATATGCATATACAAACTTGTCTTACATAGACAAATATATATGACAAGAATAAAAACAAAACCACAGATACCTATGCTATACCCAAACTTACCATAAAGTACAAGATAATATATCTACCCTTCCCATATATGCTGATTACCATATACGCCTTTCATATTAACCTGGTAGACAATATATATTTTCTTTTCACAATCATTATGTGAGCCTCATCCCAACTTAGAAAGGTTCTGATACTATCAAAAGGGGGCCAAACCTCTCTCTCTTTTAGAACTTTTACAATTCCCTTGTGAATTTGATCCTCCAGCATTCAAAATTCATATTCTAATCCTCAATCTATCTCAGGTTACATATAACTTGCAGAAAGAGTTTCATCTATCAAGTGTAAAAGATTTAGGACTTGGTTACTATGTGAATTGAACATTCCCATCTTTTAAACGCATTTGCCAAAGACTAGAGGCCAGCAACCACCTTTGCACCCATCTTTTCAACTACACTTTATCGAAGAAAATCTAAACTAATCAAATTTATGTAACTTAAGAATTTTGTGAACGGTAAGTTTACCTTTTACTTACTTTGTGTAATTATTGCACAAACCCAAATTAATGCTTTTTCCAAGCATCGATCTATTGCATTGTATTGTTATCGAGAGCAAAAGCTTACAAGAACAGTGAAGGTGGTGTTATCGTTGCATTTGCAATGCACTTTGGTATGACTTCAAATAACCACGTAGAATTCTTGGCCCTTGAACTAGCCATTAAGCTAGTTCTTGAGAGGAAATGCTTTTCAATTCAGATAGAAAGTTATTCGGCTTTACTTGTCATTCAGAATCGATATTGTGTTCCATAGCAATTATAGATGATCGCAGATAATTGCCGAACCAGACTCTCTATTCATCGATGGTTCATTGCACATGTCTTTCGCGAGGCAAATGTGGTTGTTGATGTTCTTGTTATTTCATGATCTGACGCAACTGTCCTATTATAAAATTGTAAAATAAATATGGTACTTTTCTAATCTTATTTAATGAAAAAAGAGTGGGGGGCCTTCGCCCCCACTAACTTACCGAAAACTCACAGATGATAACACCAAAATATACTAAATATAACTTAACTAACATAACAATATGCAATTCACTGCTACACGACCATCGTAGACTTTTTCATATAAACAGTATAGTTTATAGATCCAAGGGAAGTAATTTTTTCGATCACGATCCCCATAAATAAATGCACTCCGGCACTGGCCAAAACAGCAATCTCAGCAACTAATCCGAGAGGTGTACATCAAAAAGAAGAAACGGAATAAAAGAGCAAATTATATAGTACGGAAATTAAGTTTATGCAAGAAAATACAAGAATTGAAATGCACTCTGGCACTTTACACGTGTAAAAACAAAATATTATATTACAAATACAACTCATATTTTTTAAAAGGGGAGGATCCCACTATTCAGCGCCTTGCTATTCTCATCAAAAACTCGAGTGAAAATATGACTTAATATTGAGGAATAGTCACTGGTTGCCACTCTTAGTTTTGGGTGGGATTTCAAAAACAAATGAAAGAATTTTTAAAAAATGTAAATATAAAAAAAAAAAAGCCACAAAATAGTTACAAGGAAATTTTTACAAAATATAAATTTTTTATTTAAGAGAGAGAGAGAGACAAAGTTATTTTTACCACATAAAGCCTATGGCGAATTTGTTGTCTCACCCAGCTTTTTGTTGACACCTATGGTTGTGAGCCTTACGTGTCTAAGCCTGTAGAAATCCAATATATCCAACGACCATATGGTCCAACGTCTATATGAACATTGGATATCCCTGAGATCAGGGAACCCGGTTACCCCTTCTTCTCCCTATAAAATGGGAAGCCAGAGACAGGATGTGAACATCAAAGAAAAGGCGTACAATTGCGTACATTTCTTATCTCCAGGAACAAGTAAGAGAGAGAATGTGAACAGCAAGGAAAAGGCATACAATTGCGTACAATTCTTCTCTCTTTAAAAAAGTGAAGGGATCAAAAATCCGGGCTCTGCAATCACCAGCCTCAAAGCACTTGCCCTGATCTCAAGTTTTGATATCATATGTGCCATCTATTTTTCACTAATACTGGTATCAGAGCGATCAGGTTCATTATTTGACATTTGATATTTAATTTTATTTTCTAGTTAATAAATGCAAAATTAAATAAGAAAAGATGAATCCAAAATCATGATAAGGTTTTTTTTTCTTGATCGATAATATCTTTGTTTTGTTTGTATAGTTCGTTGTCTCTTGTTGATAAAACTTATTCTATTAAGGCCACAAAGCAAGTCTCTTAGAACTTTTATATAACGTTTTTCTTAACCTTGATGTGTGCTTATCTAAAAGTGGGTCCACTACATTACATCATCAGCACGCCAGCCTCGTGACGCCCCCAAGTGGTCTATTGTATCCCTATCACGTGACCCTTGGCTTGAGAGTGAGAATACTTGGACGTGTCCTTTGGTTTGAGAGAGAGTTTATTTGGGTGTGCCCTTGGTTTGAGAGAGAGTTTGCTTGGGCGTACCCATTGGCTTGAGAGTTGCAATTTGAAAATTGGCAACTGCTTCTATTAGTCCAACCTTTGCACTGCGTC
>NW_006499948.1:3703245-3724939 GCF_000471905.2 Amborella trichopoda | reverse complement strand
CAATTCAAAATTTCCTCAAAGCTTAAGCTTTCTAAAACATCACTTCTTTTCCCTCAAGGTTTAGCGCTTGAGCACCACAAAATAAAAACTCCTTAGGGTGAGGCGTGCCACCCTAGGTGGCACATAATAGGCCCCCACCCAAATTGTCATAGTGAGCTCATAAAGCCTATTGGACCTCCCATGTAATATTTAAAAGAATATTATTTTTAGAAATTTATAAAATCATATTTGAATATTTAAATCAATATCTTTGTTTTTATAAATCCAAATTTGATAAATAAAATACCCAGAGATTTTAAAAAATTCAAATAACAATTCTAGAAATCATATATTATTAAAATAAATATAATTAAATATTCTGATGGGAAAATGATTCATATGGTCTAGGAATAAATGTGCACTGGGGCACTTCACCTTCAACTGTGGACTACAGACCACACCCACCGACTTCCAATGCTCAACTCCAGGGTTGCATTGAAATCGGCTCACCATGCTCAAGACGAAGGACAAGTCAGGCTTTGGTCCCGTAATAGCGTACATAAAGAATCACATTGCGCTTCTATATTGCACTTTCTTCATGGCTTTTATTTATTCATCTTCGGTATGACACATTTTAATATTAAACTTCATCTTTTTGCCTATTGGGGTAGACATGGACTTACATTTATCCATCTCAAACTTTTACAGGATCATCTTGCAGTAGTTTTCTGGGAAAGTTGGATCATTCTCTCTCTTCTGTTTCTTATTATCTTGATGCCCAACACATATGAAGTTTATCCAAGATCCTTCATATTAAAGTGTTGTGCGAGGATTGCTTTTGTCTCTATTACTAGGACAATCAAGCTCCTAATTATTAACATATTATCCACATAAAAGGAAATAAACAGTAGATCACTCCCATTGATCTTTTGATTGATACAGTAGTCATCATCATTTGTAGAGAACCTTGTAAGAGCTAGATGCTTGTTTTAGGCCATCGAGGGATTCAGTAAGTTTGCATACTAAGTTTCCTTTCCCTTTTTCCTCAAGTCCCTCTGGTTGTTTCATATAGATATCTTCCTTTAAATCCCCATTTAGAAAGGTAGTTTTCACATCCATTTGATGTACTTCAAAATCAAAATGGGCAGTTATAACTATTAGGATACGGATAGATGGAAACTTAACAAGTGGAGAAAATGTTTCATCATAGTCTATCGCTTTCTTTAGGGGGAATCCCTTGGCTATTAGTCTAGCTTTGTATTTTTCTATTCTTTCTTATAAGTTCAATTTCTTTTTAAAGATCCATTGTATCTTATTATGGTCCCGAGGTAGGGATACTAATTCTCAAACATGGTTTTGGTTTATAGCATATTCGTCTTTCATGGTTTCTACCCAATATTCCTTTTTAGGACAAGTCGATGCTTCTTGGTAAGATTTAGCCTCAGCATCTAGATCATCCCCTGTCTATTAGAGTGTTCCCTCAGGTAAACAAATTGTTCAAGGCATTGCGGTGGTCTAGTAGTTCGATGACTTCTTCTTAGCTCGAGTTTAGGTTCAAGTCGATTGAAGAATGGAGGTTCAGGTACGAGTGGATTGGAGATTTTAGGTTCGAGTTCTCGAAACACACCCTTGTCTCTTGCCTCTTCAAAGAGGTCCGTTTGTTTGTGACTCAATATTGCTTCAAGGAACTCTTTCTCGAAGAAGTGAGCATCGCAGTTTTCAATAATAGCCTCGGTTTCAAGGTTGTAGAATCGATACCCCTTACTATGGTCTAGGTAGCCAATGAATATAGATATCACAGTTTTTGGTTGAAGTTTAATCTTGTTTTGGTATGGGATTAAGACATGGGCTGAGCATCCCCATACTTTTAAGTGGTCAAAGGAAGGAGTACGACCAGTGAATATTTTATGAGGAGTAAGTAGGGCAGCTTTTGTGGAAGTCTGTTTAAGGATATAACATGTCACCAACATGGCTTCTCCCCAAAATTCAAGGGAGAACATAACATGCCACATCATACTCCTTATCATTTCAACCAATGTCATATTCCTTCTCTCGACTACACCATTTTGTTTGAGGGTGTAACGCATAGTGTATTGATGGATAATTCCATTTTCTGTATATAGTTCCTTAGAAAGCTCGAATGAGTATTCCCCCTTCTATCGGTTCTTAAAACTTCGATTCTCAAATTTGTTTGGTTCTCTACTTCGGCTTTATATTTTTGAAACATTTCCAAGGTTTCAAATTTCGTGTTCATTAAGTACACATGGTCATATCGCGAGTGGTCATTTATAAAATAGATGAAATATCTTTTGCAACTCTTGATAGCCAAATTCATAGAACCACATATGTCACTATGAATGATTTATAATGAATTAGTAGCTCTTTTTGTACAGGTGGTATTTTTCCTTACAAACAAGACACACACTTTTGATAAATCTCCATTATAGTTTTGAAGAATCCCATCATTTTTATATCTTTCCATTTTTTTGAAGTTAATGTGTTCTAACTGCATATTTCATAGGGTGGCATCCAAACCATTTGGGGACGAAACATAAGCGACGTTCTCTTTCATTTCAATACCATAAAGACCGTCCACAAGGTATCCAATCATAACATGGTTACTACAACTCTCGATTACCACCTTTTCTCCAACAAAAGTGGTGACAAACCCACTCTAGCCATCTTGGGACATCTTGGCAACCGAAACCAAGCCCTTCCTCATATCGGGAGTATAAAGTGTTTGCTTTAATATCAAGACGCTCCCACTCTTCGATTTCAGCGCATAATCCCCACAGGAGTAAAAGAGTGAAAGTTATACTTGGTGTTCGTGACATGAGCCTTACTGCCTGAGTCAATACACCAAAAAACACCCTTGGGTTCGGCTAGCAACGTCTCAAAGACCACACAAGCAAGTTCCTTGTCGGTTAAATCAACCCACCTTCTTACAAATAAAACATGTCCTAGTCACTCTCATCTCTTTATTTCCAAAATCTCTAATCTTATCATCCCCTCTCTTTCTAAAATTGGATCTACCCTTTCTTTTCTTAGGTTTAAATGAGGGTTGCGATTTTATCATGTTTACGGCCTCCCTTCGAGATAGTTTTGATGGGTTGCGCATGCTTTGAGTTTCTCCTCTCCTCCTCGCCTTTGAATGTCGTGATAAGCTCCTCCAAGTTTGAGGTTCTCTCTTGAGCGGAGAGGGAAGTCACGAAAGTCTCCCATGAGTTAAAAAGTGAGTACATGAGATGAACCACTTGCATAGGTTCTATGAGTTTCATGCCCGTAGCCTCCATCTCGGACTAGTGCACAAAATTTGAGCACAAAATCTAATAATTTTGTCCCTTCATACATCTTCAACTCATTGTACCTCTTCATGGCCATGGCATGTTTCATGATAGAGGGATCTGCAAACTTCCTATCAAGCCTCTCAAAGATATCTTTTGTATTAGCAATGGACTCATAATCGGAAGCATATTGAGTCAGTCATTGCACACAAAAAGATGTTCCTACCCTTTATGTTTTTGTGATTCCAAGTAGCATACTCATCTTTGATTTCTTAGGATGAGTCGTCACTTAGTCTAAGAGGAGGGTGCTCATTGAACATCTCCTGTAAGTCTTCCTCATAAAGCACATACTCCATCTTTATCTTCCAAGAAGCATAGTTGGTCTCATCAAACCTTTTGGCTTATGGATCTCAAAGAGAAAGGTGCGGGCAGCCATATCTTATTCCAAAGCTAGATCTAGACCAAAATAAAAAGAAAATACTATTAATGACAACAAGTATCAATAGCTTTGATACCAATGAAAGAAGGACTCGTGTAATCTAGCCGGAGTTTTTTCTGTTTCTTTTTTTTTCAATTTTTTTTCTACTCTTCACGACTTAGATCACCTACAAGTATTCCTTTTACTATAAAATAACTTCAAATAAAATAAAGAAAAGAATACAATGGAGATCTCAAAAACTTGAAACCATTAAAAAATCACCTTTGTTTCAATAACAAAGAAAAGATACTACATATGCTTGGGAATAAAGAAGACAATAAGTAAATAATTAAGAAACAAAAGATTGTGTCGGAGATTACCTCAACCGAGCTTCTTACACCCCACACTGAGTCACCAATTTTCGATGGCGCAGGATCAATAATTAACCTTCAATCTCAATAAGGAAAGCAAGTTTAGGATAAACCAAACCAATGGAACATGAACCCCTTTTCAATCATAAAACTCAACCATAGGTGAACCCTTTTGATAACCAAGTTGAGAGGTAGTTTTTATTTCGACCATACCCTAAACACTTTGCCCCAATATAAGATGAGAGATGGGATAGATGAGAGAACAACCATGGCGCGTCCCCCTTAGGATTGCATGAGGAGAGAGAGAGCAACTTTCTAAGAGAGAGATTTCATAGAGTGGGGTGTGCCCCTTAATTGTGTATGAGCGAGAGAGAGAGATGGAAAGTTTAAGTGTAGAGATTTTGGGTAGGGTACTCCCCTTTTTATAGTGCTTAAATGGTTTTAGGGTTTTTTAGGGTTTGTCATGGCTAGCTTCTTCATATGAGATTGAATATGCACCATTGATATTGGGTAACTTGTGGGGTGAAAAATATAAGTTGTCCATTCTATAGATAGACCATCAAGATCGTATGGAAGGTTCTAGAACCATTATCCCCAATTTCTTAAACTATTTTCTCATAAATTAGTCAAATAAGAAATTAATATATGATAATATTATCCTTTTTTAATTTATACATAAGCCTTCTCATACATACCAAACTTTATTTCCAAATTTTCTCAACGCTTAATCTTTCTAAAACATCACTTTCTTTTCCCTCAAGCTTTGGTGCTTGAGCACCACAAAATAGAAACTCGTTAGGGTGGGGCGTGCCACCCTAGGTGGCACATAATGGCCCCCACCCAAACTGTCATGGTAGGCTCATAAAGCCTATTGGGCCTCCCATGTAATATTTAAATAATATTATTTTTAGAAATTCATAAAATCATATTTGAATATTTAAATCAATATAAAATCAATATCTTTATTTTTATAAATCTACATTTAAATAAAATATTTATAGATTTTGAAAAATTCAAATAACAATTTTTAAAATCATATATTATTTAAATAAACATAATTAAATATTTTGGTGGTAAAATAATCCATATGGTCTAGGAATAAATGTGTACTAGGGCACTCCACCTTCAACTATATACTGTAGACCACAGTCACTTTCTCAAACCAACCTAGGGTTGCCCATGACCCACAATCCATGTTGGAAATCATTAGTCGGTCACCAAAGTCCGGCCAATAGGCAAGGGGTCGTAGTTCCAGTCTATAGATTTTAGGTTCTCCCTTAAAGGCGAACCAAGGTTACCTAGACCTAATGTAATATATTGCTCGATGATGTCTTTTTTTTATTTTTTCTCAATAATTTCTCCCCCCCTCCCCCAACAAACAAAATAAAATAAAAAATAAAATGCAAGAAGTTCTCTCTGGAGTTCCCTCTATTGTTGTTTTCTTCTTCCTCAATCTCCATATTTTTCGCCTCTCTCATATCTGTGCTTTTCTTTGTTTCCACAGTCTATTTGGACCTTTTGTTTTAGCTTAGAGAGAGAGAGAAAGAGAGAGAGAGAGAGAGAGCAGCTATTTTCTTCTAGAGAGAGGGCAGCCATTTTCCTCTCTATTGGTGTTGTTTAGAGTTGCAGGGACTTGAAATCCTCAAATGGGTGCTGAGAATGGTGGTGGATTCAGGTAAAAAATGAAGTACTATCTCTACATCGGTGATAAGAAGCATATATTTGCAGGCATAGCCATTATAGGAGTGGTCTTTGGAATTCCTTGGATTCTCATGAATCGAAGAACAAAGCATCAATCTCATCAATATTACTTGGAAAGGGTAGATAAAGCACAGAGTGAGAGGCTTTCTTCGAGTTCACCTTCAGTTGAATGATGGTTCTATTCTGGTCAATGATTGTTCGGAAACTTTTACCATATGTTACATGTGCCTCTCTGATTGATTTCCTAATTTTCCCTTGAATATTATGCATGCTTTAGTTTTCTCTAGAGATTTTTTTTCGAGGATGGTATTTTAGGTAAAATATCCACACCGATATGTTTCACATTAGGCTCCAATAAGGATTTGAGCTATAGCCCTAGGTGTTTCCTTTAAGCTACCGTTACTTGAGATGTTTGATGTGATAATAGGCCAAAGCCCTAGCTATTTCCTTTAAGCTACCAAAAAAAAGAAAAAAAAAATTGAAAATACCTAGATTCTGAAGTCAAATTGATACTATGAAAACCCTGATCAGCAACCAACCTTCTATCTCAAAATAATAATAATAATAATTGCTCTGCCAAATATGTCAAACCACTTATTGGCTCTAGAACCACCGGATCTGAAAAACCATCTACTGTTATTTATCATGAAAAAAAGAGAGAAAAAAACAATCATATAATGTTCCCAAGATCATCTTTACTCTGTTCTATTTCTGTATGATCGAGTATGTTGCTTGATCTTATCAATTCTGGTTTGCTAGCTGCTGAATCTGTCTCGGATATACACAAGTTCTGTTGGTTCTTCCAAGTGCCATTATATTCTCTTAGCTTTCTCGACTGCTTATTCTAGAATTTTTGTTTATTTGATCGAGCCTACTTTGATATGGTCTTTAGTTCCTGAATCCCTCTGCTCTTGAGGCTTGTTGATTTGATGCTGCTTTCAGAGGCTTGTTGATCAAGCGATATAAACATGACAACCATTGTTTCTATTGGTCACACTATGCACCTGAAGATCTAACTGATTATTTCTGTAATTATTGTTCAAACTTCAGCTGCTCTCTCATATTATCTTGAGTTTGAAGGAAAGCGTGAAAGGAAAATATATATTGTCTATCATGTTAATATGAAAAGTGTATATTGTAATATGTATATTTGAAAAGGGTAGATACAATATCTTGTATTTATGGTAAATCTGGGTATAGTGAAGGAATTTGTAATTTATTTTTATTCTTGTTATTTGTATTTGTCTATATAAGACAAGCTCATATATTCATATGATCAATGGACACTGAATCTCTTCAAAAACACCTAAGACTCTTCATATTTAGAATATTGGGTTTTGGTACTCTATCCATAAAGGGTTCATCTTCATAACTCTGGCTATATTAGAAAATGGGTTTTGAAGTAATAAACAAAGATGTTTTTGTTCATTTGCAGATATGCTTTTCAAATATGAAGCTAACTTCTTACATAAAAGAAATTAAGGGGTAAGACTTGGATTCTTCTTTCTTGTTTTTCCTTTACTTTGGACTTATATAATCTAATTTAAGCAAAACGATCACGTCCACTTGTGCTTTGTTATGGCACGTATAGTTCGCGTTACATGAAAAAAAATTTTGATGCGCTCAAATGTAGGAATATTTTTATACTAATTAATTATCAATTGGTGTAAAAAAATATATTAAAACTAATTAGTATAAAAATATTCTCGATCACATGGGAAAAATTTTTTCATGTGAAAATATATTTTAGAAAATATTTTCATACGAACCAAAAATACAATTGGAGAGAATGGGGTATTTTTTTTTTTTTTTTTTTTTTTCTTGTGCAGCCTAATTTACCAAAAAAAAACCATACCCACTTGCACTTTATTGATTTAAATGAAATGAAACTGTGAATTTGTCAATGGTTGCAACGACTCTAGGAATATATATGGTCTTTGGATTCTCTTTCCTCACAATAAAGATACTTTTCTTTCTTGATTGAGCCATTGAAGGAACAATCTGGCAATATTTTAATCTTACCCATGTGTATGGCTGGAAATTTGTGTTATTCTAAGACTGCTACGATCTATCTCTCTTAAAGTAGCCACACTTAAACATCGATTCAATAATATTTGAAAAATCAGATAAGATAAATATGATTCTCTCTCTCTCTACAAGGAGCCGCATTTAAGCATTTAATTCGAATGACAACATACTCTTTAAAAATTAAAATATTATAAGTTAATTTTATGATTACTTAAGGTGAAATTAGAATTTTTAATACCCAAAAGTTAATTTATAATTATTATTGATTTAATAACTTTATTTTATCAATTAAAACTTTAAGAATTTAATTTTTAAAAATAGTCATAAAATGGAATTATTCTGGTTATAGTTAAAACATTTAAAATTTATCCTATGATATAAAATTTGCATCTTTTTAAAGAAAAATTGGGAACAATGTGCAAATTAACATTTACTTAAAATAGATTTTTATTATAAAAGATCAATTTATTTTACGTAAGTCCCTTTAGGAAATTAAAAATTGCTGAAATATTCTATTGTACATGAATAACATTTATTTGTCATTTCAAATAAAGATAATGGTAATTAAAAATGGGATTGTCTGCAAAGAAACTATTTATCTTTTATACATGGAAGTCATACCCATTAGATTTCAAATTGGATGGCTTGGGGTAAGTCAGTAAGTCTGCGAATATTTTTTAGAATTTGTGTCTATTGAATAACACTCTTACAACCACCCAGTTTGAAATTTAAAAAACAAAAATGATTGTGACTTCCATGTTCAAAAAATAAATAGTTTTTCTTTTTGTAAACAAACCCTTAAAAAATTAACATGAATGCTTTTTTTGACATATTAGGAATAAATATAGACTGCAGCTTGTGGGACATAAAGCCAAGCCAAAATCGCTTTATTTGGAGGAGAAAACGAAATATGTGGGGACAGTGAGCTTCCTCTACCACATTCATGTTTGCTAACTTGGATCCATTGTACAATAATTAGAAAATCTACCTAGGGAGCATATATATTTGGTAAAAATAGATATTATTTTATACCAGATTTTATACTATGAGGCTATTTACCTTCATTATAACAATGAAGTCACAATTGCTACTAGTCATTAGATGTCAAATTTGATGATTTGAGATGTAACACCAAGTTCAAAATTATCTTTTTTTTTTTTTTTGAACTTAGAGGTAAAACACAATCACAAACACCCGATATGAAATTTAAGTTACAAATGTAATTGTGACCTCCTGGTCAAAAAACACAAATGATCTTTTTGTATACTTTCTCATAAACAAATAGTCTTTTGTTTACTTTTCCATTTTATATGGCTGAACCATTCATCAAACCGACAATGAAATTAATGGATGACGTGTAGTGAATGCTATGTCGTACTTATATTGATTGGATTTTTAATAACAAATCCTAAGAGTAATGCCTTCTTGTCCTTCTCTGGCCCTTGTGATAACACAACCGCAAATGCCGCTGAGTTGGGGGCTCTACTCTAGGGTCTACTACGTCTCCCTTCATCCCTGAACAAGGTTATAAGAGAGGGGAATCATTAAATGTATGTAAAACTCTTTGAGAGTATAGGTGAGTATTAGAGATATTAAATTCAATCATGTGTATAGTGAAGCAAATGCTCCAACCAAAAATAGCATATGCGCGCCTGGCCTGGGCCGGTTCAGTCTTAAACCAACCCGGCTTAGGTCCATATAGTGCTAGCTTGACGAGGCCCAGCCACGACTGGCTCTAGGTCGGGCCTAATAGACTCAAAGAAGAAAAAGGACACATAAGGAGAAAAAAAGAACAAGACTGACCTTGGAATGGCCATAAGCCAAGTTTGGCCTTACATTTTGTGACTTAGGCCCTAGTTTCTTGAGGCCAGTCCAAGTTCCAACACCTAGATAACTCAGCAGGTAAGAATCGAACTATACCGTTGCAATTATCAGCACCTTAAAATTTAATCCCTAGCTCATATCATTTGAATTAGGGTGCATGAATCTTTATGTATTTTACTTCTGTAAATATGTGGTACAAGATGGATCAGTATCAGGCATCTTTTCATCAATCTGTGTGCAAGCACCCAATGCTAAGATCTCGGGCTAACATAGTCTCAAACCAACAACCAGTTCAAGAATAATAGATTAGTGTTTCAAACCAAAAATGCAACTGTTTGCCAACACAAACCAAAACCAACATGCACCTCAAAGCCACTTGGGTGTTCTTCGTGTCTGCCCCCCAGAAACTTAGTAATACATGCAGCAATGTTTCAGACGATTCTACCAATAGCACAGAGCAAATCAAGATACGAAAGCTTCTTATTCCACAACAACGAAAGCACTTTTTAATTCTTTTATATACTAGGGGATTCCATTTGGAAAAGAAGATGTTCCATACTAACGGATTCGGGTCCATAACCATGGGTTCCAATGCACATCTTGTAGCACTTACCAATGAAGCCCTATCAATTACAATTATAGACCCTAAAACAATTAGATCAGCTCTTCATAGACAAACTTGAAAGAAAAATAAAAGAAGAAAGAAAATACAAAGAAAGAAACCATTTTTCGAGCTTCTTTCTATTTCTTCTTTAAAGAATACACCACTCCCTTCAAATCCCATTTGTTCCACATATAAATCAATAAGGAATATATCATAAAGGATAAGCCTTTCATGAGTTCCCCGGCTCATCTATTTACATGAATCCTCCATCCAAAATCTACCTTAGATGGATTTTGGATCTTAAAATTTGGTTGAGAATCTCCATCATGGTCAACATAAATATATGATAACTTTTTATACTAAGAAATAGCATTTTTTAATGAATTTTTAGCACGCTCTATTTTAGGTTTTGAAGGTACCACCATCATCAAACATCCATCTTTGAGATGTATTTTGGATGTCCCATGGAATGCATGTGTGGTCCTGTGGTCCCCTGATGTGGGAAAGACTTTTCCTATCATAAATAACCATAAAATGACTTCGAAGCAAAGAAGGATACCAGGTACAAGCATTCAAACTCATACTTATATAGAAGTGGTCGAAAAAAGAACAAAAAAATTTGTCAAAATACAAAAATCATTCAAAATCATCAAAAGATTTTTCGCAAAATGATTCAAATCGCAAAAACTAAATTCAGAATACTCTAAATCTTCCCAAAAAAAAAAAAAACAACAGAAGATTTTTGACGACTTCTTGAATTTAGTCTATATTTGATTAAAACACTGAATCGCATTCTAATCCCAGAAGTTTTACTCACTTATCTGAACTATGCTGGGTAGAAGGATGGAAATGCATCAGGTAGTCGATCCAAAGTGGCAGTAATGGTGTCTGGATGCCACACTGAAACGCCTGCCACAAGTGTTATTGGCGTTATTTAGTTGATCTGAAAAATATGTTTTGTTAGCTTCTTTGGAAGCTATTTTTTACGCCCTTTTACGCGTGCACACATAAAAGAAATGCTGCCATTTTGTGAGTGAAAGAAAATCAAGAAATGCCATTTCTATTCCAAAATGCTGAAGTACCTCTTTTTTGTGGAGTTCAAAATGAAATCTGACAAAACATCTACAGCAGCCAATCAAGCTTTAAAATTTACTATTGGTGCTAAAACCAAATTGAACTGGACCAGCCCCCACTGCAATTCAACTGAAGTTCAGTTATCACTTATCAATTCTTCTTTAGTCATCAAAAGCAAGCATGCAAGAATATCAGGTAAACCTCTGGAGAATGAACCACTGCCAACAAGATGGGACTCAAATGGGTTGTTACTAGAGGAGGAAAAAGAGACTTACAGAGCACTCGAATAAATTTCGGTATTGCATGGCCAGCATATCACCATTGCTGTCCATGTGGAGATATGGATGCAGATGCATATAACCATACAGCTACTTCTATTGAGATGGTATGGATCAAATCTCTAATGGGTTTTCTTACATCAACATAGTTGTTTTCCTTTCTGGCAATCCTGATTGATTTCGCTAGTATAAGAAAATCAGCTGAAAAGGCAACTAGCTAATCTACTTTGGCATTCACTCAGCCCAAAAAGTAACTTTTGCTGTGACCATTCTCTTTGGTGATTAACTACAAGGGTCGGAGAAAAAAATTGAAGATCAACAAACACAAATTTTAGGTCAAAATCCATGAACAGCAGATTGAAAATTCTACATAATCAAGAGGCATCCTCTCTTTTGGATATCGTAGTTACCCAGTGCATTTTTTTTTTCAAGATTAGTGAGGGAAAATCATCAGTTTTCCATCAGTAGTGTATACTGATGGTTATACTGTTGTCCCACGCTAGGTTGGAAGACTAAAATATGTGCTTCCTGGATTTTAAGAATGAAAATCCTTGAATACCTCAATCACAGAAATTATTTAAAATAAAAGAGACAAAGGAAGAATTTCCAGATAGAAAATTATGCATCATCAGACAAATATTTTTTTAACTGAATCTTAAGTCATAATTTTCCCTACATAAAGCAGGAGTATCTTTTTCTGAAAGATACATTCAATTATATTATTGATTATTACTTTCAATATTTATGTTGTTTCCTAGTGAAACTTCTGTTAAAAAGAAGGAAATGATAAGTTCACTCAAGATTCAAAGTCCCAAGATCAACAAGAGATACATAACAGCTTACCAATAATACCAACATTAACATACTCAGTAAACTACATCGATGGCTATAAAATATCAATAATTGAGGCTATGATTCAATAGGTTCATTGAAAAACAGAACAAAGAAAACCAAATATCCTGAAAAGACAGTCAATAACATGTTCAAATGAAACCACCTGAATAACTTCCAGTGACTCCTCAAAACTTATAATTTTCATGTTTTTATAATTAACATCTAGGCCAGTATATATAGCATAGAACTAACTCCGTATTCATAATTAAAGACATAACAATATGAGGTTTAGATATCCACAAGACAAAAAATGTTACAATAAGAATTTGTAAGGATCCTTCTCTTGAATTTACAGATAGAATAAAATAAAAAACTTAAACTTCAAAATCTGGTGAGGTGGTCTTATGATAGCAAATTGATAAACATATGTTATTCTCCAATCGCTTGCTAAAACCATTGAAAATCTCCAATCCCGTGCTAAAACCATTGAAAACTATCACATATGCATCCCAATTGCAGATGTCAAGCCTATCCCATTCAAGAAGATAATTTACGACCACCAAACAAGAGGAAATGATGCAGTTTACAAAAATAACCCTCTTCTACAACCAATAGATCTGAAGAAATTCAAATTGCACAAATTCATATTCAATGTAACCCCCCATAAAGAGAATGATAAGCAAAAACATTGTGCAGGTAGGCAATATGCCTTGGCTCCATGTAGTCATTTCAATATGGAGATTGAGATATTTGGGTAATTTCCCCCTTCTGGGGGACCACAATCCCCTTCTATTACTTCCATTGAGGTCGACAAATAAATAACAAGAACCACAAGCTAAACTCACCAGATTTTCTTTAAAATGAAAGCCAACAAAGAAAGAAAAATACTAAAATTCAGCTCTCTTCATTCCACAAAAAAAACATTACAAATGTGCTTTTAAATGAAAAGATAAAAGAAAAATTCACTAATCCCTGAATTTCTGATCTGTTGGCTATCAAATAGTTTCCTTGTTACTAATTTCCATTATGTACAGTGCATTAGCAATATCAACATATACAAAAATACCCCAAAGAGAAAAGATCCTATTTCTCCATGAGAGAGAAAGAGAACATACATACTCAAAACACCAAAGAATCATCAACATAAAACCTCTCCTGCACCAAAAGCATAGTGAGAAGGGCGCTTGCCTTACTTCTTCCCCTCTCACTCCCCGAACCCACCAAAGTGGTGATCACAGCCGAGGAATTCTCGATCTCGCGGATTTCATCAATCACCTTCTCCCCCGCACTTTGAGCCAAATTCAATAGAGCAGAGGCTGCATTCTCTCTAGCTCTAATGGACCCAGTCTCCATCAAATCGACCAAAACTCGAATCCCCGAAACCTTCCTAAAGGCTTCTCCACTCTCATAGCAACCAGCCACTTGGGCCAACACGGCTGATGCATCCTCGATCAAACCATTAGAGTGAGAATTGATGAGTAGAGAGAAAAGAACTGGGACAATACCTTGTTCTACCAACTTGGGTCTATTGAGAGGGTAAAGAGAGAGAGCAAACAATGCTTTTAGAGAGTCTTTAATGGATCGGGGAGAGGTGGGGCGCCGAATTGCATTGAGGAGAGCAGAAGTGATATTCGGCTTATCACCAATAATGGGCCTATAGGCCTCGGTGAGGAGTATACTATGGATAGTTGCAGCTCCATTTTGGAGAGAGAAAGGGGAGAGTGGATGTGAGAGAAGGTGGGTTAAGGCGTCGAGGAAACCATGAGCAGAGAGAAGTTGGGTTCGATTTTCAGGGAGGATGGAGAGATTGAGGAGAGTGGTAATGGCGTTGAGTTGCGTTGTGGGGTTTGGAGAGTAGAGAGCGGACACCAGAAAAGGGATGGCCCCTGCCTCTGCAATTAGGAGCCGGCTATGGTCGTCATGTTTCGAGAGGAGACGAAGCTCTGCAATGGTCTCCGATTGGGTCTCATCTGATGGGCGGTTGCTTAGCTTCTTCACCAGGGACTGCACCGTCCAGCGCTTCACTTCCATATCCCCTCTCTCTCTCTCTCTTCTCTTCTCTTCTTTTGTCCAGAGCTCCTTCTCTCTCTCTCTCTAGAACCAGAAGGCCTCTACAAGAAAATGAATTTTTGCAAAGAGACCTATGTAAGAAGAATATGATATCTATCTCTCTCCTCGAGAAGAGGAGGCCCCTGTAACAAAACTGAATCAGAATCTCTCTCTCTAGAATCCAGGAGACCTGTCAAAACCCCCAAAAATCTGATCCTCTTTCTCTCTGCAAAACCAACGAAAACTCTGAAAACCTAAGGTCCTCTCGCTCTCTCTTCGTGAATTGGATCCTGTTTCTCTTTTCAAGAAAGGAAGGAAAACTTTTACCCAGAAATCTGAAACTTTGAGCTTCTATCTCTACGAAACTTTGATTCTCTTTCTCTCGGCAACAATGGGTATATCTCGATCCAGAAATCTGAAACTTAAACCACGAAACCACGAAAAGGACCCCCAACCCCAACACCACCAAAAACCTGGATATTTGACCAAAACATGTATTTTAATCACTTACCTTGTTAATATATCATAATAATAAATTAATTTTTCGCCTAATAAAAATTAAAATAATGTGACCTTTTCTAAATAAATTGAAAATAGAAACCAATCTAAAGAAAAATGGTTAGAAATGGCTGCAGTCCTCGAAATAAGTAAATCTTCAGCTCCTTACTCATCCAAAATTGCAAGGCAAGTATTGGAAAAACTTTTAAATTAATCATCTCAATTTAAGTTGTGAAAAAAAAAATAAGATTTTTAAGCAACAAAAATAACATATATTATAATAAATTATCTACCTAATTTATTTTACTTTAAAAATAAGTGTCCGCAATATCATACGGCAAGATCATACTATTTTTTGAGTTTTAAACTTTATTATTCGTATTAAAAATTGATTTTAGAAATCCAAAGCGAAATTTAAAGTAAAAACTAATTTTCTTAACTTTGTTATACTCTGCGTACAAAGGCAATCACTAGTTTATAGAGAATGTAAGAGACAATCATTATACAGCAAACAAGTATGGACCTGGTTCTATGCTTCAAAGCCCGCATATGTAATAATGCGGGCATGTTAATAAATCTATTTTTGAGATGGATTTTTGTCTTAAATTTTAAGGATATTTAATCTCTAATATGGAGATCACGAATATGAACAAATAAATAAATTTGAAAAATTAAAAATAATAAATTTAGTAAAAAAATATTTGGACCGTTAGTTTCTATTGTTTTTAGATGAAACACCTACTTGCATCTATCTTTAAGATAGATGCTTTACACTTTTTGGACCGCATATATAGTTATTCGATCCAACCTACATGAGACAATTTTCTAATAAGCATTTTATAGGGTTACTTAGATCGATCCAACCTGCATGAGACAATTTTCTAATAAATATTTTATAGAGTTACTTAGACTTTGCTCCTTGCCAGCACTCCAGTTATGTAAAAAATTTTAAAAAAGAACTCAACTCTTGAAATTAATATAGAAATATTAATCTTGTTATTTTTATGATGATTTCTAAATATTTCTTGTCGCATGTCATATTTTCTTTTTTTATTATATTTTTTTGGAATATCTCTACCTATAAATTAATTTTTCTAAACCTATGTTTTATGGTTTTCATCTTATTTGAATTTTTATTATCGTTTTCAATTTAGTACGAATTTTAAAATTTTTATTTAAAACTTTTATTTCTTTTTGAAAATTCTCAATCAAGCTATTGACCATTATCTCTGTACTCACAAGATTATTTAGAATCAAACTTTGTTTTTTAAATAGCTTTAATGGGATTTTTTAAGTTTTTAGTTTTATTAGGGATGAAATAACATAAGTACATTTCTCAAAGGAAAACACGACTGTTTTGTCAAACGGTTGATTTTTTAAAAGATAAAAATAATTAGGAGTGCTTTGTTGGAGAAATGGGCAATTTTCATCTGTCTCACGCGTCAAAAAGGATGGTGGGCAGACATTTAATAAAGTTGGTGATTAGTAATGGCCTCAGCACCAACGTAATATAATCACAAACTTAGTCCACCAATAATAGAGAGAGAGAAAGAGGGGGAGCACTAGCGATGGAAACCATGTAGAGAGAGAAAGACACAGGTAGAGATAATAAATTTAATTGGTCTAGTTATATGTGGCGTCGACTCAATTCAACATATGTTAGGACGTGCGAGTTAGTTCAAATAGAAAAATTGAAAATGACAAAGATTAAACTTAAAAGGACATAGTTGAAAGTAATTTGAAAAGATATAAGGACTTATGACCTCACTAAAAATATGACTTAAATAGAGTAAAATGGAAGACCAGGATTCATGTAGAGACCTCAATTAATTGAGAAAAAATTATGATGATGATGATGATGTTTTAAGATAAAAGTGATGAATTTTATTTGGGTGAGCATTATAAGAAGGAAAAAGTTTACATAATAGCAAGGCTCTAAACAATCAAATTTAAGAGTACCTCAAAAAATTACTAGAAGAAGTTGGTTCGATGCTCAATAACTTTCAAATCAATCACCTCAACTTCAAGATTTATAGGCGTCAAAACAAATAGATTTGAAGTCTTGGAAATAGTGCATCTTGTAATGCATTTTTTAAACCATCACTTTTTAAGATTTTTAACTGTTCATAGATATGTTCAATCTACACTAATTTTTAAACTTTTAATTTTATAATTAGAGATGAAAACAAATTTTCAAAACATCATAAAAATTTTCAGTAGTAAAACAACATCTTTCAACACTATTTGAAGGTGCGACTCTGATTGTTTAGAGCATCACCATTATACAAACAACACCGTTATAGGAAACTAGAATTCAAATTAAGTAAGCCTAAAGAGTGTTGTAAAAATGCGCTATTCAAGAAAATAGAAGAAATAACAAAGTTGCATGATTTGATAATTAGATTTTGAGCGTAAGAATAACTCAATATGGACACATTAAGAGTACTACAGCGTGATAAATTTCTTTCGGTGAGTACATTAATTAGACAAAGTAAGCATTCCTAAAAAGAAAAAAGTTTATCTAAGAGTGAGGCTCTAAACAATCAAACTAAAACACACCTCAAATATTCACTAGGAGAGGTTGTTTCAATGCTCAAAAACCCTCAATTCAATCATCTTAACCTCAAGATGTATATACATGAGAAAAAATAGATGAGGAGTTAGTTTTTTTGGGTAATACATTAGGGAAGATAGTCCCCTACCCATTTTTTATTTTTTGAAAGTGTTAGTGTTAGGTTTATGTGGCATTTAAAAGCCTTAAGAGAGATTATATAAACATTTGAATAAATGAATCATAAACTCAATAAGAGTGTGGTACTCTTGTGGTCGATACTCAGCAAATGCAATTTGCTAATACTCGAACTAGGTTTGACATGTTAGGTCAGCCAAGTTGGAAAACCCAAGGTACCTAGGCATAGAAATATAACCGATGAGGGTTTAGCGGGTTAATCCTTGATGAGGTCAGAGTATGCTTGGATGAGAGTCGAGGGACTGTGTGACCCTTGTGTGTGATGAATAGTCTATAGAGACAAGACTAAAACCTCATCGTTGTATCATCACACGACATATATATAGATAGTCGTACTGATATAGTAATTCACTATTGAGGATTAAGCGCGTACACGCACGAAAGATTACCCTTATGCACCATAGAGTCATGGTTGCATTATGATTTGGTGAATCATGGTTTGTCTTTAGGAAAGAACCTGAAATCCACATACGGAGATTGCGCCCCTTAACCTATTGATTGATTTTTGTGGTCATGAGCCCTTGGAGTAGACTGTGAGTCATAAGAACTGTTGGGTCAGTTTGAAAACGCTAATGTAGATAATGGTCCATAGTTGAAGGCGGAGTGCCGAGTGCTAATGTACATTAATTAAATTCTAGACCTATTCGAATCTGATTCTCATCAAAATTAATTTAATTTATTTTATTTTATGTTATTTGACTTTTAGAATGTTTATTTGAATTTTTGTAAATCTACTGATATTTTAATTTTGTCATTTGGATTTATAAATCAAGAGAAATTCAATATCTAAAATTTTAAATAAACTAAGAGATTTAAAAATGCAAAAAATAAAAAATAACTTTTCTAAAAATATGTGAAACCCTGCATAATTATTGGAGCTCCATTTAATCATGTCGACAAGTGGGTGGGGCTCATGAGTGGCTACCAAAGGAAGGCATGCCCCACCAATAGGGGATGCTTCTTCTTACTAATTGTTGTGAGTTGTGACATCTATCTCATACTAGTTGGCTTTCCTTAGCATTAAAGGAATGAAATATTTGGTTTTAGAAAACTTGAGAATCAAGAAGGTTTTGATTGTAACATAATGAATGAATATTTACTAATAGAGAAAGTAAAAACATATTCTTTATTTAATTATTTGATGGGAGTAGATTTAAGAAGTGGATGATAAGGTTCTAGCATCTTCCTTAACATCTTGATAGTGGATGTAGGGAATGGATGACTCATATCTCTCACCCCACAAGTCTCTTTAGATCGATGGTCAAGATTTGCTCTTACAATTTTATGGCAAATCTCAATACATAAAAAAATTTATAAAATAGATTATTCTTCTCCCATAATCTCTATACTGATTTTCTATTCTCTCCCTTAGATTATCTCTATCTCTCTATGTCTCTTTAGTGGGGCATGTCCCACCTAAGTTACATCTCTCTCTCTCTCTCTCTCTCTAAGACAACAAAGGGGGCACGCCCCAACCTAACCCACTATCTCTCAATTGGGTGACACGCTTAGGCTAGGTTAAGCTGGTCCTTCTCTCACGGGTTCTAAATCATGTTAGGTTGGTTTGTGATTTTGGGTAGGAAATGGATCATCCCTTAACTGATAGTTTTTTTTTCTCATCTCTTTGATTTTTATCTCTCATAAAGGTCAAATCAATGGGTTTGGATTAAACTAAAGTATTGAGATTTTAGGTGGGGTGGTTCTAAATCAAGATCCATGTGCATTGATTGAGTTATATCATTAGAAGGGGAAATCTATAGACTGATGAAAGATCACGAGCACCATCAGAAAGAAGAGACTCGGCATGGGATGTACTAAACTCAGTTGAGGTAATCTTTGACGATTTTACTCTTTGAAGTTCTATTTGTGTTATGTTCTTTTTTTTCCATAAAACAAAGAGTCTAGGTTTTTCATTATTATATAAAATCTTTGTTTTAGATGGTAGCAAGTGAGATCCTATATTTCTTTATTTATTTGTTTCAAGTGAAATTTAATTGTAGTTGGACATTATGAGTGATCTTACCAATGAAAGAAATAAAAAATTAAAATAAATATATACACCATGCATTATCAAATAGTCCATCTTTCAGTTAGTGGGGCGGCGTCAGTAAAAATGAAACCCACAATATAGAAACTACGGTGCTACCACCACGACCCAGCCCCTTTTCGGTAAAGCTATCTTTGTCTTTATTCATTTTCCAAACTCATTGACAAGGAAAATAAAAAGTATCAACAAAAAGGGCCAAATGAGACTTGGTTGGTCAAAGGAGATAAGACATGAACCATTTCGAGGGTCAAAGGAGATAAGACATGAACCATTAGAAGGAATAACACCCACGCTTAGGTTAGATGGACGGTTTCGACTGCATAAAGAGACACATGACTATGCCGTCTATCTTGCCATTAATGCCGATGCCAAGTTGCGGCCTCGTTGGCAAGGGCTGAAGCACCAAAGGAATATTTGTGACAGATCATTATTGAAGTGGTCTATAAAATGGGCGACGCACTTGTGCACGTCAAGGCGTGCTCTTGACCAAGGCTCGTGATCGTTAAGGGTGGCAACGGGTCAGGCTTGGGACGGGCCTTTGTTTATAGGGCCGGCTTAGGGTCAGTAAGGACCAAAAATAAATAACAAGGAAAGAGGGAAAAAAAAAGCGAGCCAGGCTAAACGAGGTAAGAATTGGCCCTAACCCGACTCTTGGGCCACAAAGGCTCAGGGCCCTACTTTTTTAGGGCAAAGCCGAGCCACCTACCCATTGCTAGTCCTAGTGGCCATTAAAGCTGCATCCTTCAAGAGGAAGAGAGATTGCTTTTATGAAAAAATCAGGGTGGTTTACCAAATACAATTGTATATTACGAGATTATTCATTTTTCGTACAAGAAGGTTACAATCACTTTTGATCATTAGATGTAAAATCCAAAATATGAAAATGTGTCATAACATTCGAAAAATTTTTATTTTGGATTTTATGCTCAAACAATGATACGTCATCAACCACCTAATTTCGAATCCAACAGTCAATGATGATTGTCACCTCCTTATACAAAAAGTAAATAGTTTCATAATACACATTTTCTTTACCATATCCTCTCATTTAATTTGAATAAAATAGATTTTTCCGTTTCTTTTCACTAAGATTGGAAAAATAGACCGGATATCCTCTCATTTAATTTGGATAAAATAAATTTTTCCATTTCTTTTCACTAAGATTGGAAAAATACACAAGACTTCACTTTTATGCCAAACATCCTTTAGGACCTTCGGTCCCGTGTTGGACCACCCTCCATTTGATCTTTTCTCGACCTGTCTTTCTCAACGCGTCTCTCTCAAGCCCCAGACGCCATCCTATATTTATTAGCTTTATGTAGTTTGATGCATCCCTTTTTGTGAGTACTTCGCTTTTCTCATTTGAGTGCGCTAATGCATTATCTCCTTTTCACTTCTCAACCCGTATTTGATTTTTCTATATTTGTTAGAAATATATATATATATATATATATAAAAGTGGATTCTGTACACCCCTGATCACTATAGTAAAGGCCAATTGTCCAGATTGAATATAGGCCGATATAAAGGTCACAATCTCTTTTCGTGTTTGAATTTTATTTATTTTTCTATATATCCAAATCACTTGAAATTTTAGGTGCATATTCTTCTCATTAAGGTGCACCTAATAAAAATATATAAAAAAATAATCCTTAAAAATAAATTTACCAAAATACCTCTGAAACTTTACAGGAGTATTTTGGTCAATTTTTTTCATGTAAAATATTTTTTTAAATATTTTTCGAAGATTCACTTAGTTTTTATGTATACATGCTCCAAATTTCAGATCATGATTTGTAGAAAAAAAAAATTAAAATTCAAACACTACCGGATATTCGAGATCGTCAGATTGACCCAGATTTAATCTGGGTCGTTAGCGTTTACTGTAGCAGTATGCCCTTGGGCTGACAGGATACTTTTTCTATATATATATATATATATATATATATAAGAATA
>NW_006499948.1:3671234-3685454 GCF_000471905.2 Amborella trichopoda | reverse complement strand
AATAAATTTATTTCTAAAAATTTACAGCATTTAAAATTTCTAACATAGATAAAATATCACAATTTTTATTAAAAAGATTATTTTTCAAATTAATGAGGTCGCTTGCGCATAAAATTTATCACGCCTAAAATTCATGATAATAAGCAGAAGTAATTATTTCATTTCATTTTTAAAAAGAACAAATTATTTTTCAAGATAATAAAGTCACTTACCTAAAATATTTGAGAGGAAGCTTCCGATAAAATTCGGCTAGAGAGAGAAAAAGCTCACTGTATTTCGACTAGAGAGAGTGAGATCTCAAAATTTTCTAGGGTAGGAGTCCTCACTTCTCCTATTTAAATTCTTACGACACCTTATTATATTATTTTATTAAGTTACACCTCACACATGAGGTGTAACAGTTATATTACATCTTAAACGCTTAAAGCCCACGTCCACTAAAGGACCTGGCAAGAGAAAAAGCTTAAACCAAGTAAAAGCTTTTGAAAGTAGTGATGGTCCCTAAAGACCATCATGCTCATACGAACCATCACTTATTTAAAAGTTTCTTTTCTTGTTCTTTCTTTTTTTTTCTTTTTTTTTTTTTGTAAATTTTAGGATTATTATAGTACTGTTTCACCCCAATACTGCTTTGATAACTTACCGGCATAGCATACTCTTAACTCTTTCTATAATGGTCATTCTCTCTTATACACCATTATGTTGAGGGTATATGATTCTCTCTTTTCGTGCCTTATGTCACACTTGGCATTGTAGCTTTTGAAGGCATTGGAGGTATATTCCCCCCATTATTTTATCTGAGACAGTTAAACAACTTACATGTCTCCCTTTCCACCTTAGCATGGAAATTCTGAAAGTCTCAAAAACCTGATCTTTCAATTTTATTGAAACATCCACACCTTTCTTGAATCATCATCGATGAATGTGATGAAGTATGATCTGCCACTAAGTGACTTGACATCCATGGGACCACACATATCTGAATATACCAAATTTAACATTTGTGTATCTTCAGAGCTCTTACTTGAGAATGAGGCGCTATATTGTTTGCTTAAAAAAAAATAGTCACATGGGGTCAGAGATGTATTCTCATAGACATTTTGAAGAGTGAACAACACTTTTTGCCCTTTCCATAATAAGAGATCCCTTCGTCATTCTCTAGTGTCCCTTACCAAACACAGAGTGATACCCTTCATCGTCTAAACACCCTCCTGAGATAAGGTTCGGATGATATTTGGTACGTGTTTGACGTCCTTTAGCACCAGTTTCATCTCAATGTTAGTCTTGATATGTACATCTCCCTTACCTACAATATTTGAGGAACTAATGTTTCCTATCTTTACAGAGCCAAATCTCCTGCTCCATAAGAAGCAAAATAGCATCTATGTGGGATAACATGAAACTATACTTTAGTATCTACAACTTAGTCTGAGTTACATGAACTTGCTATCATCATAGTTTATGACCACCCCAACAGCGATAGTCACTGTTGTGGTTTTCTTGCCATATATCTCGGCATTGTCCTCATTCCACTCTTTTTCGTAAGCTCTCAACATACTTTCTTGATGTGCCCTTCCTTGGCACAGTGAAAACATGTGATCCCCTTTCTCATATACAATCTAGCTTTATCATTGGATTAGTTAGATCAGGTTTGGCCCTCATATCTGGACCTTCCTTGATTTGTGATAAGAGCTTGCAAGTTTGATGTGTCGAAAGACTTTCTTCTTGTTTCCTCATTCAATAGGCTATTAGTGACATGACTCATGGTTACTCTTCCATCAAGTATTGAGTTTCTTACGGATATTACTAGGGTCTCCCAACTGTCTGATAGTGTACCAAGCAACAACAGAGCTTATGGTTCATATTCTAGTGACAATTTCACCATTGTGAGTTCGTTCACAATGCTTTGCACCTCATTTAAATGCTCTATAATGGATCCCACATCCTTGAACTTCATGTTCACTAATTTTTGGATCAGGAACACCTTATTTCTGATGGTCTTGCTCTCATTCAAGTCATGTAGCTTATCCCATAGTGACTTAGAGGATATCTCCGTCAGTACATGGTAGAACACATTTTTTCTAAACCTTGTCGGATAGTTCAAGAAGCCTTTTGGTCCATCTTCTTCCACTCATTGGGTGTATACAAGTCCCTACACTATAAACTATCTTCCATCTTCGGCTTCTAATCCAATTATTCTCCTTGATCGATATCATCTTGCTCCAATATTAGAATCCATTTTTTAATCCACACACACCAACCTTCTGTACCATTTTTTTTCTCTCTTTCTTCCCTTCACCAGCAATCAAGCTTCCACTACCGGTCAAGGAGGGCGCAATCAGTCAAGGCTAGGTCGATGGTCAGGTCCCGCCAACGATCAAGGTTTTGTCGACAGTCAAGGATCTGTCAGCGGTCAAGGTTCCGTCAGTTGTTAAGTATCGGCGATCAAGGTCCCACCAGCTGTCAGGGTTTCTTTAGTGGTCAAGGTTTCACTAGCTCTCAGGTTGGCATCAGCGATCAGCTCCCACCAGCTGTCAAGGTCTCGTGGGCAGTCAAGGTCCCACCGACTATCATTTCGTTGGTGGTCAAGCTCCCACACCGATTGTCAAGGCGTCACTGTTGGTCAATATGAGTCATCGACGATCAAAGGAATTCATTATTGGTCAAGGTGGTGACTGGTGGTCCCTTGGTCAAGACCTTCTTTGCACAATAGCACTCATTGAAAATCTCTAACTTACGACGTATCCCAAAACGCTCTTTTTGGCTGTCAAACAAGATCTATCCTATATGGGGGTTTTCTTCATCCCTCGTCCTATGACCTCTAGGCTCGCTATACTGACAAACTGTGATAAAGACGACCAACGTTGTGTGTCGAAGCCAAGGGAAAAATGTGCTCTAGTACCACTTTGTTGGGCATACTAGGTTGAGCCCTCTTGCATGAATGTAGATGCACATAGCGGAACCCAAATTTAGGGGGCAAAGCACTAGATTTGTGTGTATGTGTATGAATGAAAAAATTGTAATAAGTAAATAAAATACATAATAATTTACTAATACCAAAATTTACGTAGTTCACATTTTCAAGTAACTAGAAAAGAGATGAAATGCACTAATTATTTTATTAGAGTACAATGATCCTCTAAGAGGAAAGCTCTCTTGGCTCTTTGACTTCTTCTAAAGACTCTCTCTCTATGTTCTCTTCTTTAGTGTTTTTTTTTCTCTTAGAGACTCTCTCTAGGTTATCTCTCTGTTAGGTTTTCTCCCTAAAAGGCATTACAATAACCCACAAAAAACTCTCTCCCTCTCTCATTCTCTCTTCTCTCTCTCCAATAAAAAGACTGAAGAAGAGGCTTACTTGTTTTCCCACTTTTTACTCTTCTTCTTCTCCTCTGTACATGAGAAGGTTCATTGTATCTCTCCTAATTGAGAGGTACACCAAGAAGAGGAATACAACAACGTGATTAGCCAACGCTAATTATTTCTCATGTGGGTTTCTTTTTATCCCAAATCTCACATAAGGAGAAATTTAGTAACCGACTCATTAACGATCTCCAAGTCCGTATTGGGTTTTTCCAAAACTGCAGCAAAGCCTATGGAGGTCCTCCCATTTGGGACCAATTTTTCCACATATATGGCATAGGCTTTAGGAAAACTAAAACCTTTCCTAGAATCCTGGTCTGGAAAGCACTTTGTGAATAAGAAATCTCCATGATAGCT
Source organism: Amborella trichopoda (assembly GCF_000471905.2). The sequence continues at coordinate 3,681,737 of NW_006499948.1, read as the reverse complement.
CTAAAATAAATTTCTAATATCAACTATGAAATTTGAAGCTCAAAAGTTAGTACAAATCTTGCAGATAGGTGAACACTTATTTTTAGGGCGAAACCAACGATTTAGAAAGTGTGTTACAATATACATTATTATTAGGGCTCAAAATCATAATTTGTTTTTCAGAAACCATAATGGTCAAGACCGAGATGGTTGATTTAAAGTTTCCAACACCAAAGCTATATGTTTAGTGAGTTTTGAGGTGAGGCTTTACTTATTTTGATGGAAAATTGTTTCATGTGGGTTGGACTGCATTTCTACATATGCGGTCCAGAAAGTGTAAAGCATGTAGGTGTTCCATCTAAAAACAATGGAAACTAATGGTCCAAATGTTTTCTTACTAGAATTATTCTTTCTAGTTTTAAAATTTTATTTATTTATTCATATTCATGATCTCCATGTTAGAGATTACATGTCCTTAAAAATTGTCTTAAAATCTATTTCAAAAATAAATTTATTAAGTGGCCCACATTTCTACATATGCGAGCTTGGCTGCATAGAAACCCGGTCCTATTTTGATAGGACCTTTCCTTAATTATTGTACCTTTGATTGGCTTTCTCTATAATCTCAGGCTTTATTTATTGGGTGTGGTTTCTATAAGGTCGCAACCTTAAACAATTCAATTAAGGCACGCCTCCAAATTTTATCATAACGTTTAATTTTGGTGAAAAAAATTCTTAAGGTTATGTCAAAATCTATTTTAATAACTAATTATAGAATTTTAAACTCCAAAAATGGTTAAAATCAAGTAGTTATGTAAACAAATGAAAATCTTTAAAATTGACAGTCTAGATAATGTATTGCAATATGCACTATTTATGAGACTCAAAAAATAAAATTTTTCATATTCATACATCTGGATGTCAAGATGATCGATTAGAAGTTCCTTCAACATTAAAACAACCTTTTCTGATGATTTTGTAGGGTAACTGTAATTCTACATTTTAAGGTTGCAACCCTATATAAACTTTTTCCTTATTTATTACCTTTTGTTAGTTTGCTCTCTTTCATCCCATCCTTTATTGATTACCTTTTGGTTGGTTCTCTGTCTCATCCCATCCCATATTTATCGAGTACTACTTTTTGTTTGTTTCTGCTTTTCTAAACCATTTAGACCATAGCCGTTTGACAACTTATTAAGGGTGTTATCTAATACTTTGTTAGAATTCGTGGGAGCATACATGCACAGACAATGAATGGAGAATGGAGAGAGAACAAGAGAGAATGTTGGTTCAGGCTGAAGCTTTACGTACACGGATCCAAAGCTCAATAGGCTACATCTTCACTGTTTTTAATAAATATTTACATAAATAAGTACTTCTATATATAAAGGACAATCACACAATTACAGTAGACAAATATAGTATGATTCTTGGAGATAAAGGTAAATAGTAGGTGACCTTATCACCAAACTAACTAGATAACCAAATAACTTTGACTTGGCATCTTCTTATCTACAACATTATCTGCAAATAAGTGACCAAAACATGTTTTCCTTCACTGCTGTAAAATGTCTTTTGCGAGCACTTCTTTAATATTAGGGATAATGAAAGGATGTCAACCATGAATAGTCAAGCGGACCAAAGTGTATACTTTTCCACTCCTAAATACACACTCATCAACTCTAAAGAGGTGTACACGACTAACTTGTAATATTTGATGTCCATACTTGTATGCCAATTTTGTACTTGGTTTTTTTATGTTTTTTGCTTTTTTTTATTGAAAAAAATGTGTACTTGATTAAATAATTTTTTTTATTAACATTCAAATAAGAAAGGAAACTTGGAAAATCCACCAACAATAGGAGCGAAAAGAACAGCGCAATTCAATGGGGAAGTTCTCTCCCATTTTTTAGCAGCTATGGCATTATGCGACAAAGGTCTCTCTCTTGCGTTTGAGAGGTCTACCCCGCATGATGGATACCTTATAGGAATGGTACACTACGAGATTGTTTATTAATATTCAATGAGGTTACAATCATTTCTAGTTATTAGATGGCAAAATTGGATAGATTAGCGTGTATCACAAAATTTGAAAAATTCTTTTTGAAAAAAATGGCCAATGACACACTTATAATCACCCAATCAACTGTAATTGTGACCTCTTGTACTAAAAATAAACGATTTTATATGCTTTTCATATATGTCATATCAAACATGGGAGTGCTCGAGTTGAAAATACACATTGGAACAGCTAGGGACCAAAAGTTCGCTAATATGTCAACTAAAATGATGTTTGTTTCCTTTCGATGACCAAATTGTCACGAGGGACCACTAAAAGTTCTGATAAAACAAAAAGGGACTACTAAAAGTTGTCTCACTTCATAGATCAACTATCAAGTTGCTAACTTATTCAGAGAAAGTTCTCAATGTCATCTTGAAATTTTGAACTTGACTTTACATATTTTTTCAAATTATTGCATTTTTCATTTGTTATTTCTAATTGTAATTTCTTTTTTAGGTTCAGTAAGACTCAAGCTTTGGACTTTTGTATTTTGGTCTTAGATCCCCAGCCGTCACTGCCAAGCCAAGAGACCAAACTCCTACTTATGCTGCTCTTGAGAGGGCATATTGCCCTACTGAGAATCAAGACTTTGCGATGACTCCTTATTGTGGTGGTGAACCCCAATTACCAGAAATCCAATACCTCGAAACCAACTCGCTTATCTCTAGCACATTGATTTCAAGAAATCCAAATACCGAAGCAAAATTTATGGTGTAATAAATTTTAAAAAAATAAGAATAAATCAAGAGAAGCAAAAGAGAATACCTACAACCACAACAACACACTATCGACTACAATCCATGTATAATTAACACATATATGTATGTGGTTCACTCTAATCTGGCTACAGGGCAAACGGCAATGATATATTTATTATCAAGGGAGAACTTGCAAGTTTAGTAGGTTTTTTAAAGTCCCTCACAATCACAAAGAAAGCTCGAAATAATTTTTTCTTTACTACAAAAAACTGTCAACCGACTTCTTTCTTTGATGCCATCAACCAGCTTTGTCACTGTAACGAAACACCAATAAATCTGGCCGAATAGAAGGGTATAACAATGCTGGTATTTGCCAAGCAAAACTCCCAATCTCTCTTACCCCGAAACTGCTCTTCTCTCTCTCTCTCTCTCTTTCTCAATACAATAACTTATATATGTGGAGTTCATATCGTGAGTCAGAAGAATATCATAATGTCATGTATTGTTGAAGGGGACTCTCTAAATGTGATAAATTGGTCCAATAAGATATCCAGGCCACCATGGAACTTGAGGATAAAATGGCTAAATATTATGGATATGTGTGAGGGTTTCCAAATCTTATTTCAACATGTACATAAGGAGGCTAATGACAAAACGAGGGGTGTCTATGCAGAATTTGTTTATTTCGGATGTTTTCCCCTTTTGAATGGCTGTAACTTTTGATTGATTAATAAAGATCTAGTAACATTGTCCAAAAAAAAATGACTTATAGGTGTTCCCATAAAAGCCATCTTTCATTTGACCAAAATACCTTAATTAAGAGAAGAATATCAAATAAGAGGTTATTTTGTATCACCATTGTGAGATGTCCATTTGCTCCGTCCGGTAATCTCAAGCTAGGAATAGTTTTTAGGGCCTCAAATTTTTCGGATGTAACCTCTTAAGCATACTCATCAGTTTCAAAAAAGAAAGTTTCAAAATCGCATGTTGTGTGTGCTTGAAAAAATTAACATCTCGATATTGAATGAGAAACACACAATTACCATACGGCTAAATCTAAGTGTTGAAAAACTCGAAATCCTTATCTCTTTTTTTATATAATATTTTACTTAATCTTAGTTGCATCCCAAAAATTCAAATAAGAAATCCTCCAAAATATCTCTTTTGCCGAAGAGAGTTCATGTACAGTATGCTCCTGCTGGAACTAAAAAGAAAGCCCACTTATGTTGGAAAAAAGAGATATGTAGGCTCTCCCTCTCTCTCGACGAGCAACATCGTGATTAGCTGCTAACTTGGTTGCCGATATTCATCGATTTCCAACGATGAAATCGGGCATTGCGAAATTATAAAAAGGGCTAAATGGAAATAAATCCACCCTTTTAAGAGTAAAATGTAAATGTTCTTAAATATCATCTTCAATTTTGACTTAACAATTATGGATCTAGAAAAAAAATATTTTTCACCCTAAAATGATGTCTTTTTTTTTTTTTTTAGGGTTATTCAATCGGGATGGCAAACCCCTCCGGGTTTTTAATACGTTATGTGAGAATAGAAGCCAAGACTTTAGCTGGGGCACAAGTGTTGCCACCACCTCTACCCCAACCCTTGCAACACATTATATGCACCATTCATTTTCAAATTTCATAGATCTACGTCATATTTTGAATTTTAAACTTCATAATTATTGATTGAAATAGATTTTCAAGTTATCGTAAGGGTTTCCGATACCTTATTAATAGGGTTTGGAGGTGTGGCCTTACTTTTTCTAATGAGGCCCCAACCTTATATACCTTGCATTCCTTTTTCAATCATTACATTTTATTTGTTATTTGTGCTTTTAATTCTTTATGTAGGTTAGATAAGAGTCAATGTTTGCATTGTGTGTTCAGGTGTAAGATCCTTATCACCAAACCAAGAGCACAAAGCCCTACTTTTTGTTTTCGTTTGAAACATTATCTTTATTTATTAGAATAGAAAAAGAAAAAGTTACTTTTCTAAATCTTTTACGGAAAATTATCAAATTACACTCTCTCTTTTTTTGTTGGTTCGATGGAAGGAACTGTTGCTGAATGTGTTGGGATATAGATATCTTTTGGTTCATATTGATATACATCATTATGGATGTATATGTATATTCCTCTTGATAAGGTTAGGTATCTAGAAGATAGAGACCCAATTACTGGGTCATCAAGTTATACCATATTTATCTCATGTAATCTTGTGATTGTCCTCTATATATAGAGAAACTGATTGATGTAAACAATCACCCAAAATAATGAAGATGTAGCCAGTTAGGCTTTGGATCCGTAGATGTAAGGCTTCGGCTTGAACCACGTAAATGTTGTGTTCTATCTTCTTGAACCACGTAAATGTTGTGTTCTATCTTCTTGAACCACGTAAATATTGTGTTATATCTTCTTATCTCTCTATTCAATGTCTATACATCTCCATTCAATGTTTGTACATGTATGCTCGCACGAATTCTAATATGGTATCAGAGCCATAGACTCCTTGGCTAAGATTTGAGGTTGGTCGGGAAATTTGAAGACCAGTTTCTTGACCTAGGATATGGCTTAGATCTGAGGTTGGCCGGCTTAGATTTGAGGTTGGCCGGGAAATTTCTAAGACCAGCTTTTTGACCCAGGATATGCGACCAGAAGGCACACCACAGATCTCCATGTCGAAAAACACTGTAGGTTGGGTCCGTGCAAGCATGTAGGAAAGTGCCACCATCCTGTACCTTTAGGCCTCAAATCTTACTTGCACGAGTAGGGCAACTGTGCCTCTTTCATGTTTGGTCTTTGAGCACTAGCAGGGAAACCGTGCCTCTTTCATGTTTGGCTAAAGACGACAGCGTTGCCGATAACAGTGGCGGCAGCAATGAACACAACCTTTGCTTTGCAAGAGAGACATCCGCTCAATGCAAAATCAGTTTGTAGAGTCAAAACCTTTGCTTTGTAACAATGGTCCACTCAATAGTTTGCTACAAATAATGGAAAGAAGTATCGAAGATGTGCAAAATCAATTTGCAACGAAAAATCAGTCTTCACGAATCCATCTGATCGATCAGTTCGGATATCCGTTTTCGTTTGTGGTGGTTTTTAGAGAGAGAGAGAGAGATTGACTTGGAATTTTATGGTTAAAAGACAAGTATATATATATTGAAGAAGTAGAGAAGAAAAAAAAAAAGAGGCTAGTGTTTGGCGGTGGTGAAAGAAAAAAAAAATGTATTCTGCAAGTTGGGTGTTTCTTCGCATCCACACCCAACTTGAGGGAGAGAGTATAGGAGATATGGAGATGAGTCCAGATATTTGATCAGTCCAACTACTGTGCAAAAGGAAGTTATGGTTGATGATAAAGAGTTCTCTCTTCAAAGGAGGAGATGAAGATGATTGAATTTTTCTATCCTAGTTGATGATCAAGAGTTCCCTCTCTAGATGAGGGGATGAAGATGATTGAATTTCTCGATCCTAGTTGATGATCAAATTTTTCGTTACTTGATCACATTCGATGATGGGGTTTTCAGTTACTCCATCCTGTGTGATGATCGAGTTTACTCGATCCTGTTTGTTCCAGATGCCTCTGTTTCAATGATTGACTTATTTTCGTTATTCAATTCTATTGGATGATAGAGTTTTTTGTTGCTCCATCTTGTGTGACGATCTTTTTCTTTTAGAGAGAGAAAGCCTTTAGAAAAAAAGAAGATCCTCAGAGAAGAAGACCCTAGAGAGAGAAAGTATTTAAAAGAAAGTATAGAGCCCAAGAAAGGTACTTTCTTAGAAGATTCTAAAGAGAGAAAGTTTGTAAAGAGCCCAACAAATGTTCTTTTTTGAAAGACCATGGTAACCTGCGAATATGGATTTGATCACTACTCTTTTTAGTATTGTTCAAACTCTAGATGTTGAGAGAAAGTCTCTAAAAGAAAGTAAAGAGCCCAAAAAAGGTTCTTTCTTGAAAGACCATGGTAACCTGCGAATATGGATTTGATCACTATTAGTTTTTTTTGGCACGTTAGTATACTCGGTTTTTTTAGCACCTTAGTATTGTTCAAACTCTAGATGTTTTGTGCATTGAGTTTTAGGGGGAGTGTTGGGATATGGGTATCTTGGGTGGAGTGTTGGGATATGGGTATCTTGGGTTCATATTATTCAAACTCTGGATGTTTTGTGCATTGAGTTTTAGGGGGAGTATTGGGATATGGGTATCTTGGGTTCATATTGATATACATCATTATTTATTTTGGATGTAAATGTATAGGTATCTAGAAGATACAGACCAAGTTACTTGGTCATCAAGTTATTATACCATATTTGTCTCATGTAATCGTGTGAATGTCCTCTATATATAAATGATTCACACTCTATATATAGATGACTTTATTAATGATTGTTCAAACTCTAGATGTTTTGTGCATTGAGTTTTAGGGGGAGTGTTGGGATATGGGTATCTTGGGTTCATATTATTCAAACTCTGGATGTTTTGTGCATTAAGTTTTAGGGGGAGTATTGGGATATGGGTATCTTGGGTTCATATTGATATACATCATTATTTATTTTGGATGTATATGTATATACCTCTTGATAAGGTTAGGTTAGGTATCTAGAAGATACAGACCAAGTTACTTGGTCATCAAGTTATTATACCATATTTATCTCATGTAATCGTGTGAATGTCCTCTATATAGATGATTCACACTCTATATATAGATGACTTTATTAATGTAAACAATCATCCAAAATAATGAAGATGTAGCCAGTTAGGCTTTAGATTCGTGGACGTAAGACTTTGGTAGATTCGTGACATAAGACTTCGGCCTGAACCACATAAATCTTGCGTTCTCTCTTCTTCTCTCTCCATTCAATGTCCATACATGTATGCTCCCACGAATTCTAACAAAATGTCAACTGCTAACCACTCATGCCCAAGATCGAGTCCTGTAAAAAAATTATGCATATGAGATGAACTATTTAACATTGTACACATATTTCAAGGATTGCTTTTCCTTTTTTATTTCACTCAGGCACTTCATCACTTTTTTTTTTCTTTGTTTTTTTTTAACTTCCCACATTGCTATTATTTAGGATTAGGAAGCCAAAATAAGCAGGGGCATTTCCATAACTTGACCCTCCTAGAGGCTCCAACTGAATGATAAAAATATCCCTACTTCTTCATGTTACATGTAAGGAACACACTGTTCAGGCACCTATCGTAAGGTGCCAAACGCAAATCAGGTCGTTGTGAATTATAATAGCACCTTCCTGTTGGAATTATGAAATTTAAGATGTTGATTTTTCTTATTTTGAATAAATGTTTGTGATTCAACATATAGAATAATCAAATTGTAAATTTAATAAAGTTCATAATTAGTATTTTGGTTTAAAAATTAGGCATGACTATTACCTCAAACTTATTTCTTTATTTTTTCATATATTAGGAAAAATAGTCAAAATCACATGAAAATTATAAACTTTACTCGTACAAATCAAAATTTGCTATTATTTCCATTGTAGTTTTGAAAATAAATTTTTTTATTGAAGGATGCATATACACGTTCCTGTAGGAGCATATTGCACATTTACTCCTCAAGCAAAATAGATACTTAAGAGAACTATTTTTATCTAAAATTTTTGAGATCTACTTAATAATTCCAAATGAGGATTTCCAAACAAAACAAAAAATTTTGAATTCTTTTACACTTAGATTGTCATGTTCAAAATTTGGATGGTCAACCTTAGGACATTATTTTATTCAAGTGTAAACAAATTGTGTTTCAACTTTTCCTTTTCGATGTTGATAACCAGGTTTCAGAGGTGTCATAAAATTACCTTTAGATTGAGTTTTACCCGAGGAAACATATATAGAGGAAATGCTCCCACAGGCGTATGAATTCTTTTAGGTTTACTTAAAAAGGAAGACATAATTAATTTATAATTTTTTAACTAGTAAAACAGTTCTTAAATTTACAGTTTAAATCAATTATAAAATTTAAATTATACTTTTTATAGTCGTTTCAGTTAGGCAAGCTTGTTTTTTAAATAACATTATTACCATTATTTATGAGAAAATTTTCCTAATTTTTCTAATAAATGGTTTTGATATCTATATTTGTACTCTACATTTATGAAACTGTAGTTAAAGTAGGGCACTTGACATTAATTTTGATGAGATACCTAATGAAGGAGAGAGATTAGGGCAAGTGTCTGCCAAACTTACGATGATACGGAGAAGAATGCTGTTTGCATAAGGACACATCTGTAGGTGTAGAAGTAAGGTACACCTTCAAATTTTATCATGGTATATAATTTTGATGTAAAATGTTTTTAGGATTATCTCAAAATATATTTTTATATCTAATTATTAAATTTTATATTTCGAAAATGGTTAAAATCAAGTAGATCTATAAACATATGAAAATCTTAAAAATGGACGGTGTAGATAATATGTTGTAAAATACACTATTTTTGGGACTTAAAATCTTTTTATTTTTCATGGTCATACATCTCGATGTTGAGATGATGATGAGTATTATTCGTAAAATCGAATTGGAACGGTTAACCGGTCATGAGGCTGGGAGCGGTTCGAACCGGAACCGGACTAATCGGGGTGGTTAACCAGACTAACCGGTCAAGTAGATTTTTAAAAAAAAAAATGAAAAAATTTTGAAACAAATTTTTATATAATTTAATATTTGAATACTATGGAGATATGCAATGTAATTTACAATTTCCATAAATTCAATTGATGAAGTTACAAAGTCCAACTAACAATGCCCAGTAATAATGAGAGTGGTGAGGGGGGTCATGGTATTGTTGTGTTTCGTTATCAGGGTTTACATGAATCCTTCACATTGTAGATAAAGATCTTATCTAAAAGCAAAAACTTCCCATAACGCTTTTCAAAAACAAATCTATCAATGTAAAATGACTCTATCTAAACGGACTCGGTCTAACTTATCATAGTCCTTTCTAAAAAAAGGGAAAAAAATGTAAACCATAAGATTGATTATTATTTTCTTGTTTTTCTGCATTAATTATGCTCAAGGATATTAATACTTTTCATGTTGAACGCATTTTAGATATCATTGCTTGAACCAATAGATCGGACTCACCACAAGCACATACTATTTACACAATATACCTCCTCCCCATAGGTATTTTCTTGCGCACTATTATATATGACCATTTCGTGAATCTTACAGAACTTATAACCCCTGGAGTGAGTTTAAAATTGTCAAAAGTAAATAATGCAATTTCAAATCAGATTCATGCATTAGTTAATTAATCATCAGACCCCTTTCTAGGTTGATTAAGTCATATGAAATTTCAAATCAGATTCATGCATTAGTTAATTAATCATCAGATCCCTTTCTAGGTTAATTAAGTTATATGTCTAACATATATCCTCAACATCCTTTCCAGTCCCATAAAATCTGCATTCTCTAAAAATCAATCCGACACAATTCCATTTGAGAACTTCAGATTTGTTTATTTGACTAGCATTAGCAATCTCTGAATTATATATACTAATGAAGCCAACATAATCAATATAAAGGAGATTAATGCAATCATAAAAGCACATAAAGTAAGCTAAAACCTAAAAAGGAAATCCAAACAGCCAATTTAATCAGATCAACAGCTATTAGTAACAATCGCTAGCCAATTATAACCAACTGATTACACAGCAGTTATACAATTCAACTCAAAAAAATAAATATAAAAAAAAAGAACCAACAAATTCCTTAAATCAGTAACAATCCAACAAAAT
>NW_006499948.1:3654615-3669199 GCF_000471905.2 Amborella trichopoda | reverse complement strand
AGATAACAATAGCATGATCCTAATTGTATGTGAACTTATGTCTCATGGCTCTAAGAAATCTGGTGAACTGCCATTATATTCATGAGAAGCTATGATTTTTGTGATTTTTAAATCCCATGTTTTTGCTAAACCCTTTAAACGAAATTATCAGTATTTTCTCTTTAATTAATTAATTAAATTAAATTAAAAATTAAATAAATGCTGCTGTAATTTTAGTGAGAAAAAGATGTTGAAATTTGAGAGAGAGAGAGAGAGATATTGAGTTGATGCTGTAATTTTAGAGAGAGACAGAGACACGTAACTGTTGCTGAAAATTAGTGCATATTTTTTTTGAAATATTGAAAATTGTTATGCACACAACAAGAAGTCGAGTAAAAGTTGACATATCAATTACATGCATTATTTGTGGCTTATAATTTAAGGACTTTCTACATATTTTATTTGCATCATAATTGTCATTGCCTTACATAATTATCCTATGCTTTGGTTTCCTTAAGTGAGAATATTTCATGATCGTGATTTAGTGAACTCAATTTTTGTGATTATGTTATGCTATATTTTTGTTGAAAATATCAAATATCATTGTAGACCATATGTCTTGTGCTAAAACATATTCATATATTTATGAAAATTATTCTTATGCAAGATTTGATAGAAAGTAGTTTGTTGCCTTCCTTTATTAGTTTTTTATTGCATCACAGTAGTGCGAACATAAATTGTTCGAGAAAACTTTTCTTTGAGGTTGCAGCTCACTGAGAGTCGGCAACATATTGATTTGACTAGCAGACAAGTTTGTTCTTCTAATCTTTGTTTCTTTGAAGTTGTTCAGCATTGTGTAGTTTTTGTTTGTACTTTATTATAATTTCTCGTGTTTATTTCTCATGTATGCCATGGTTGGGGATTTGTAACTTCTCGCTTTCACACTTAGGGCTTAAGATCTTTTGTACGTTTTGTGTAGTAATGATTGTGATTAACCCTACTTGATTCACTTGTACCAAAAGAGCAAGCGTGATTAAACCTACTTGATTCACTGTGATTAAAACCAAAAGAGTTCAGTGTGATTACTATGAGTTTGTTGTTTATGATGGTTTTTTGAATAAGGATTATGAAAGAAGATGCACATTTCCCTTGAGGTCTTGAGATTCCTACATTGCTTAATGGACAGATAGAACATATATCACAAAAGATCTGGGAATGAGATGTATGTGGAAGTATTTAAAATTATATTATTTGTCTATGTTAGTTAATCAATTTATTTATTTTAGTATCTGAAATCACAAATTCCATTTCAGGATCGAAAAAATATCATTAGGGTTGATGAAAAGTCTAATGCTACTTGTTTACGGCCTTTAACAAATAATAATCAAATTGATTTGGTCCGGCGATCAATATTGTATTCTTTGACCATAGTATCGATGACTCACCATGACCGTGACACATTATCTACTATTATCGAGAGGTGGTGTGTAGAGACAAATATCAGGCACTTTAATATAGACGTCAGAGAGATGATGCCTATCTTGAAGATGCATGGAAATTCTACGATTAAAGGTGACTGGTGTAGCTGTAACTTTGAGGAGAGTGGAGAACTACGGGGATTATGTAGTCCACATGATAGGATAGCTGTCACCTGTTCGTAGTCATTCTATTATCCGACTGACATGGCTGAGGAACACTTTTAAGCGGCTACCACAAAACTATAACTGCACCACTCTTTCACGATACACCCATGCCTACCTCCTATATCTAGTCGGTTGTACAATATTTGTGGATTCCACATATGGTACGGTTCGTACAATATATTTATAGCTTTTCGAGAATATAGAAGTAGCTGGTCAGTATGCATGGGGTGCAGCTGCCCTAGCTTTTTTTATTCGAGGCTTGTCAAAGGTTGTTCATCCTAGTCATCAACACCTAAGTGTGTCATCCACTCTTTTGCTAGTAATGTTAGTATATTAATGTTTTGATAGTTTTTTTAAAGTTCGATATATATTTGTTTTTATGATTTTTATTTTTCTATTCATGCATTTTAGTGTTGGGCATACAAGCATTTCAAATTGTTATGCCCAATTCCCAAAGAAATGAGGGTATGGCAACCTAGATCTCTCAAGTGGGCTCCTCCTAGAGAATGTGATAACGCTTACAACTTTCGTCTCGTGGGAGCGACTGAAAATTGATAACACGCAGATAAATGATGTTAGTATAGTATAATTATCATTTATTTTGTTTATTTATAATTTAATTAATTTTTTGTGCAGGTTATTTAACTTAAAATTTGTTTTTTTTTTTTGTCATAGGTCATATGGATCCCATGCGATGATTATTCTGACCTAGCAGATGAAATTGAAGAGGACAGATATTATGGGCTTATTGTCCGTCAGATAGCTTTGTGTTGCACATACATCATATGTGGACACATTTATGAGTGGTACATGTCAGATCGAGTGCTCCGGCAATTTGGACTTCACCAAAGGATACCAGTTGATCCCTTGTAGTTGAAGAGAAGGGAGAAGAGGACTGACAACTGGGTAGATGAGCTTCGAGCTAAAATTGACATGTAGATGAATAGGTTAAATTATATTTGTCAAACAGATAAAGATATGTTCAATGGAAAGCCGATACAATCGAGTGATACAGGCTAAGGACTATGCCCCTAATCTATAATCCATTTAGGAAACGAATACGCACATCGAGGTTATAATGATGAAGATAGAATGGTAATAATTTATTTTCATATTTCATATGACTTGATTATTTATGACATTTTTTATTCACGACATTTTAAATTTAGAAGTCTCAATAATCTATTTTCATATTTCATATGACTTGATGCAGCCTAGGGACATCAGCTATGCAGCTGAACTTGTACGTGAAGGTTACAATTCAAGAAATTGGAACCTAGTTGGGGAAGCATCAGAATTGCTGAAAATTTATGACCCAGAAGTTGCAGGGGAAGATAATGTACCTGAGGAATTGGAGTTGGATGATGAGATAGATGACAACGTACCACCAATATGGCTTCTTTTTCAACCAGATGAGGGGCCAAGTAATACACATCTCAACCCCACACCGGTTCAACTAGAGAAGCCTAGATGGTAGTTATGTCCTCGTATTGCAAGACGGGAGGAGAGCAGCTCATAGCAGAAGAACAGCACAAATATCGAATTGCAGTTACCACAGTGGGGTAAAAAGTTGCCAGTATGACGAAAGAATTTACAATAATATGTTTCTTTGTTGTAAAGAGGCCAGTAGTGCCTAAATTGTGTAAAGAGGTCAGTAGTCTATATTGCTTCTTTGTGATTTGTGATATTTATGAAAAGTTGATATATCAATATTTTTTGTACATAGCTGGATGCATGGCTGAAAGGTTGAAATATCAATATATTTTTTACATGATCAAGATATGCCTATTACGATGAAAATCTGACAGAACTTCCGATGAAGATCTCTCTAATTTTAACACCTTAAACTAATTAAAAAGATGTAAATAAAGTGGTAGAGAAATTGGGACAGATCGAATCAGATTTGAGGCCAGATTTACCTGAAAACGAGTAGATCTACTATCAGATCTGTGGCAAAGCCAGCATGATCTAGAGCATTAAAATATAATTTTTAAGACAAGTTAATAAATCAAAAATAAATAAAAGAAGAAAACATTAAAAAGAATAAGAAAGAGAGACGAAGAAATAATACCAAACGGGCCAGATGGCCCGGGATTCCCGAGCCTTCGAGGGCTCACCCATATCAGAATTGGTCCTCTTTACCTTTCTGATTCGAATGTTGACCAACAGATCTCTAGTGTAAAGGGTTAGATCTGGGGTTGTTGTGCCCTAATTCTAGTTTTGATCTAGGGTTTTGTGCCCTAGGTCTAGGTTTTCTCAGTCTTGGGAGTTAGGACTTCAGAAAGCTCGGGTTTCTATCTTCTTTAGAGTTTTCAATCTAGAGATTTTCTAAAGTTGTTGGTCTTTCTCGGGGTCTGGAGGAGAATTTCCTTAGTTTTCTAAGGGTTTTGTGATCTCCAGGTGTTGAATATGAATTCTGAGATTTTCTTTAAATTTTTGGGATTTTTCTAAATTTTTAGGAATTTTCTAATGGTTTTTCCTATTTTTGGTATTTTTAGGTAATTTTCCTAATTTCAAGAATTTCTAAGGTTGTTTTGGTCTCTTTTTCTCTCTCCTTTTGGGTTAGGGAGATGGGGTATTTATAATATTCATTGGTGATTTTTTCTAAATTTTTTGAAGTTTTTCAAAAAAATTTGGATTTATATTGAAGTTTTAACCTTATCTAATTAAAGAAAATTTTGCATCATCAAATGTGTTAATTTCATCATCAGCTCGCGTCTAGGCATGTTGAGCCTATTACAACCCGGCCTGTAGCCCGACAGTTGGGTCTCATAGGGACTAAAATATCATTTGTTATATATTTTTATCCGTAGGTCCGATTCAAGCGATTCTTAGACTGTTGGAAAGCTCTTAAGCTCTACTTTAAATTAGGATATGATTTGGATAGTTTTGTGGTAATTAAATTGATTCTACTAGGATAATGTATTCCTAAGGGTTCAAAAAATTATAGAATTTGCTAGATTAAAAATGCGGTGTCTACAGTTGTCCCTCGTTGGCGTTCCCTGTCCTTCGAGGGGCAGGTGAATGTCAAAGATATAGCAAATATTTTAAATTTTTTCTTGAGGTCTCGTGGTCAGGGGGTACACCAACTATCCCTCCAAGTCATTACGCTCACCCACCTAGGGCATTTTCCTCCAAGGGTTTTGGGCGTCAGATGTTGGTGAGTTACTTACACAAACTTGAAACTCGAGCTGAATTTTTTAGCAATGCCACTTAACTTCAAGGATTTTTGTAGTTTGAATTTTTAACCTTGCCATTTTCTTTGATCTCTTTAAGGTTTCCTAAGGCTGTATATAGGAAAAGGCTTTTTATAGGAAGAGACTTGTCTGGCTGAATCCGAAGTAAGAGATGAGGCAGCAATGCGAAAATCATGACAACGCGGTAATCATCATATATGGATGTCCAAGCTCCTTCATTTTTTTAAGACTTTTCTAGAATTTTTGAACGTAGGGGGAGATTTGAAATAGAACTCAGAGTAAGGACATGTTTACGATTTTAACAAAGAAATTAAAGTTTTTGGAAAACATAAGACATATAGTGAAAATTTTGAAAAGAGAAAGATATTTCGAAAAATAAGGTAGGTTAGCAGTTTTAACTCCTGCAACCATAGAGCCCTCTAAGTAGTTTAGTCATGCAACGATGGACCATACACTCGACCCTTTTACAGCAATACGGGGATAGATGGAATCCATCGAACAGGGCGGTTGTGCCCTAGATACACCCGACCTTTTTACGTCATACGGGGTTAGACGGTATATGCCTCATCTCTTTTACGTCGCACGAGTTTGACGTTTTTCCATCGAACAGGGTGCTTGTGCCCTGGATACACCCAACCTTTTACATCATACGAGGCTGGACGGTCCCTATCTTGGCTCTTTTACGTCATACAAGTTTGACATTTTTCTATTGAACGTGGTGGTTGTGCCCTGGATTGACCTTTTACGTCATATGGAGATGGTCATACAGAGATGGACGGTCCATGTCTCGGTTCGTTTACATCGCACAAGTTTGACATTTTCCCATTGAACAAGGTGGTTGTGCCTTGGATATACCCGACCTTTCACGTCACATGGGGTTGGACGGTCCATGTCTCAGCTTTTTTACCTCGCACAAGTTTGACGTTTTTCCTGTCTCGACTCTTTAACGTCACACAAGTTTGATGTTTTTCTTGTCTCGGCTTTTTAACATCGCACAAGTTTGATATTTTTTTTTTCATGGCTCTTTTATGTCGGATGAGTTTGGCGTTTATCCTTTCTTGACTCTTTAATGTCGCACAAGTTTGATGCTTATCCTGTCTCGACTCTTTTACGTCGCACGAGTTTGACGCTTATCTTGTCTCGGCTCTTTTACGTCGCACGAGTTTGACGTTTATCCTGTCTCGGATCTTTTATGTCACACAAGTTTGACATTTTTTGAATTAGACTTTGGGACATCATACGCACACATGGGGATAACCTTGCCTCATTTCGCCTCAGGGGATCCAATTGAGAGAAAAAACACTCCCAGACTAGCCAATATCGTCATTGGTGAGGTTCACCCATCTCCGATATATGGTAGTTGGTAGTTATACTCATACAACCATGGAGTGCCTAGCTAGTTTCAAGTCTTCATAACAAGTGTAGTAAGTTGGCTTCGAGAACGAAGCCAAATCGACTAACATTTTAACCTCTTGTAGTGATAGAGGAAGTCCTTTCTAACAATCAGATTGACAAAGTGCTTTTAAAAGGGATGGGCCTTACAGTTTTGCCACATGTGACCCCTTTGGTGGTAATTTTCTTTATTATATTTTACTCAAAGATGATGAAAGGATTTCCTTGTGGGATCGTGAGAACTCAAAAGTCTCGTAGTTGTCTATCGTGAGAACTCAAAGTCTCGAAGTTGTCCTTTTACCTTTCGAGCTTTCATCTTGTGCTTCGCAGGTCCATGAAGAGTTCTCTGGATTCTTGCTGAGCTTCCATCTTGGAGAAGTCTCGACGTTCTTCCAGGATTTGTCGAAGTCAGTTCGGTTTTCCATTTATATCACGCTCCCGCATCTTTCTGAGTTGGTTATGTTGGGAACCTACAGGGTTTAGGAGGAGTCTTCTTCCTCGTGGTCTGCTTGTGTCGTATTGTTGGAACTTGCAAGTACTTGTTTTTACTTGAGTGGTTTTTAATCAGAAGCTCCTTCTTAGAGATTTCTTTCTTCGTTTTTTTTTTTTTTTTACCTATGATGCCCTTTCAGGTTTTCACCACATCATTTTTTTTTTTTTGTGATGCCTTTTCAGGTTTTCACCACTCTTTTGAGCCCATTACGGGTAGTATTTTCTGAGATACATCGCATTGATGAAGTCGTTGATCTCGCACCCCTCCTAATTCTTGATCTTGTAAGAATTGCCTAAATGAGCTCGGGTGACCACGAATGGCCCCTCCCAATTAGGTTTGAACTTGTCAAGAGGGTGTGGGTTTGCAGGAGTGTGGAAGATTTTCTTGAGTTCCATGTCCCCTTCCCTAAACAGTCGAGGAAACACTTTACTTTGGTATGCCCTCTCGATTCTACACTGGTAATATTTTGTGTTGGTCGTAGTCATCTTTCATCCAAATTAACGAGGGCAGCGATTCGTGCTTCGATCTTTTATTCTTCATCTCAATCTTTATGAATAAGTACTCGGGGAGACGGTATCTCAACTTTAATGGGTAACATTGCTCCATACCATACACCAATGAGTATGGGGTCATGCCAGTAGGAGTCTTCTCAGTTGTCCGGTTATCCCATAGCGTGTCACTTAGCGTTTTGTGCCAATCTTTGCCACCTTCTATTATTCTGTCTATAATTCTGAAAAGTCCTTTGTTTGTAGCCTCTACTTGTCCATTTCTTTGAGGGTAGTAAGATGTGGAGAATTTATGCGTTATCCCATACTTTTTGTACACCTTAGAGACCTTTTCATTTTTGAGATTGGATCAATTATCGGTAATGATTAACTCAGGAACACCGAACCTGAATACAATATTGTTCTTTATGAAACAGGCAACATGTTGTCCCTCAATTTTGATAAATGATGCGGCCTCTACCCATTTGGTGAAGTACTCTATAGCTGTTAATATAAAACGTTGGTTGTTTGCGGCTTTCGATAAAATCATTTCGATAATATCAAGACCCCACAAGGCAAAGGGCCATACAGGCGGTGTTGAGTTGGGTGGTACGGACGGTGCATGGATGAGGTCTCCATAAAACTGACATTGGGAAACAATCTTTACCCATGGTGGTCCAGTAATAGCCTTGGCACCTGGTTTCTGAGCTAAGGCGGCTGTGCTAGAATGACTTCCTTCATTGTGTAACTCTGTCAGTACTTGGTCGATTTCTACCTGATCAAGACACCGTAGAATGATGCCATCGAAGGACTTTTTGAATAGGAGATTTCTTTTTACTAAGAATCCCATAGAAAGCCTTCGAAAGGCTTCTTTATCCTTTTTGGTAGCTCCTTCAAGGTATAACCCATCTTTCATCAAAGACTGAACATTGTGGAACCATGGTTTTGCCTTAACTAACGCACAAGAGACACTTCCCGATCGTTCTCATTTTCTTGTTCTATTTCTTCTTTGGTCCTTGGTGGGGAAGAATCATGTTTGTTCCTGATATAAAATGACAGTGTGGTGATTTCTGGAGGAATATCAACCATTGAAGCAAGGGTCGCAAGGGCGTCGATGAACCGATTATTTTTCCTAGTTACATGCTGAAAGGTGATTTTTTTGAAATATGGGATCATCTTTTCCACATTTTCTTGATAGGGCTTGAGTTTTTCTTCTTTTACCTTCCAAATCCCTTGAACTTGGTTTATAACGAGTAAGGAGTCACCAATCACTAGTATTTGTTGGATTTTCATTCCCATGCATTCTCGAACCCTGCTATCAAGGCTTCATATTCAACAACGTTATTGGTACATGAGAAATTCAATCTTATAGCTATTGACATTAAAATCTTCTCGAGTGAGCATAGTATGACTCCTATACTTGACCCGTAATCATTCCTTGCACTATCGAAGTATAGCTTCCAAATTGATTCCTCAATTGTGAAGAGGTTCTCATCAGGGAGATCCGTGTTAACGGGAGTGTTATTTGGTAGTGCGTGTTCAGTTAAGTGGCCAGCAATGACTTGTCCTTTGATCAATTTTTGAGTAACATATTCGATCTCGAATTCGCTCAATAGCATTCTCCACTTTGCCAAACGTCCATTAAGGACTAACTCTCTAATAGGTACTTGAGTAGATCTATTTTTTAGATGAGCCTTTACTTAATGAGACATAGTGTCTTAACTTCTGCATGGCCCACACAAGCGTTAAGCAATGCTTCTCCACATCCGTGTATCTTGTCTCATAGTCCACCATAGTCTTGATGATGTAGTATATCGTTTGTTCTTTTCCATGATCATCGTATTGTCCTAACATTGCCCTCATGGTGTTGTCTCTCACTGATATGTATAGGAACATGGGTTTATCTAGACTATGAGGACTAAGGATGGGAGGTTTGGTGAGGTACTCCTTAATTTGATCAAATGCTTCTTGGCACTCATTATCTCATATGAATGGGGTATCTTTCTTAAGTAGTCTATCAAACGGCATGCACTTATCTGCTAGTTGTGAGATGAAACGCCTTATGGCTTGTATGCAACCCTGTAGCCCATGAATTTCTCTAATGTTCTAGGGAGAGGGCATTTCAGTGATGGCTCATATTTTGGCTGGGTCCACCTCAATGCCTCTTTGGCTTACTATAAAGCCAAGTAATTTGTCGGATTCAACCCAAAGGACATTTTTGCGGATTGAGTTTGAGTTGATGTTTCCGGAGCCTTTCGAAAATGGTTCTCAGGTTGGCGAGATGATTAGGCCTGGTCTTCGACTTGACCAGAATGTCGTCGACATAGTCTTCCATGATGGTGTGCATTAAATTATGAAAGATGCTAGTCATTGCCCACTGATAAGTTGCCCCTGCATTTTTTAGCCTGAAGGGCATGACTTTGTAGCAATAAATTCCCCATTGCGTTATGAACGAAGGCTTGGCTGGTCTTCTTCTGCCATGAAGATCTGGTTGTAACTTGAGAAACTGTCCACGAATGACAACATCTCGTGCCCTGCAGTGTTTTTGACCAAGGCATCTATGTTTGGTAATGGAAAATTGTTCTTTGAGCATGTTTGTTGAGGTCTATGAAGTTAACACACCCTCGGATCCTCCCATCTTTCTTGGGTACGATCACTATGCTGGACAACCATTCTGAGTAATCGACGAGGGTAATGAACTTCACTTTGAGCAGCTTGTCGATTTCTTCTTTAATTTTGAGCTCAATGTGAGTCTTTTGATGTCGAAGTTTCTACCTTACAGGTTTGGTCCCTTCATTGAATATTAAGTGATGTTGCACCAATGTGGGATCTAACCCTGACATATCATCGTATGACCAGGCGAAGACATCGTGATATTCCTTGAGAAAGGAAATCATATTTTCTCACTCCTCAAGAGATAGGGAGGTTCCAATCTTGGTTAACCTTCTTAGTTCTTAGGTTTATATCGATCGTCTCTTCGATGATAGCCGTTGAGTCACCATCGAACCTCTTCTTGAATTGCTCAACATTGGAAGCGAGTTCCTTAAGTTGAGGGATTTCTTCAAACTCTTGGCTCTCTTGATCTTCTTCTTGGTCATCCAATTCATCATCTTGGGTATTGTGCACCACTATCGGGCTATCTTGAGTGTTTACCATTTTTTAAAATTCTTTTTCATTATTATCATTTTTATCATGTTTTGATTTTTCAACATTATTTGAAATAACACAAGATGTGTCCCTTATGAGACTCGCGAGAGAAATGTTGGGGACTGGACGCACAAGGTGGTTAGATGGCCACCCTGCGCCTATCTGTTTTTTGACATCGGGACTTGAAGGTGCCGCTGGTATGCTTCCAGCGATTCTCGAGATAAGGGAGTGATCGACCAATTCCATTACCTGGGTTTGAATCGGTGGATGAGCATGCTTGGCTATGTTAGAGCCAATTGTGCATACCTTCAAATCCAGGTCAGCAAAAGGTCTTCAAGTCCTAGTTCTTGTGTGTGCTGAGATGTGGAAGAAGAGTTATTCCCCATTGGGGATTCAAGGATCACCTTAGGCTGTTTTGAAGGACGGGTATCGAGAAGATCAACGCTTTGAAAGCCTCCAGATACAAAGCCCGGCTAGCTTGAATGCTTCATCCAGCTTTGCAATAAGGTGAGAGAGCACCCGAGACCTCTTCGATCTCCGTTTTCAGTTTTGGCTTCAAATGATTCAGAAATTTCCTCCGTTACGCCTTGCCCTTGACTACCCAAGCCTTGGCCTGGTTGGAAGCCTTGGGAGAAGAGCATATGTCAAGCTTCGAGGGACGCAAAACTGTATCAATGTTGACATTGGATAATGTCATCCATTGATGCAGAAGTTTGCAAAATTTGAGGAACAGGGTCGTCGGCCTCTAGGTATAAGTGGCACAATCGGCTTTCTCGAAGGAAGCGAGCGGGATTTCTCCGAGCGCGACTCCTACAGCTAGCTTCCCGATATGTATACTAAGATTGAGAAAAGCAGGGGATTCGGCACATACCTTTGTGACACCGTTTTTAGTCAAAAATTTGAGCCATTGATGGAGTGTAGAGGCGACCACGAGGTTTTCATACAGGCACGATCGTCCTAACAGCATGTTGAAAGAAGGTTTTATGTCCAAGACATAAAACTTTATCACTTGGATGGTAGGGGATATTGAGTGTGAGAGGCAGTATGCCTTCAACTTGTCTTTTGGTTCCGTCATATGCAGCGATAGTTAGTTGGCATGGCTCGAAGTCATCCAGGCTTTTACCTATCTACTTCACTATTTTCATAGTACATATGTTTAAGGGTGCCCCATTATCAACAAGCACTCTTCGTATCTCATATCCTTGCATGAAGATGGTGATGTGTAGAGGTTGGACATGAAATCGGTTGAAGCTGGCTGAGATGCCATCTTCTGTGAACACGATAGGTGTTGGTGCCATCAGCTGGTTCATCATTCCGCACAACTCATCTGGTTGTGTGTTGCTCGGGATGTGTGTCTTGGCAAGGACCTTCTCGATCTAGGCTCCATGTGCTGGTGAATTGGTGAGTAGCTCCAAGATGGAGATTTGAGCCTGGATCATCCCGAGATAAGCTGGTAGATCGTAGGTGGTTGCAGATCCTTGAATTTCCTTGTACGGCTTGTGATCTATGACCCCTGCTGGTTATTTGGTTTTTGAGGTATTTCCCATTCTTTCATCGAGAGTATAAGCCATCCATTGAATGGGTTTGAACACTCGACCTTTTCGGGTTAAGGAGTCGACCTCGCCAGCCTGAAGCTCGATAGGGTCAGCCCTAGCAAGAGTAATGGGAGACTTTGGGATGTTGGCCCCTTGTTTGGAAGATGACGCTTTTTCATCGGTCCTGACCATATCAATCTCTAATGTGTCATCTTCGTCATATCGGTCTCATTTGGGAAGGTTATTGAGGTTTAGAGATGGAAGGGCTTCCTCTTCGGAGGCTCAAAAGATCTTCTTTGGGTTCTTGAAAGTGATGATCACAAGCCAATATTAACTGACTGGGATCCTCTTCTTCATCTTCACACTCAATCATGTGAATGACAACGTTCTCTTTCGAGTGGTCTTGAGCTCCTTGCTTTTTAATCGTTATGACCATATTTTTAGGGAGAGGATTTGTGAAGATACCCATCTTTTGATTAGGCTCTTCGACAGGTTGATTTCTAGGTGCGACAGTGATGTCCCCCCTATTGATTAACCCTTGAATCACTCGTTTCAAATATATGCAGTTTCGAGTATCATGAGCATGATTTTGATGTCATTTGCACCACCTACTCTTATCCGTGACTTAAAATGGTGGTTCAGATGGTGGCGGGAGATAAACCATATTCTTAGCCAAGAGTAATTCCAACACTTTTTCTAATGGGTCTTTGAGAGGCGTGAAATTATCCTCTCACCTTTGGTTATTATTTTGAGCGTTGACTCTATGCTGACCCCTTTGATTTTGATTCGGATTATTGCATTGAGCAGCTGAACCTTGGGCCGATCCATTAACAATGATCTCATTAACCTAACCGGAAGCATTCCTTTTGTTTTTGTTTTTGTTCTTATTTTGGGGAGCTGTTATCAGCTTGTTGTCGGGCTTGGTGTTGAGGGGTGTCCCTCTAGCCCTTTCATGTCGCACCACCCGCTCGATCATGGAGTCAAAAGAGTGGGAGACAGGACCTTGGCTGAAGAATGTCTTATACTTGGGAGCAGCATTCTCTAAGACTATTGAGATCTTGTCTGGGTCTGTAAGCGGACATTCTATGACCCGCATTGCCGCCTCGCGGAATTGATCGATGAAATCCTCGAAGGATTCTCCTGGGTTTTGTTTTGTTGCACTAAGTTTGCCTAGGGAGATAGGTCTCGGTGTCGACCTGTGGTAGTAAGAGACGAATAGGTTGAACATTTCATTTGGAGTGATGTGTGGTTGAGCGGACATTATTCTCCAATGCCAGTTCAAGGCCTCACCGATCAATGTTTATGAAAAGATGACCTTCAGTTGGTTAAGCCTGTCTTGCAAAGCTCGAATGGAGATGAGGTATGCGTTGACATTAGTATCTGAATCGCTCTTCCCATTGAACTTATTTCTAAATTCTGGGACGACAAATCCCAAGGGAAGGTCTTTCATGCCTCCAAGGGTCTCATGAACATAAGCCTTTAGGGGTAGAATTTCATGCATGCCCATTTTTACATGCATATCCTGCATTGCTTTTAAGGTGCCTTCTTGTTGAGTATTTGGCATGGCAGTAGGCCCACTAGTTGGTGGGTTCCCAAGCTTAGACTGATAAGTTGAAACTTGGGGTATATATTGGCCTGCATGGGCCCGAGATTGACGAGCCGCAGTTACCAGGATGGTTTGATACATTGGTGCCTGAGGGGTGTACTGACCCATAAGTGTCGCCACTGGTTGCGAAAATTGCACGGTTTATTGGACCGGATGAACCAGAGGGATCGATTGAAGAATCGGCTGACTCGGCTGCAGTAAGGGTTGACCTATACCACTAACTTGGTTTGGGATCGAGCCGTAAGCTGGGGAATGAATAGTGTGACCTAGGTCAACTAGACTTTTGAGGACAGCTTGGACGGTTTGAGTCGACACCTCTGCTTCGTACAGTGTTCAGGACATCATGAGCTACACTATGGTGGCTCGAGGTTGGGTTAGATCCCCTAGACTTAGGTGGATCTTGGTTTTGAGATCGCTACACCTTAGAGTTGTCTTGGTTCGAGTTACGGGAATTGGCTTTAGATGTTGCATGAATTTCTTCCCTCACTCGACTTCTACTTTGGTTGCCTAAAATCCCCTGTAGGATGATGCCTGGTCGGACTCCCTGACTATTCAAGGTTTATCGGGCGGAGCCGGCTTTTTCGGCCGCACAAATCTCAGGATTAGGAGTGGATGCTTAGGACTCTGCCTCTAATTGAAGACTTGGGCATTGGATAATTAATTGTCCTGAGGTCTGTCAATAACTCTAAGGGATTGCAGCATACCGGTTCCTAGGTTTGGGCAGATTAGGCTTAGAGTCGGCCATGGAGCAGTCATCATGGTCGCCTTGAGTGACTGGCATAGTGATTGCTTTTGGCTGGGTTCTAAAATCTAGACTTAGGTAAGATCTAAACTCGAAGACTTAGGGCAAACCTAGCTTGACACTAGGGGCAAAAACCTTAGCTAAGACCTAAGCTAAGACTAGACTGGAACCTAGACTTACTAGACTCAATGGATTTTGGTTAAGACCCTGAACTAGGTAAGTCTAGTCTAGCTCTAAAGGAAACTCTTAAGCTTAGACCTATGCTAGAACCTAAACTAAGATCTAGACAAGATGATGCACGAGTCTTGGCTCGTACCAAGAGGGGGTCTAGGTTTGGAGGGGTAAGCAACCCTAATGTTTTCTTT
>NW_006499948.1:3552417-3646504 GCF_000471905.2 Amborella trichopoda | reverse complement strand
TACGTACGTACGTAACGTAGTAGTTAGTTAGTTAGTAGTAGGTAGGTAGGTACGTAACTTACGTTACGTTACTTAGTTCGTTCTAGTACGATATATATATATATATATATATATATATATATATATATATATATATATAGGGATAATCTATACTTTACAACCTTTCAAATTACAAAAGTTCAAGATAGAGAGAGTTGTGAAGGGTGGATTTATTAATTTTGTAGCTTATTTTTTAAAAAAAGTTACTTTTGTAGGGTAATTTTGTAAATATTACTACAATACAAATGATACTTTTGTCATCTCCATAAGGGATAAAGTTGAAATTTTAACTAAAAAACAAACTCTACAAAGTTCCAAGACACTAACTTCTAAAATATCATTGCACTTTTGTGAAAATTCAAATTTGCCATTGTTTGATGGTAAAGTTAACCATTTAAATAAGTTTTTAATAAAAAAAGTAATGATTGTTTTGATAAATACACCCATCACAACTCTTTCTAACTTGAACTTTTGTATTTTGAAGGGTTGTTAACTCTAGACATTCATATGGATTCCTCTTGGGTTTCCCTCTTTATAAAAGCTATTTTGTAAAAAGAGAAATAGATGTATAGAAAAAATACATGAGAGTGTAAGTTTTTGTAGTCCTTGTATAGGTGTTTTAGAGCGAGATATCATTTGTATTCTCCATATTTGCATTACGTTTTTCTGATTAATGGAAGAGAATTTATTGCCATGTAGTCGTAGGCAATTATCGAACCACGTAAATCTTTGTGATTTGTCATTTTAATTTTCAATACTATTTTTTTTTCTTTTATTTTTACCCTAACCTTATTTTTTAGGGTGCGGTTTGTATATAGCCTAGGCTCTAAACAATCAAATTATAGCCTACCTTTAAATAGTATCGATAAATGTGCTTTCAATACTAAGAATATTTGTAATAGCCTTAAAATTTATTTTCATCTTTATTTATACAATTTAAAGCTTCAAAAACAATGTAGATCAATAGATCTATGGAAACTTGAAAATCTTGAAAATTAGTTGTCCAAAAATGCGTTATAAAATTTACTATTTCCAAAACTTGAAATCCATTTTTTTTATCATGTCCATGCATTTTGATGTCGAGATGGTCAATTTGAGGATATTTGAGCATCAAAACAACCTCTTCTACTGAAATTTTTGAGGTGCTCTATGTAAACTTTTTCCTATTTTTTATCCTACTAATAAAAAAAAAAAAAAAAAAAAGAAACATTACCCAGATGATCCGTAATCAATCTACCCATAGTTGCATGTCCCGAATTTCCACCATTAAGATTTATGCATTCCATCGGTGGTGGACTCCATTGTCCTCCCATTTTATTCTACAAACATTTTTGAGACACTCTCCATATTAGCAATTAAATCTACTCTTGAACTATTAGAGAAATTCCTTTAAGATTGGTGTCTAATTGAACAAAGAATCTAAAACCTTCTGCTTGACTCTCCCTATTGCCACCACTCCATTAAACAACCTCGTATTTTTCTCCCTCTCCATACTTCTTAAAAATGACTTTCCATGTAATATTGCTATGACTTTTAGGCATCACCATTGTGATAACCACCTACTAGACAGCCTACATCCAAATGCTACGAGTGAAGGGGCAATTCATGAAATGATTGTCGCCTTCCTCCTCATCACTTTAGCACAAGTATATATTGACTATAATTTTACCTCTCTTCTTTAAGTTATCCACCCTTAATACTCTTCGGATGCTCAAAATCTACAAAAACAATTTGAACTTTGTGTGGGATTGGCCATTTCCTTACCTTCGCCCGTCTAGACTCAGTCCATCTCATTCTATCGTGAAATACGTATAATGACTTGACTTAACTGAGAATACCCCATCGTTCTCCTCCTCTCACACGACCTCATTTTTTCCTTCCAGGATCTCACATAGCATGGAGTTTCGATAACAATTGTTTTAATTGAGCAATAACCGCATCAGGCACTCTATTGTTATGGAGACTACTTTACACTTGAGTCTGATATACATGAATTACCAATCATGGGATGCCCTCTCAAACCCCTCCCGATTTTAGTATACACTAAAAAAAAGATCCAACGATGATTGGAAGGTTTTTTTTGTTGGGTAAATCAGTAGGGGAGAAGGCGCCCTACCCGCTTTTCATTAATAATAAAAAAGAAAACTACAGTTCATAAAGTTACAACCCTAGAATAGGGCACTTGTGCCACATCATGTAGTAATGCAAAAAAAATAAAATCCGGTGGTCTAGCTCACCAAACAGTAGCCTCTAAAAAAATTGTAGCTTTCTTAACAAGGCATCAACCACCATATTTGCCTCACGATTGGATAGAGAAATATTGAAGGTGGGGGATCTTGCTTCTCAAAGGTCACTACAAGAATGTTAGGAGTCAAGTAACATAAAATTGGTAGATAAGTACTAGAATATTAGAATACAGCATAGATGCCCAAACAAAACCGAATGGGTGGTATAAAGAGGAAAAGAGATGTTTAGTAGAAGACAAGAGCAAGGCAAAAAAGATAATGAAAACAATGAAAAAGAGCACCAAATTGATAGAGACCAATGAAAATAAAAAAAATGAAAGGAGACGTATGAGAGGAAACAAACCAAAATATTGAAGCACAAAAAGGAGAATAAACCCACATGCCCTAGCTCTGTATGCTTGCAGCTTTCTAGAAAGTTGTGCCAACTAAGCAAGAGAGAAGTGTGGGGGGAGTGGGTGGCCAAATCTAGTCACACACTCGGGGGGTTCAGCGGGTTATTATAGTCCGCCGGGAGTATACGGTTAAATTCTCCCTCGGGTAATACCTTATCTGGGATTGATTTGAGGGGCTCAATTTTTGATGATATAACCTCTTCAATTCATAGATTCAACCTAATAAAATTTTCAATTCATAAATTAAACCCAATAAAATTTTTTTTATGATTGACCTCCATTCAGTTGAAAAAAATAGTCTCCAAATTGAACATAGACAGTTCAATTTAAGAGGTTGAGATCTGAATGTTAGAAAACTCATAATTCAAATTATTTTCTTTTGAGAATAATCATCTAGTGATTCTTAGGAGGTCCCCAAAATTTCAGATTGAAAAGTCCTCCTAAGTAGGTCTTTCGACCAAGGGAGTAGATATATATTATACTCCCACTGGAGCACGATATATTTTCTCAAAAATGAAAAAATGCACACTATTTAGCACAATATATATAGAAAAACAAATTATCTCCATTTCTTGAGAGAAGGGGGAGGAGAATAGCTTTTGTGGATTAGGGTTGCTCAGTTTTTTGGAATGACAAAGTAGGCCCCAATCTTCCTTTTGGACTGGTTTCTCGGTGCTAGATTGGCTGATTGTGTTTTGGTAGCCCGTCAATGACAGTGAAAACCATGGGTATTTGGGTGGCAAAATCAAATATATGGAGCGGATTACTAGAAATGGAAGTGGCCAAACTAGCCCCATTTTAATCATGGGTATGGTTTGTATCGGGTC
Source organism: Amborella trichopoda (assembly GCF_000471905.2). The sequence continues at coordinate 3,643,000 of NW_006499948.1, read as the reverse complement.
GATGCCCTAAACCATCAGGGTAAGGAGTGCCTTCAAATAGCGTGTGCTTCAAAACTGGAAGTTTTTGTGATGGCTTGAAATTTTATTTTTATATCTAATTACAAAATTTAAAGCTTCAAAAATAGTGTAAATCAAGCAAACCTATAAACCCTTGAAAATTTTGAAAATTGATGGTCGAAAAATTCATTAGAAGATGCACTATTCTCAATACTTGAAATCCATTTTTTTCTATGTCCGTGTAGCTTAAGGTTAAGATGATGAATTTGAGGATTCTTGAGCATTGAAACAACCAATTCTAGTGAATTTTTAAGGTGCACCTTAATTGCCCTTATATAAAGTTTTTCGTTTAATCATGCATAGCCCAAGGGGCTACAACTATTGTTTGCTGCCAAAATAAATATTGATAGTTGGACTACTTAATGAAACTTATTTATCCCATACACCTGGTGGAACAAAAAAAAGTGAAATATGATGACAGTTTGAGATAGAAATTTCAAGAGATAATAAGGGAGGAAAATATCAAATTTCACATGTAAGGAATGGTTAGATTTCTGTTAAAAAAAATTTAAAAAAATATTTGGGGAAATTTAGGTAAATATCCTCTATAGTTTTTGGAATTTAAAAATGTCTCCGATATTTATATTTTTTATTCATATCTTGCTTTTGAAGAACATGTGTAGCATCTTAATTTATCTTTTTTTTATTCTTTAGAGTAAACTCAACTTTCGAGTGTCTAGCTTCTCACCATCATGCATATGTGAAATACAAAAAATAATAATTAAATAAAAATAAACTGACCACAATATACATACAAAATTTAGGGGTATTTTTTATTTGTTTGGTCATTTTATGTATTATAAATTTTATCTTATAAATTTTTCCAATGCTTAATGATGGGCGGTATGGATGTCCGATGTTTGAGCTTAATCCGATATATACATAAAAAAGAGGATATTCTTTTAGGATCTAAAACTGAACTCATTCATTTCTGGTTTTGCTTTTCTTCTTTGGCATTTAATAAGAGAGAGGGAGAGAGGACTCTCAAACAAAAAAACTTTCGTTCTTTTTTGTTTGATATAGAGAGAGAAAGAGGGAGAGACTTTATGTCGTGTACTTTGAATTTAGTGAGGTGAACTTGTTGAGTCTTTTTGCTATGATTTTGGTTGAATGATTGTGTTGGGTGAGAAATAAAATGCTTTGAAATTTACCATGACAAAGACATTCTAGCATCTCATATTTACCCACATCTTTTCTTCCTTTTTTTTTTTTATTTTTTTATCTCTTTCCTTTGATCACTTTGAAGTGACCCAAGTCCTACCATAAATTTCACATCTCAATATTTATGTGCCCAAATTCATCACGTGGCCAATCGCGTTCCAATCAAAACCCTCCATTGAAAAAACAAAGCTCCACCACCCACTGCCAAGCAAAGCCAAGTTGGTTGCTAGTCCAGTCTGTTCCTGCAGGCTGCTTGTATTGAATTTACAAATTATGCTCCCTTCATATTAAACACAAGATGTAAGGATACGAAGATGTAAGGATACGAAGAAAAAAGAATTTCAAACCTTAAAAATTGGATATCTTGTAACGAATTATTTGGACCTTCTACTATCAATATTTTTAAGTATTAATAGATGTGTTCGATCTGTACTATTTTTAAAATTTCAAATTTTATAAGTAGAGTTAGAAATAGATTTTGAAGCCATCATAAAGTTTCTGATGCTCGAACTACATCTCCATAAAATTTTAGACGTGTGCCTTACTTGGACAGCATAAGTAAACCTCACCCTTCAAACAAAAAGGGTGAAAAATCACATACTCTACTTGTTTTAAAAAAAAAAAAAACATACTAAGATTGAATAGAGATCGTCTAACTTTTAGATAGCTAGCTCTTAGTATTTAGGAACTTTATCGAATTTTATTTTTGACACTCAGTGGTGATTTTAAAGTGGGTCCTGAAATTGCTAATCAATAAAAATGTTCCTATGGGTATTTTGCTCGAGGGAGTATATGTACAATTTGATCATAAGAGAACTTAATACATTGTTTTAAAAAGGATATGTAACCAAATTAAGATATTTTCACGTGCAAACCTAGGGCTTATGTTGTCGTCATTGAACTTAAAAAGTAATGCCCCTTCGTAATTAGCATATTAGAGCCCAAAAGGGACACATAAGCTAAATAAGGGTTGTACTCAACTCCAAATATAGGATTTTATCTTCTAAAATGCAGAGTACAATCCTTATTATACAAAATATTGAATTTAGATAAAGAAAAGCATATATAATGAGACGATTTATCTTTGCTGACAAGGTGGTTATAATTAATCTTGACAATTGGATGTAAAATTAGGTGGCTATGTTTATTCCAATGACTAAACTCAAAGTTCAAAGGAATTTTTTTCAAACTTTCACACACCCAATCTATCAGATTTTACATCGGATGGTTATGAATAATTGTTACATCTTTGGACCAAAACAAATGGTGTCACATTATATACAATCCCTTTAGATCAATAGCCAACACATGTTATTTCACATAATAAATTTTTTGTTGGGTAGAGAATAACTATACCAGCTTCTATATATTTTTATATGTTAAAAATTGAAAATGCCTATGGCAAAGTGTATGTTCATATGCAAAAATGTTTATGTTTTTCTTAGTGTTTGTGTACTTTTACTGTGCTTGTTCTCCTGCCAAGTACCTATCAGTGCTCATAGCTGGGCATCTTTTTTCTTTAAATTCGTAAATACCATTGACGGGCTTCCATGCAACTCTTTTCAATAGTCCACATTTATTTATGGAAAAAAAAAGGTAAACAAAATTGGAGGGAATATGTTAAGAGAAAAGAGAAAATGGAGACTATTGCCCAATTCACTTAAATTTCAATTTTGTTTTTTTAAAAAGCAGCCCTAGCTAAGCAGGTTCACTAAATAACTACCTCACTTTAAAAACTCCCATTAAAGAAAGAACCGATCGACCCTTAGTTCTATGATAAAACCCTTATCAAAATAAGTAAAGCCTCTCCTCATAACTCATCTAAAATTGCAGTTCAAGCATTAGAAAATTCTTACATCAATCATCTTGGGTTGAGCCTTGATCCTTATGGTTATGAAAGAAAATAGGATTTCAAGCTTTAAATATAGTGTATATTGTAATAAATTATCTAGACCGCCTATTTCTCCTAAAAATAAGTATATATAGATATGTAAGATCTTATTTTTTGAGTTTCAAATTTCATTGTAGGTTTTTAAAATTGATTTTAGAGCCATCATAGAGATTTTCGTCGTTAAAAGTGCTTTCCGAATGAGAATTTGTGGTGAAGTGATATTTTATTTTCATAAAGCCTAAGCCTTATAGAATTTTTTTTTTTGGGTAAGTACTTTATAGAAACCTCATCCTTAAATAAACCAAACTTGAAATATAAGATATTTTCAATGTTTCATTATATTACCAAAAAGAATTCAAATTTTGAAATTTTAAAAAACTTGAGGTAGTTTGGTATTTTTTGAAATATAGGGCATTTAACGGTTGGCTTTCATTTTACAGTGGAACTCAACTCAGGTTTGACTGTTGCTTTGACCCTCGACCTGCTACTGAATGCGATTGCCATTTTCCATTTGCTTTTGAATAAATCAACAATTAGGCGCTTTTGTTAATATTTATTTAATATAATTACTTCGGATGCGTGCTTTGGAGGGACAAATTCCACTAGGATTTGGTTGCTTCTCTTTGAGGGCATTCTCTCCCCTCTCCTCTCCTCTCTTCCCTGAAACTCAAGCCTGACCAGATCCAACCACCTACTCTTCCTAACCCCACATTGTGCACTTTCTCTCTCATCCAAAGTTTCTTCATTCTCTCTCTACTTATTTCTCTATCATCAAAGAATTTATCGATTCTCTTTACTCTCTACCTCGATTTGTTGTGATTATACTTTCTGCAAACATGGAACCCTTTTAATCGGATTACTTGCCTCAGTTCCTCTCAAATTTAGGGCTTTTTTGGGAGGAATTTGCTATGGTTTCTCCAAATGTGGAGGATTACTGACTGGAAAACTTGGGGTTTTTCCCCACTATCAAGTGATTTTTTCCCACTACAGGAATTTGATGCCTGTTCAGAGTTGTGTTCAGTTGATTGGAGAAAAATTAGGGAAAGGAGGAGATTCTTTTGGGCTTTCCTCTGAGGAAGGCTCTGCAAGATGTCGGCTTCTCTGGCACCTTTCGATCGCCCTAGAAATGGTGTTGCTAATACTGTAGGCTCTGAACCCCTGGTTTTCAGTTGTTTGCTTCAAACTTTGGTGTCTAATTGTTAGATTTCATCTTCTTTTATGGGAAATGCAATGCTCATGAATGCTTATTGGAATATTGTAGTATTCAGTTTGTCCTGGGTTTGTTTCAGTGGGTCGTAGAAACCTCCTTATACAGGGGAACATATTGTTCTTCATCTCTGTGTACTTGGCATTTCTTTTGTGGTACTTGTTGTTGAAGGATTTACTCTCTGTTTTGAATTTTATTAATTTTATTAGAAATTGCTTGTTCTCTAAGAAGTTATCTCAAATGTTGTAGTCCTTGTGTTAGTCTGCAATAATAGACCTGTGATTGGAATATCTGTTTTTTCTACTACTAATACTAACTCCTGAAGTCTTGATTTATTTGCATTGTTGAAACTCTTGCTGGAGTCCTCAATTGCTAATTGATGTTCTTGCTCAAATCCTGAAATGCAATTGATATCGTTTATCAATTCCTGAAATTTCATTAGGTTACATTGTGTTCAACTGTTCATTGCATCTGATGCTATATGAAATGTTATGGTTTAGGAGCTCTCTAGTGACTCAGTCAGCGGTGACACTCATTTCACTCATTTGTGCAGGTTTTCAAGAGTGGACCTCTTTTCATATCATCTAAAGGTCAGTTATTCCTGTTACTATGTTCTCCTGTTTCTTTTGGGCAAAATGTTGTTCATTCACACATGTGTCTGGATGCAAGCTTCCATGTGCGTTTGCAGTTTAGAGTAAACATTTTTTTTGGGAAATTGGCAAATCTTCCATATCTGGGCACACATACGAGTAGTATCGTTTCTAGTGACAGACTATTGTTGGATGACATATAAATTTAAACATGAATGCACACATACATCTGTGTATATCTATGATATGTGTAATTGTGTCACATATAACCTACATACATTGTTCCATACAAACATTCAGACTCAGGAATATTTAGTGTGCAAAAAATGAGATTATTTACATTCTCAAAAAATATTTGTGTGCAAAAATGAGATTATTTTACACTAGGTGCTGGTAGTGTCTACAACCACGCAGGTTTATAAGATTAACAAAAGTGAGAGGATTGAAGGTGCTAAACAAATTGTCTTAACCAACAATGGAAAGAAGGCGGTCTATCTTAACCAACTTGGTAGTTTCTAGAGCCTAAATAGTGTCTTTTTTTTTTCTTGTTTATCCATGAAGACTGTATATTGGAAAAGCAAGTTCCTCATCAAGGCTTGAGAAAATCAAAGATTTTTGTTGCGAAAAACAAGATTGACATGGTCATGAATCTTGATTCAGTAATCAAAACATAAAAATGGCGGATTATGAGGTGTTTTGAGGTTGGAAAAGATGTGGGTGGTTTGGTTGGTAGAGGGTGAGTTAGAGCATGTGGTATGATCATGATTTGTATAGTAGATTCTTAGAGAAAGGTGATGCTATCATGGAAGTGCCCACTACGTCCTTTGAGTTCGAATGTTAGATTGCTTCACTTGGGACTTGTCAGCCACATATGTTCCCAATGGTCTGAGCCTTATATCTCATTTGACAAATTGAGGGAGATTAGGTGAATCATAGATGACTTATGATGTCTAGGAGTTGTTGTAGGAAGTGGGGAGTAGACTTGCTATTATTATGGCATGCTTTTCTGATGTTGTTGCATGCCATGGACTGATTGATTCTGTCTTTACAAGGAATATTTCACCCAATGTTTTAAAAAACGGTCCGAGCGCCTAGGCTCTTGCCTAGGCGGCCTGGACCAGAATACCGCAAGCCCAGACTCATACGGCTGCTGCATGGGTGGATGTACCTGGGCGGGCGCCCAGGGACGTGGCTTTTATTTATTTATTTATTTTTTCACTACCCAAAAGGGAACATGGGGTAATTTTGAGGTTTAAATAGGTTATGGGGGTTATTTTCAACCCCCAAAGGTAAAAGAAAAATTCCATAAACTTTCAATCTCTTAGCTATACCTGTTTTTGAGAATCAAAAGTATTTTTTGTGGTTTGAAGATCCTTCCTAAACCTTTTCACTTATTATGAAATATGAAGAGTTGGAGTGTATTACTAATACATATCCTATTAGACTTTTAAATTTTGTATGATTTGAATTTTGAAATTTTGCACAAATTTTTTCTCAACATGCGATATGTCATATTTTTGTATATAAAAAAATATGTCACAATATTTTTAAATGTAATAAATTCTAAAATTGACACAAATATATGTATATATACTACATATCTATATAACTTGTACACTAGGGCGCCTAAGGTTTTGGGCCCTCGCTTGGGCATTGGGCGCCAGGCCGGCCGCCTAGCGTTTCTTGAAACCTTGATTTCACCTGAACTAATAACCAACGGACCCGGACATATCCGGATTGGAACATTGCCTTATTTCTATGGACTAGGAAGAGAATGCGCCTTGTGTAGAGCGACCTCGGGAGATATCCCTATCCTCCCTTAGTGACCTCCTTGAGGGAATAGGAGCAGATAATGCTGGAAAAACTGTATTGTTGGAAAAAAACAATCTATGACTTCGTCCTCAGCCCTACATAAAATTCAAATATTGGGTGCTAGAAGCCTACATTCCACTATGCTCTAGGTGGTCCACTATGCTCTAGGTGGTCAACTATATGGACCTTATCAATTGGGACCAGCCAATAGGAAAAAGATTGTGAAAGAAGGGCTGCAGAGACAGATGAAATACTAGGGGTATAACCATTCCCCCATTCCCATTTCTTCGGACAAATACAAAACTTAATCTGGAACAACTTGGGGCTGTGGTATGTCCAGACCATCCTATCATGACCCCCTTCTTGGTATAAAATGGCCATAGAATTTTGGTCAAAAGCTTGCAAGTTTAACCAACACATAGATCCATAAGATCCTTCCAAACACGGGCATCTCAACAGCTTAATTCCTAAGCCCGCCAAACTCAAAAACAGCACCCCATACATAGGCCAATGTGGTTGGGTGCAATCTTGACCATGCTTGAAAACCATCATTTAGAGGAAACTCAATACGCCACTAGACCCCCAAAAACGTTGCCCTGCTCCCAACCCTGACCGTAAACCTAATATTCTTCCTAAACATTAAATCATCTAAAGTATTACTATCATGTCTCCCAAAACTGTTAGACTTCTACTTGTTTCTATACATCTTGATGGAGATTGCTTCCCGAAAGCATAATTTGTCACCCAGATGTATGTTCAGAGTGACCCAAAGCTTAAATTGAAGATCTCCTCGATATCTACAACTCACATATTGGGCTTCAAATTATTGTTCAAGCAGGCCAAAAAATTAGTGATAGTTTTTGTTTTTTTCTCAAGTGTATTAGGTTTCCTTGTTTTCATTATTGAGTCTTTATTATTACTATTTTTTTGAGATGATGGTTTCTTTGTTTTCATTTAGTGAGTGTTTTTGGAACACTGCTTTGGAACTCTAATCTAGGTTTCTTTGTTTTCATTATTGAGAGTGTATAGAAGCCAATTCTCATATACTTAGAGTACCACTATTTCAAGACGCAAGACAATACAACTTGAATTCTACATAATACACTTGAAATTCAACTTGCAAAATGAAATTACTGCAAGGTTACTGAGATTAGTGTAAACAAATGACTTCAAAATACACTTAAAAATAGAGGATAAAACTCAACTAGGGTCCCTTGTCCATCAACAAAACAAACTACTCAAGGAGATCAACAAACTACACATGTAGGATGTGCTTTTGAAAATTATGCACCACTCAAAATTACAATACAAAATTATACATCAATAAACTCCATAAAACTCAATAGGACATGATCTCCATCATAACAACGCACATATGCTCATGGGAAGCCGATTAGAGCTTTTGGGTGCCCGGTTTATGACCTTGCGTCTTAGCTATGTGCCATTGGGTGGCATGTGATGGCATAGCTCAAAATTCGGCTAAGTTCATCATCTCAATAGTGGGAAGCTAAGCATTTACTGATATGCACTTACAACATGGAAGGATTTGCATAGATCAAGTAATCTAAGAAAGTGGGAAAATCATGGGAGAAAACGAGGCTCTTAAAACACAAAATTGGTTTGATTGAGTTTACAAATCGAGCCACATAAATTCTGCATAATCTCCTCTTATGAAAACAACAATTTGAGGCATCAAAATGAAGATCTAATTGACTGATTTGGTGAAGAAAATCTCAGAAAAATATCAATAAAAAATGCTCAAAAAATCCTAGGAAAAAACTCATGGAAATGAGATCAATATATGCATGGATGATACCTTCAACTATATAAATCAAGAGGGATTAAGGTAGATTCAAGGGATCAATAATCTAACAACAAAATAATGAAGATAACTTGCTGTAATTGAGAATTTACAGCAAGGGGAATAAACTAGATTACTAGAATCAAAGAAAATAAAATAGATTTTATTCAATTGATGAGGCCTTAAGAATATATCATAGATGGCTTGAATTTGAGCTTTGGGTCACCATTAATGAAGTCATGAAAGAGCTTGAATGGAGCTTTCTCTCACATCATCTTGAAAGCAATTCTCTAGAGAGAGAAAGGAAGAGGAGAAAGCCCTTGGGCATGCCACTCTAGAATGGATGAGAGAGAGAGAGAGGTTGTGAACTCATGTTAAGAATGGAGGTTCAAGGGGGTATTTATAGGCTTGTAACCCTTCAATGCATAGATGCTTCTAGATTGATGAATCTTAGCCCTCCATGTCATCATCCAATGGCTACAAAGAGAGGCTTGATTCTAGCCCACTATCCACTATCATGCTATCAAAATCTGTGGTATGGATTTAAATATGTTTTATCCTTCTTTAATTCACTCCGACTTCCCTTCTTATTAAAATACCCATGCTCTTTACATTTAATAAACTAAAAATCACGTTGGTAGGCATTATCCTTGTGGTAATTTGACAAAATTTAAGTAAAACACAAATCTCAAAAGTTCCTTCTATTTTATAAGAGCATGTGAAGCTAATGAAATCATTCCACATAAGCTAGGTAGTTAATTGCACATTTACCATATACTCTTAGGGTTAGGCTTGTAATTACAAACTCTATGCCCCTTCTAGAAGCCTCTAGATGTGCGGACAAACCCCTTTCTTTTCGCATTAAACATGTACTAAAAATAATTTTTTTAAAATTACAATATTTAATAAAATACCAAAATTCAATACCCCGCACTAGATACGACAATATTCAAAAAGGTCATGGGGGTCCCCTAGGAGGTTGACGTCACCCCCACTTCATCCTCCACGTGGGGTGACGTGGACCCCCTAGGCCTTCATGTGGACACCCCCCTTCCAATTGGGTGTCATTTGTGGTCCCAGGGGACTGTCATTTATTGTAAACAATTTTGGAAAATACATTTTCTTGTTTAAAATTTTTTGAAAAAAATCTCAAAAATCCACAAAAATCATTTTAATGATTTTTCATCAAAATAAATCATTTTAACATTGTTTAAAAATAATTAAAAGGAAAATTAGGATCCTTGGAGTTGAATTATGAAACAGAGTACTTCACTCGGCTAGACCTTCTTTGCATGACCTAATAGACTCATGACCTACAATGCATAATCAGGGGCTCATGAACTTAGCCTATCAAAGTCAAACCAATGAGTGACCATGAATCCCCAAGTATAAGTGGACTTTAGGTGGACCCCCTTGAGGACATGCCCACACAAGGTGTGGGGGTTCCTCTCTTGGCACATGTGCATACCTCTTACTAGTGGATCTCTGAAAGAATTTTTGAAGAGAGAATTTTTTTTTTTTTAAAATACTGGGCCAGGCCAGGCCAACAGACCCGGCCCAGCAGGTCTAATGGGCACTTTACTGGGCCTAACGGGCGGGCCAGGTTCCGTGTATATTTCCCAGTCCTAACAAACCAGGCCCGAGCTAGCTATTTTTTGGGCCGGGCTCTACTGGCTCAGCCCTGTATTGTATCGGGCCATACCAGGCTGAAGGCCAGGCTAGGCCGGGCCAGGCCGGGCCGGGCCTTGCCCATTGGCAGCCCTACTCTTGGTGCCTCCCATGCATATAAATCCTTCTCATGACTCAATGGAACCTCCATAACTCTTGGTCCCCATGTGCCAAGATCCTAGAGTCATGTCGCTCTTTTACTCCCACTGAAGTTAAGAGCTATCGAAAATGTCGGAATTTAAGGCCTTGAAAGAACATAATTCCAACAGATATAGAGTAATGGCAAGACAAGAAATGATAGAATTCAGATTGAATACATCAGAGGGAACTTAGTGGTGGCTCCAATAGGCGATAAGATAAGGGAAAGTAGACTTACGTGGTTTGGCTATTTGTAGCGTTGACCTAGAACAACACCACTTAGAAGGGGTGATTTGGTTCAAGTTGAGGGGTCTAAAAGGGCAAGCAGAAGCCCCAAAAGGACATGGATGGAAACATTGGGAAGAGATTTGATAACCTATGGTTTGACTAAGGGTATGACCCTTAATTGAGCGGAATGACGTAATAGGATTTGTGTAGTCGACCCTAAAAAGTTGGGATAAGGCTCAGCTTATGATGATGATGATGATCATCATCATCATTGATACTCCCCCTAACACATTAACAAGTGGTCAATGATTATAAATTGGAATACATGGGATTCAACTGAATTATTTATTTTCTTGAACACTTTTGTTGTATGATGAATCTCTTACCACTTTCGTGCTCATTCATCATTCTTGCTTGATATTTTACTTAGAAACTTAGAATTTATTTTGTTTATGTATTGCCATTATAATGGAATATGCTAGAGAATTTTGAGTACTGTGGTCATTATTCATCATCATCATTCGAGCCTTATCCCAACTATTTTGGGTCGGTTGTCATTATTAGTTCATGTTTTTGTTTTTTTCCTATTAAGTGTTCCAAGCATCAATATAGTCTTTGTGCTTGTTCTGAAATTTTATGCAGTTTAATGAGCCTTAGCACTGAAGCTTGAAGCAATGAAAATTGTTCTATTGGTCCCAATTTTTGGTGTTAGTGCTATTTCAATGTGAAATATCTGCCAAATCATTATTTTTATCTTATCTGTCTGTGACTTAGTTGTCAATGTGTATTAATATGACAAGTTTTCTCTTGAAATCTTGCAGGGTTAGGTTGGAAGTCATGGAAGAAGCGCTGGTTCATCCTCACACGTACATCTTTGGTTTTCTTCAAAAATGATCCTGTTAGTAGTAAAACTATTCTCCATGTACACCTTTCACTTAAAAATGAAATCTCTTGATACTCTTCGCTTTTGTATTGATTTAGTCAAGTATGAGACTCATGGAAATATGTGCAACTAGATTTAAACTGAAGCCTGCAAAATTTTGATGTATGGATATTTCTGTCAACTTTGTGTTAGTTGAGTTGAGAAAGTTACCAAAAGATTTAAATTCGCACATCTCCGCTCTATGTTTCTGTTATGTGAAACATTTTGTGGATTCTACTTTGCTAGGAACATCTCATCACACACTCAACTTCAATACTGTTATCATTCTGCTTAGTGTTCTCTGGAGGGTGGAAACTAGTGTTCTCTTGAGAGTCAAAACAAGCATTTGTATTCGTTGAGATTACTGTTGCTTTGAATATTGAAATGATTGTCCTCCTTGAAGTCCCTCAAGGTATCAAAACAGACTGTGTACTAGTCCTATTCCTTCCATTCAGCCACATCTATGTAGGATAACTAGCTCTGTTCACACCCCTAAATTGGCCCCTATACTATTTGCAATGTGATCTTACATGTTATGCACTGAAACTGTTAAGAATCATTTTAAATAATTATTTATTTCACATGAAGTTTTTCATGTGGAAATACTATATTGGTTTCTTTACTCTTGATGTCTAGATTTCTCAAATTCAAGCTTCCCTTACTATGGAGATCACTGCTTCAATGGAAGCTGTACATAGTTTGATAAGTGTTTATTCTGTAAATCTCTTTATATAAAATGTTTTATGCCGTATAAAGGGCAATATAGTAACTATGCTAAAACTCATGGACAATAATTTTATACTGCATTCCCCTTTTATTTTAACTATACTAATTTTATGCATTCTTCTGGCATTTAAGTGTGCACAAGAATTTGTATTGCATTACCCTTGCATTTGAACTGTCCTAGTTTCATTTCTATAACTTCATTATCAGCTAGGAAATGCCCAGGTTTAATGATTTATCCGATCACAGGAGTACAAGTCGTTCTTTCTATATATTTGTTGTACTGAAGTTTGATAGTCAAGCATTTTCTGTTGTAGTACTTTTGAATTTCTCATTAGAAAGGATAAACCTCTTCTTTCAAGCTATCTAATTGTTTGAGCTGTTTTGTTATTAAAAACAAATCATTCCTTTCAGGCTTTTAGTAGCTCAGGATATTCTCCTTTTTTGGAAATCAATGTTGACTTGAGATTAGCAATTCATTTGTTTGCTTGTTAGCAGAGTGCACTTCCCCAGAGAGGTGGTGAAGTTAATTTAACTTTAGGTGGGATTGACTTGAATAATTCTGGGAGGTAAGCAATTTGTTGAATATAGCTTTGGAGATATTGATAATTTATTTGATCTGATAGTGAAGTGTTTGCCTTGAAATGTGAACTTTGCAGTGTGGTTGTTAGGGAAGACAAGAAATTATTGACTGTGCTTTTCCCTGATGGACGTGATGGGAGGGCTTTTACCCTTAAGGTACATTGCTGATCATTTTACTTCTTGTTGTTTATTGACTATCAAGAAAAGAAGGACCTCACTGGTTATTGCTAGCTAGCAATCACATGATACTCTCTTCTTGCTTCGTGATTTAAATATTCCATTGTTTTAATCAGGATTTTCTTATTTTCATTTATTGTTTGGATTATTTAGGCAGAATCGTCAGAGGATTTGTTCGAGTGGAAAACAGCTCTGGAACATGCATTGGCACATGCACCTAGTCCAGCCCTTGCAATGGGGCATGATGGAATTTTCCGTACTGATGGATCTGATGAGATTGAAGGATCATATGAACAATGTATATATGATATTTGGATTTTTCATTGCAACTTCACTGGTCCATGGATTCGGAACCACTTTTTAAATGATATTAGGGATCGTTTTGGTTTTCTTTACTTGGTCAAGGTTCTTGTACCCAGTGATATATATTTCTTTGTCAATTCCAGGGAGAGATAATCGCTTGGTGAAGTCCTTGGTCGTTGGCAGGCCAATTTTGCTTGCTTTGGAAGATATTGATGGGGCACCATCATTTTTAGAAAAAGCGCTTTGTTTCCTGGAGAAATTTGGTATGCTTTGCTCCTATTCTCGGTTAAGCTATTTGCCAAAGTTTGAAATTTTTGAACAGTCCTTTACCTAATTTGAGCAATGAGCTTAGGAGTGGGTTGCATGAGATTGGTAATACTTTTTAAATATTTGCAATCTCTTTTCTTTTATCTGCTACCTTGCAACATGCAGATATTAAAAATGCATCTTGAAACATAAAGCTGACATTTATGGCTTGTTAATCATTTGGCATATATTTTTATGGGCTAGAACTTTCTGCTGTTGCTGTCCATTGTGTGTGTGTTGGTGTGCATGAGCAGGCCTTTCATTAGGTGGTACCTTTGGTAGAAAGATGCAAGGATGTAGGGTCCCGCAAGTCCCTAGGAAGTGGCAGAGCCTAAGAAGTTGAAGTTGCAGTTATCAACTTGTATATGGGTCCTCTCTCTCTCTCTCACACACACACGTGATTGGTGGATGAGGGACATGAACCCAAAGCCTTGTGTTTTTGGCTGGAGAGGAGAGCTGTTTACCACAATGAAGTATTTGTGATCGAGTTCCTAGGAGGCACACAAGTCTGGATTTCTTGCATATTGTATCTTGTTATCCTGGTATTCATGGATGGTTTTTTGTCTGACCTACAATCAGCATATTGCTGATTCCCTGTCTTGTTCCCCTTTGCCATTGGAGTTTGAAATCTTTACTATTATTTTTCTGGGGTAATCCTTTGTGAATCCTGTCATGGTCTTTTTTTTTTCATTTTCTCTGTATGTTTGGCTTCATGTCTTTGTAGCTTGCCCCTTTTACAAACCATGCAAGTTCTGATACTTTGAACTGCTGCATAGAAATAAAAAATGGCTCTAACACCAATATGCTTATCCAGGTCTTTATTGTCATAGTAAATTTGATGGCTTTGTTCTGGAATATCATCAGGGTTCCATGCACAGCTTGATTTATGGAATGCTTTTAATACTTGCCAACTGAAAAATGTTGCCTTTGCCACCTATCTGGACCCGTATACCCAATCATCACCTTGTTATTTCTGGTTACTCTCCTCACATCAGGAAACTCCCAATTGCCCCTTATTGCTTTGGAAACTCCATTTCATTTGGTTTGCTAAAATTGCACTTGTCCTTACTCTTTGCACCATACAAAATTCAAGAGTTCCTGTTGTTTGAAGATTCTTCACCGCAGAATTTGCAAGTAATACAGCGATTGAATTGACTATTTTGGTCTCCAATTCCATTGGTTTTACACTTGTTTTGATTCATCTGTACCCATATTATTTAGGCCAGTTATGAATATCGTCTTCATGCTATAATAAAGACCTACAGATATTTCTGTTTTTAATTAGTGAGTTTAACTTGCTCCCAATGGGTTCCGGAGCTCTTGAAGTCATTTTCAGAACATGGAGCTACTAAAATCTAGAATATTTTTCTTTTGTAGGGTCAAAAGTTGAGGGAATTTTGCGGCAGTCTGCAGATGTAGAAGAGGTTGATCGCAGAGTTCAGCAATACGAACAGGGTTAGACTCTTACTTTCTATTGTTCTTTATGGTAGTTGCCATTCAGTTGGGAAAGGCTTTGACGATGATGATGATGTTAGTTGCCATTCAAAACTAGAAATTTATTTATTGTTTGATGGAGTACAATAAGTAGTTATTTTGTCACATTTTCTTTTAGCTTGGATCTTCAATGTGATCATTGCAGCAGGACTTGGTTGGATCAATTAGCAGCATCTAACTTTCATATTTGACTTCCTCAGGGAAGACAGAATTTACTGCAGATGAAGATGCGCATGTTGTTGGGGACTGTGTTAAGGTACTATCCAAATACTGAAGAATATTCTATGTTTCAAGTATGAAGAAATTTGAAGTATTTTGTGGCTACAGCATGTTCTTCGAGAGTTACCATCATCTCCAGTTCCAGCATCTTGCTGCACTGCGCTACTGGAAGCATACAGTAAGTTCAAGATAATTATTCTCACATAAGCTTCTTAACTGAATATCTACATTTAATATGCCTGTAGGGAAGTGAGTTTGTGTTATTGCTATGCCAATTTGTAAATTATGTTCATGTTGATTACTTAAATGATCATATATGTAAGGTACTAGAGGGCTGACTGGGTATATTAATGAGTGACATTCATTTGTTTCGTGATTTTATTATAGCCTTTGTGATTGACTTGTAAAGTATGTATTGTTTCTTATGTTGCTTTATTTCAACACTTCATTAGAGATTGAGGGGAAGGATGCTCGGATCAACGCTATGCGTGCTGCATTATCCGACAGTTTTCCAGAACCAAATCGGCGGCTACTGCAGAGGTATCTTTGTCATTGCAAACATACTCTCCTAGTCTTCAAAAATGATACCTGAGGGTTTTCGTGACATTATCGATATTGATCTAATGTGATACAAATATGTATGGAGTGGTGAACTTTGAGCATCTTCTTTGATTATTAAAGTGTAATTTGGCTCATCATAGATAATAAACGTGGAACTCAAGAGGTACCCTTTCTTTCTTGAGAACCTACCTTAAGTATTAACATGGTCCAGGACTATCTTAGCTCTTTTTGTTTATCCGATTGAAGCTAAAGTCCTTTGTGTAATTTCAAGGAAAGAAAAAAGAAAAAGAAACAAAGGAAGTTGCAATCCTTTGCGGTTGCCAGGTGTTACAGTCCAGTAGCGTTTATTGTTATCAAATATTAGGAGATAAAAATAAAAGTAAGTTAACTATGTTGTTAAGAGTGGTTCAGCGACTGAACTGGTGAGGACACCGTTCTGGTCAGACTGGACTAGTTCATCTGTCGAACTGGTCGGAGAGTAATAAAAGAACAAGGAAAATGAAAAAAATAAAAAATTGAGAAAAATTTTAGGAACAAAAATAAAATTAGAACAAATGGATATGCCATATGTCCATAATTTCATCTCGCATGTTGAACTCCAAAATCCACATTCTAATAACCCTTGAAGTTGTAAGCAGTACCAAAGAAAATTAGGTTGAATGGAATATTGATGGAAAAAAGTCATAATTCATAGCATAAAGTGATAAACATAAAGTAACAACTCACAAGTCGCAACTCCTCATCTCCACATCCCTTTGACCAGACTTTTTTACAATTTACAAACTTACACATGTGACTGATCACATATTCATAAATGCTGAAGCAAAATAAACACAGGTCTTGTGTAATCAGTATTCTTCCTCCTCTTTGTCATCTGCTTCGTCTTCACTTCGACCTCCTTCCTCATGAATTTCTGACTATTGATCTCTAAATCGACATCTTCACCTATAAAGTTACAAAGGAAGTTGTCAATGTTTGAGTGTAATGAATAAAGTGAAAGCAATAAACTAATAAACCAATTAATTAAAACGCTTAAGGCTGAAATACATATTGTAGTCTAAAACTTAAAATTACCTCCTTGTAGTTGTTCCATCTCCATCCAATCTACCAACTGCTCCTCCTTCAAGATCTGGCTTCTTTGTCTTGACATCTTTTACAACATCGATCCTCTCTATTTCGATGGGGTATGGGCATATGGGTCTTTGTATGGTCCTAAATTTCATTACTTAAATTAATATATTTAGAGCCTAAACCCTGGATATGTGTTGAATAATAAGGGAAAAATAAATAATAGGCTAGTACCTCTGCCTCAAGCTTAGGTTGTATTGTAGAGAGGCCTAATTATTGAGCTTGTCATGCTCCAACCTATTTCATGCATCTATGTGGATGTGCAGGAAAATACTTCAATTAAAATTTCACCAACTCTACATCCAAAGAAAATATACAATGAAAACTTAATAAATTAATAAAACATTTAAGAAACCCTGATATTTCTAAGTTCTTAGTGAAACTTCAAAGAAATGCATAAAATCTTGACTTTAAAAATATTTCTGTTGTTTAACATTTTCCATAGTGGCCTTTAAGCCTTAATCTTATACAAAAACTGAAGAAAAAAAATTCAATTTTTAACAAAATTGAAAAAAACAAAATTAATGCAAAAATTTTGAAATTAGAAATTTAGAACTTCTTACTCAATTTCATGTATTAAATAGCAACATTTTTCATATTTCAGCAATTTCCATACGACCATAATGGCATTTAATCATTATGGAACACAAAAATGCATAAAATTTTTTCATTTAAAAATAAGCCAAAAATATAAAAACAGAAAAACAAAAATTTAACCTCTAATAAGCAGTATATTTACCGTAGTTTCATTTAAGTGTGAAATTCTTAAAAAACAGATAAAAAAACACATGAAAATAAAAACCGAAAAAAAACCTAATATTTTTAATGCATTCTAAAAGGCAAAAAATACATCACTAAACTCAATAAAGAAGAAAAAACCATTACATAGAACTCAAGAAACAATTTAATGCATCAATTTGGAAAAAAAAAAGAAAAATCATTTCTAGCAAGAACCCTAAAAATCCAGTTGTTTTTTGTATTTTTCTAAAGACAAAAAAAGTGAATATTGCAATAGACTTACTTGGGATTCTAATATGGCTTGAATCCTCCCCTAGAATTGTTGGGAAATAAGCCAAGATTTGGGGTGTGCACACGCACACATGAACATGTGTTCCCATACCAGATAGAGGGATAGCTCAAAATCGCTGAAGGTTCTGTCTGTCTGTGTCTCTCTCTTTTTCTCCATAAAAGGTAGTTTTTCAAACCCTAAAACCCATACATTATAGGTAGAAGACCAAGGTGCCCATCTCAAATGTAAAATGGCTGAAGAAACCACCCAAAAAGTTTGAAAAGGTCCCCAAAAAGGAATGTAAAAGGGGAAGAGAACCTTTATTGTCTTTGACTCATTGGGACTGTCTCGTTCAATAATGAACCAGTGGCCTGGCCATTTCACCGATTCGTGGTGCATTTGATGGCCATTATGGTCTAGGGGGTCAAACCGGCCTGGAATAGCTACCATTCCACCAGTTTCTGGTATGGACCACTATGTCCTATCTGGTTTAATGAGCACCAGTTATTAATAGACATCTGCTATTTATAGTATCTGCATGGTAAATGTTTGCTCATCCAGTTCCCTACAAGTTCAAAGGAAAGTACTTAATGTCTCCTTAAGGTCAGATATTTTTGCTTTTATTTCCATGGTGTTGTTTCTATGTCTTGTTTCTTTTGGTTCATTTCTCAACATTTCTTGTGTGCCTGGATTCAGCCCCATGTCTTTAACATATTTCCATTTCAATCCTGTGAAGGTAATTATGGTGCTCACTATTTCTCAGATTAGTTTGGGATGGAATGGTTTTAGTTGTAGGTGTACTTGTAAGTGTAATGGAATGGGCGAAGGTGGTGTATTGTGGACTTGTACCATTGTTCACCACTTTTCTTTAGTGGTTAATGGGGCCTATATATCAGGGTAGAGAAGTTTTCCCCCAAAAAGTTCTCTTTTAGATCTTTTATCGTTTAATCTTGTGTAGACACTTTAGAGGATTTGAAATGATTTGCTTTCCATGTTTTTTTATGCTTTTCCCATGTCACTTTGTTCCAGTGACCTTCTTTTGATTGAACCCATATTTCATACATACATGTATGAAAATTTGAAACTACAATTTTATAGGAATAGTGATTGTGGAGACAAATAACTTGGTGATGCGAAACTTTTTCAGTTAGAAACGTGTTCGTTGAATGAGATCATCCAGAATGATATCTGTTTTACTTTATTTTATGGATTTCTGTTGTACGGCAGTGGTTCATTGATTGGACTGCTAAAGTTTTCTGTCTTATTGGCTGGTTTAATTGAAAATAAATTGAGTCAGGTGGTCACTCCATTTTGATGTTCCTTCAATGGAATTTAATGGGTTGCATGACCTAATTGGCTTCTTTCTGATAACTTCTCTTCATTCCTTTCATTTGGTGCAGGGGTAATGTATTTGTGATTTTTTGTTTGGCTTTTTCGAATGCTATATTATTGGTTTGTCTACTGTTCTGAGAGTAGATTGATGTACACATTAAACTGCTTCCAAATATGGAGCTGTCAAATGCTCATGGCAATGCGGACATCACGACAAACTCATATTTTGGATTCCCACTCCATCCATATATTTGATTGAACCCATGTCACTTTTTGCCAGTTACCTTCTTTTGATTGAACCCATGTTTCATACATACATGTATGAAAATTTGAAACTATAATTTTATAGGAATAGTGATTGTGGAGACAAATAACTTGGCGACGTGGAACTTTTTCAGTTAGAACCGTGTCTGTTGAATGAGATCACCCAAAATAATATCTGTTTTACTTTATTTTCTGGATTTCTGTTGTATGGCAGTGGTTCATTGATTGGCTGCTAAATTTTGCTGTCTTATCGGCTAGTTTAGTTGAAAATAAATTGAGTCAGGTGGTCACTCCATTTTGATATTCCTTCAATGGAATTTAATGGGTTGCATGACCTAATTGGCTTCTTTCTGATAACTTCTCTTCATTCCTTTTCATTTGGTGCAGGGGTAATATATTTGTGATTTTTTGTTTGGCTTTTTCGAGTGTTTTATTATTGGTTTGTCTACAGTTCTGAGAGTAGATTGATGTACACATTAAACAGCTTCCAAATATGGAGCTGTCAAATGCTCATGGAAATGCGGACATCATGACAAATTCATGTTTTGGATTCCCACTCCATCCATATATTTGATTATCGCTGATGTTGTGTTTTTCCATCTAAATTTTATAATGCATTATTAATGACTGACTTACCTCTAATTCGCTACCATAGTTGTTGGAGGCGGTAGCAGGATTGGTTGGGGGAACGCTGAACTGCCACAGGGTGGAAGCTCCCCGGGGTTAGGATCAACATTCATACATTCAACAAGTTAAAGAGTTAGATCATAGGATACCTGGGAGAGAGATACCATGTCACTTGGATCGAGGTTTTGACGTGGAGGGATCTAAGCTCCACTATACATAAAACGAGATCAATTAACAATACATGACAAAATAAGGATCGAGCCAGTGCCCATTTGATCCATTATCATATTCCTTAGTTTTGTCTCTCCCTTGAGCTTATATTTGTTGCAAAAATTTAAAAATGGTTGTCATTTTAAAATGATCCTCTTCTGGTCAAATAATCAATTATTATTCTAGTGTTAAAATTTTAACCTGCCAAAAAAATGATATGACCATATATTCATCTATGTTGTCATGCACTCTTGCCAATCTATTCATCCTATCAGGCGCAAATCCTTTTTCCCCTATATTTCTCATACATTTGTTTTTTTTGTTCTTTTTTGAGCTCAGGGTTCTCAAAATGATGCATACTGTTGCTTCTCACACATCTGAGAATCGGATGACTGCATCTGCTGTGGCTGCGTGCATGGCGCCCTTGTTGTTACGACCGCTTTTGGCTGGTGAGTGTGAGCTAGAGGAAGAATTTACTATGACCGGCGACAGTTCTGCACAACTTCTGGCTGCGGCAAATGCTGCTAACAATGCCCAGGCAATCATAACAACTCTTCTGGAGGAGTATGACAGCATATTTGATGTAAGGTTCTTAACTATGTGTGCTCATTATCTTAAGTGGGTTATTACTTTCCTAATTTTGTCTGTTGATCGAAGTCTTTGAGTTTGGATCTGATTGCAGCCCTCGTTTTACTAGATTAGTGCTGTATTATTCCTTTTGATAAGTGAGATCATAATTATAATGCAGCTGCTTATGAAAATGATATGATTACACATATTTCTTATACTTAGGGTTTATTAAATACTATTTTCCACGATTTATTTATTGTTTGATTCTAATATGACAGTTTGCAATTAGTCTTTTTAGTCATTTTTTTTTTTGGTAATGGTCCAAGGCGTTTACAATTTTCTGGATCAGTGTATAATCAAGTAATCATCTAGTGCCTCTGTCCCATCGTTGCTCTTATAAAGAAATATATGCTAATGTGTTTTGGATAATGTGCTTCTCCTCTGACATTTTTTTCTTCTTTAATAGGATGAAGAATGTCGTAAGGGTTCTCCTTCCTCCAATTTTCATATGCAAGAGAGTGGTAGTGAGGAATCTACTGATGATGAAGATCTAGGAATGCGGGTCCATGGCTACCATGATGCACAAGATGTTGTTGACCCTGATAACCAAGACAATCTCGAGCGGGTACTTGCAAGCAGATTGAGTGAAAGTAGCGGTAATGCTGCGACTGACCTTTACTCTTGCAAGGTTGGTTTGCACTTCTCCGTCGGTACTGTTTGAATTGGTGCAGCAATTTCCATTTACTATGATTTTGTTGTCTTTTAGGTTGTAAAAGTGCATTATTTTGTAATCAACATAATACGCTTGCATAAGTGCGGCTGTAATATCACATATATTTAGGTGATATGATATGTCAATTCTGTATTCAATTTTGGTCACTTGAAAATAAATAAATATCTATCATCCTAACTGATTTTTATGATATTCTGTCACAAAAAAACTTGGCCTGGGTACTGGCCTCCTACAGCTTTTGTTATTCCCACTCCCATGTATGGGGTGGTAATAGAAAAAACATGGGTAAGAATGGTGGTTCGTCCGATTAAATTGTGTCATAGTAATTTGAAAAATATCTAGAAACATGATTGCCTTCTCTTTTCACTTAGTAAATATGAATGAAAAGACCCATGATCATTGAAATAGTGAAATACACAAAAATGGACAGAGCAAAGTAGGATTACCGTAAACATCTGGTTGAACAATGAGAGATGCCTCTGCTGTATTATCAATTTTTATTTAGAAGTATGTTTTCGAGTCCTGCAAACTGACAACACACCTTGTTCTCTAGCCTGTGTACTTTTATGCCATTTGAAATGCGTTTTGTTTGTACTTGAAATTCATGTGATGATAGGCAAATGTGCCTGTTCCTTTGATTCTAGGATGATGGAGTTCTTACCTCAAACCCTAGGCTTTGGGTTCTTCCATGCTGAATGTGGTGAATATTATGGCTTCACATTGCTATTACGGAAACCTCATGGTTCACATTGCTATTAAGGTAAACTCCTATGATGGAACATGTGATGATCAGCACAGTGACCGAGAATCTCCACATTCTTAGAAACTTTGTCCCTAAGTTGACGTAGGAGAATGCTCACATTCTTGGAAACTCAATCAGTACCAAAGTTGACTAAGGAGAATCCTCACATTCTTGGAAACTCATTTTGTGCCAAAACTGACTAAGGTCCTTTGTGTAGTATCCTACTATATTTAGACTCCATAATAGCTGTAACCTATGTGTATGCTGACCTGGACGTATGTGTATGTATAGAGAATATTGCCCCATGATTTAAGCAATGAGATATACATCCATATTTTTGCTCAATCGTTGCGCTTGGATTTTCTTTTCCTCACTTTTTCCTCAAACTTAACATTTTATTAGAGCATGGCTTGAAACCCTAGGATGCCCTTTGATTTCAGCAACCCTAGAATCTAGATTTTCCATTCTTATTGGGCTTGAAGTTGTGATGTATCAGCAGTCCCATATTTTTCAGCGGGATCATCTCGTTATTTTTCCAACAAGTAAGTTCATCAAATAATCTCTTTCTTTCCAGCAAAAAAAGGAAATCATAGACCTATTCTATCTCTCTATTTTTGTTTTTATTTTTATTTTTTTATTTTCTTTATTTTTTTTTAAATTTTTTAGCACATGCCAAAATCACATCAAATGTTTTCCATATCCTTCTTGCCCAAACAAACCAAAAAAAAGGGGTGTTTTTTAAAGCTTTAACAACTAGGAAGTCAGTTCCTCAGGGAAAGAGTTAGGGTTTCTAGTTAAGAGAGGGAGGAAAAAGTCAGAGATCAAGTACAATATTTCCTTGAGAAGCAATCAATCTAAGCACCCCAGAATTCATGATCACTACAGTTTGGTTCCTTAAAATAATACCAATATGCCAAAATGTTTATAGGAAGCCAAAGAACATGGGGTTACATCATAGGGAAGGTGAAAGTGCCCCCCATAAATGATACACCTCATAGTTAATAGGGAAGTAAGAATTTGATTTTAATGGCGTGGTTTCTTCATTCCATTCAGCCAAGTATTAGCAAGGCATTGTCGACCCTAGAGCTACAAATGATGTATGAGAGGTAGTAATCAAAACATACTCGCAACAAGATGATCTAGCCAGTATTTACCAGTTGCATTCCTAAATAGCAAATTTGCAACATGGGGAGATGATTGTGGAAGATTATTTTGGGATACTAAGGAAAAATTTGGAAGAAATAGACCACTATCAAAACCTATTAATCCCACTGTTGATAACATTAGAAAGAGGACCGAGCAATGAAGGATTTTTGAGTTCTTAGCAGGCCAACATTGTGAGTTTGAAATTTAGAGAGTACAGGTTCTAGAGAAGGACAAATTGCCCCCTGTCGAATTAGTCTATAATATGTGATGGAAGACGCCAATATAAAGGCCATTGCAGAGGGACAAAGTCAAGCATCCACCTTAAATGATCATTCCTTGCCGCAAGTTTCAAGCAAGGTAAAAGTGGTGTGAAAGGACTATATCGTGGCCCACTTTCTTTTCCAAAAAATGGAGAATCTAAAATGCTCCTATTGTGGGAAGAGGAGACATGCCTGAGAGCATTGTTGGGACTCACATCCACACTTGAGATTGAAGCAAAGTAAAGCAAATGCCAATGTATTATAGACTTTTTTTTTTAAAAGATTTTGGCCGGGGAAGGGGGAAGGGGGGGTTGGGGGCAGGGGGTCGGGTCAGTGGGAGACTTGAGCCACATAGTCCCAAAGTATCAAAATCAAGAGATTGGGCCATCAAAAATTTAGAGCACTAGTTGGCTACTTTTAAGACCTCACTCAAGTTTAAGACACCAGTAGACTAGCTAGGTACATATGCATTGCAAACCATGTCTCCTCATTACCACCTCTTCTGCATCTTGGATCATTGATTAGGGGCTACTGATCATATGACCGGTAAGAGTGTTGATTTTTGTCCTTTTTTCCCATTTCTTATGGATAACTTTCTAATTTATCCATGATCAATGCCTCTGGGACCGGTAAGAAAGTTGGTTTTTTGCCTTTTTCTATCATTTCTAGTGAGGTTAAACTTGCTGATGGATCCATGACCAATGCTTATGGGAGCTGACCATATAAGATTTTGTTGTCCTTGTCCGTACCCTCTAAGATTCATGTGGCTTCTTTTCCTTCCGATCTTCTATCTGTTAGCAGCTTGACAAAATAGCTAAACTGTAGTGTGACATCCTATCCCTCACATTGTGTTTTTCATGACCTAAAATGGGGAAGACGATTGGTGGCAGTTGAAGACAATGGGTTATACCTGTTCAAAACGGCATACACTTCTGTTGTTCTCAATTCTGAATCTAATTGTCAAGAGAAAGTACTCCTGTGGCACATCTGCTTATGCCATGTCTCTAGAATCCTTAAAAAACTAATATCTCCAATAAAGTTTGTTTCTTTGAGGGTTCGTTTGGCAATTAGAAATTTGGTTTCCTCACATGAAATTGCCTAAATATTGGAAATACTACAGTGAAAGGATGACCACATTTTTCAAAAATGAGAAATTTAAACTTCCACCACACAAGAGAGTAAATTGTTCAAAAAATTGGAAATACGGATTTCCCATTTTTGGACTTTTTTGTCATTTTGGAAAATATATACAAGGGGTTTTTTTTTTTTTGTGGAAATTAGATTGAGATGAAATTTGAAGGGTTTGTGCACCTACTTGGGTAGTTTTTATAAAAATATCAAAAAATAATTTATGTAATAAAATGGCTAAACTATCCCTTGAAATTTCAAGGGCTAATATGTCATTTTGTTTTTTAAAAATTTTATTTAATATTTTTATCAGTGCGAGGGATTTAAATTTGTAGATGTCCAAATTTTCATGTCCATCCAAGATATACCCAAAACTAAAAAAGGAAAATTGAAGTACCATTCAATCCATATCTGACGGTTTCGATTGACAGTATTTTAGGTAACCTATAACATCCAATCCAGATCTGACGGTTTCGACTGATAGTATTTTAGGTAATCTATACCATCCAATCCTTGATCTGACAGTTGCGATCGATAGTGTTTTAGGTAATCTATAATGTGGAGTTTTAGGCTTCAGTCATTCTGGTTTTTTTAAAAAATGTTTACATTTTTTACAAGTTTGTGAGGGGGAGAATCATGGACTCCTAAAAATTTAGCCCAATCCAATGCATAGATAATAAAAAATTGAAATAATAAGGTATGCTCTTAAACATCTGTGAGGATATTTTAATCATTATATTTTTGCCAAATTATTTTTCTATATTTTTTTTACGCGATTAGGAGTAAAAAATATAGAAGCCACAAAGATGTTAGCGCAATTTGATGTATAGAAAAAAATATAATAAATTGAAATCCTTGGACTTGCTCTCACCGCTTCCAAATTTTTTTATTTTTATGTGATATAGTGTGTCAAATTCACTAGATCTACCATGGATGAGCTATGATTTCGAAATCTCATTCTTAAACTTTTCCATATCATTAACAAAAACGTTAATAAATGGTTGAAATTGGCTTATTTTCAGATCTTATTTATGAAAATTGGCTAATTTTCAGATCTCCTAATTTATGAAATTTCAGCTTAAACCAAACATGGTTTTCCAAAATCTCCGTAATTCTGGACCGGTTAACCAAACACGGTATTTTCCATTACCAGGTACTCAATTGTTCCCCTTTTAGACATTAGTATTGGAAATCTCCAATTCTAATTCCAGGTACTAGTTCCCAATCACCTTCTAAATTTTTCTCAATTACAATATGAGACTTGTCATTTGCTTAAATATTACAAAACCTACTTTCCTTGTAGTGAAAATAAAAGTTCTAAATCATTCCACCTTGTTTGGGGGCTTACTCCAATATTTTTATATAAGTATATTGTTATTTTATCGTATTCATCGATGACTATTCTTATAATACTTGGATCTATCTTTTGTAAAGTAGAGATTAAGTACCCTCAAGAGTTCAAACATTTCATAAAATGGTCAGACCAAGTTTGAGACTGATGTCAAATTTTCCCGTTCTTATAATGCACGAGAGTATCTACACTGCAGATTGAAGAATTATTTTCTTCAACGCAGTATTGAAACTCCAACATTGTGTTCTTATAAAAAAAATGCTTTGGCAGAATGGAAGAATAGAAGTTGTAAGAGCCATCATCATCGGAAGGGAGGTTCTTAAGAAATATTGAGATGAAGCCATTCTTTTTGTTGCTTATATGCTCAATAGGATGCCTACACCTGTTCTCCATGATGCTTACCCTTTAAAACCTCTCCACCATGCACTTCGTATGTTTTCTCTTCCACCAAAATCCTTTGGTTGTCTGGTTTGTGCAATACCCTGGGACTTTCCATAAATAAAGTAAGATCCCAATCTACCAGATGTGTGTTCCTGGGACTCAAGACCCCAATCTACTAGAAGCATACAAATGGTACTATCCAATGAGTAAGAGTATGTATGTCTCAAAATATGTTAGCTTCTTTGAGAACATGCCTAATTTTTCTTCCTTGAGAGATTCAATATCCCCTGTTCCACCCGACAGTTCTATTCCTCTTCTAGTGATTACAGATGGTTCCAGTAATCCAACCAAGGAACATGTGGAATCTATTGAGAAGCAATTGAAGGTGCATATTTGGGAAAAGACCAAGGGAAAATCTGATGCAAATGAGCAACCCCAACTGATGGACTTGATAAGTACCCCTTCTCGTCCTAGTCTTGTGCCTCTTCAACATGCTATTCCTATTTCTGTAGAAAAAGAGAAAAGGACTTTTATTCCTCATCCAATTTGAAGATTGTTCACTATGCTTCACTTTCACCCTCTTCTCGTGCATGTGTTTGCTCTATTCCTTCTGTTCCTATTTCCACTAAAGTTGTTGGTGAACTAGCTTATCTACCATGAAAACAGGCAATGATTATCTTAGAGAAGTAGTGAACTCGAGATATAATTGATCAGCCAAAAGGATAACATGTGGCATTATGCAGGTGGGTGCACACCCAGAAGCACGAACTAGATGGTTTGATGGATACGAGTCTCGTCTGGTGGCTAAAGGTTTTACATTGTTATATGGGTTCATTACAAGGAGACTTTGGTTCTGTAGCAAAACTTAAATCAATGTGGTACTTTTATCTATGGCAGCTAACATAAAGTGGCCACTCCACCAATTAGATGTGAAGAATGCCTTTCACCATGGAGATCTGCAAGAGGGGTGTATGACATTACCACTGGGGATTTGTCCTTGGAGGAGAAATGGAAGAAAGCTATAAATAGATTGAAACAGTCACCTTTATCTTGGTTCAAAAACTCATTATGGAAATGTGCTAGATTGAGTTTCAGAGGGCCGTTTCTGATGACTCCGTATTTGTTAAAAGAGATTTTGTTCTACATGATAGTAATAGTGTACGTGGATGCTATTGTCTCACATGAAATAATAATTACAAAACTAAAAAGTTAGGGATTTATTGTGGAGTGTTTTTGACATCAAAGGATCTTGGTCCATTGAAATACCTTCTTGGAATAGAGGAGGGAGGCAAGATCTAAGAAGGAATTTTTCTGTCTCAAAAGAAGTATACTCTTGATCTCCTGAATGACACAGAAATGCTTGGAGCCAAGACGGCTGAATCTCTCTTACAGGTTAATCACAAATTGTTTGATCAACAGTGAGAGCCTCTGAGTAACCCGGTTGCAATAAGAGATTGGTTGGTAGACTTATCTATTTGTTTGTCATGGTGAGATGCAGATATGCCCTAAGCGTGGCAAGTCAGTTTATGCACACACCATGCTCCCATCACTTAGAGATTGTTTATTGTATTTTATGATATCTAAAACCAACTCTCTGGAAACGACTACTTTAAACCAGTCACAGTTACCTTGATATAAAATGTTTTTGTGATACAGTTCTGGCGGACTGCTCTCTTGAACGACTATCTATCAGTGGGTACTTCATGACAAGCGTGGTAATTTAGTCACCTGAGTGAAACAGAGTCTTGTAGCCCGCTCTTTAGTAGGAGCCGAGATCGAGCAATGGAAAGTGCTACATATGAAATAATTTGACTTTGTTCTCTTCTTTAAGAGATGGTTTTAATGCGTCAATTCCTATTCCTTTACATTGTGATAATAAAGCAGCAATCTTCATTGTTTCAAACTGAATATTTCATGTAAGAACCAAGAATATTGAGGTTGACTATCACTTCACAAGAGAAAACGTTGCTTCGAAAGTAATATGTACTCGATGTGTTTCCTCTGATAATCAATCCGCATACATACTTACCAAGGCTTCTAATTGAGTTTGACTAAGGACACATTTTTTGAGAATGTTTCGACTAAAGCCACGTTGGGCAAGCTAGGCATCTCTATGATATCTATGCTCAGCTTGAGGGGGAGCATATGACTATTGTGGCTCCACACTGCTACTAAAAAAACCTCATGGCCCATGCTCTAATTAAGGAAACCTCCTATAATAGAGCATGTGATGATAAGGCACATTGACCAAGAATCCTCACCTATGCTGCATGGATTTGGGTACACATGTTGGTCTAGGACACAGGTACGGGGTGTCGGATTCTTTGAGCCCCACAAAGTAGGTTTCAGCGACATAACTATATCTGTGTGTGTGTGTGTAAACTATCATGATAGACACAAATACTAGCAAATTTTTTTATAATATTCCATTCACGATATCATAGAAGACAAGTGTCAATACAAAACATGACACCACAATTCTAAGTGTAAAAAAAAAAAATTCTGCTTCAACACCAATTAGAACCCATATGGATTTCCAAATTTTACATGACTAAATTGTACACTATAAATTTTTTGATCTATGAATCTTCTTCAGTGATCTCCTCAAACACAAGTGGATCCAAATCTGGGTCATCTAATGTTATGGAGACTGTTTGCACAAATAGGTGCATCCACCTGTAACTCATCTCCAAGTGCATCTTAATATCTTGAAGGCCCACTTTTTACTCTTCTTCTTTTCTTGAAAATTGGTAAGGTTAAAGTGCACACAAACCAAACCCTGAAATCTTGTTGCAAAAGGAAGTGGAGTACCAACGTGGAGTTAATATTAGAAAAAGTACTCAACTTCCTTTTGCAGCAAGACAATAAGCAAGGTTGAGCGAGAAGTCGAAATGCTAGTGCTTGCAGCCTAGGGGTACTAGTACCTTGTTTTTTGCCACCATGCCATTGCGTCTTCAGTGTAATGGTGTGCCAGAACCTCCCATTTCCCGAAATCACCGAATCCAGCTGTGAATCTAAGAAGAATCTGTACAAATACACATGTCCATACATCTCCAACATTGGTATGGGACGCTTGTTGAAGAATCCATATAACATAGATCCTCACATTCTTGAAAACTCAATTTGTACTAAAGTTAACTAAGGTCCTTTGTATATCCTACTCTATTTGGACTCCTTAATTGCTGTATCTATGTGCATGCTTACCTGTATTGTAACCCCCATATCTGCATGTATATATAGAGGGCACATTGCCCCATGATGTAAACAATGAGATATACATCCATGTTTTTTCCAAATCATTATGTTTGAATGTTCTTTTTTCTCGTCTTCCTCAAACTTAAACACTGAATAAAGGAAAAAATGGGAGGAATTCATTGGCAACCTGCCTTTTGGGGTTTGTCTTAGATATCGATGCCAGAGAACCGACTTCTTTAGAAGCAGTATCCTCTATGAATTTACCCGCATTTTGTTGGATCTATGGCAAGACAATGATAGATTTCAAAATGAATACATTCGAGGTAACTTAGGGGCAGCTCCAATGGGAGATAACATGAGGACAAGTAGACTTAGGTGATCTGGTCATGTGCAGAGTCGACATAGAACAACACTGGTTAGGAGGGATAATTTGATTCAAGTGGAAAGCTCTAAAAGGGAAAGGGGAAGCTCCCAAAGATATAGGTGGAAGTAATGAGAAAAGATACGATGACTTATAGTCTAACTGCAGATATGGCCCTTGATAGAGTAAAATGGCAAAGCATAATTCGTGTAGCCGATCCCAAATAGTTGGGATAAGGGTCGGTTGATGACGATGTCGGATATTGTCTGTTGGTGTCTCCTTGTAGAAAATCCCTTCTCCTTGTAGAAAATCCCTTTAACACTTATTGGCACTAGTGATACCAGTCCTTGTTCTATTGAACTGTACTGGGTACTTTCGCTCTCGGAGATTAGTTTGCATGCATTCATTGGTTGCCTTGTGGCTTGTCTTTTTATGCTGCAATGGTCAGCCTATTTCTATTTATCATCATGAAATAATTGTATATTTTCTATGGAACACATCGAACACGTGTTCTTTTGCAGTTTTTTTCTTTGGTTCACAAGCTCAATAGATGTTACATTTACGCATCATTATGCTATTTGGGATGCAGGTTTTTGAAGGTGCAGATACAGATGTGGACTCCCCTAAAGAGGTTCTCATGTCTGCTTCAAATCAGAAGCCATTGTTGGAGTCACTGAACCGGCATGGTGTAGCTAAGCAAAGCAATGGCAATGCACAGTTTGACAAATATGCCTCTACAGCTTTATCTGTTTGTGACTCTGATGAGTCCACTGGTGATACTCTGGCTACAGTGAATTCAAGACTTGGTGACCTTGGGTCTGAATTATGTGCAGAAAAGAATGTCAGCAAAGTAAATGGATCCACACCAAATACCAAGCGCCCCTTTTGGGGTCGCAGTGGCGTGAGTAGTTTGATCTTTCTCTGTTACTATTGGTTATATGACCTCCTTGGAAAAGTTCTAGAGGTTTTTAATATCTCAGGGCAAGTGATACTACTATGATTACAATAGATAATATTATGGGGTTCCCTATTGGTCCCCCCCCCCCCCCCTTCTCTTTCATTGCTTTGCGTGTCGTTGATCAACTCAAATGTAGTAATTGTAACATGCTAGATTTTACTGTTCCTGTAGATTTATTTATGCATTTAGTTTTTGCCAATTTGGCTCAGTGTTTTAAAATGCGGGATGCGGCCCTGATGCGGTGGGGGGCCGATGCGGCTGGATGCGGGTGCATCGCGATGATGAGGTCAATAAATGTAAAAAAATTCTAAAAAATTTTAAAAAATAAGTTAATGCATAGAAAAAAATATGAAGGTGATATATGTGATAGTAGGTATTTTAGTTTAACGATGAACTTCAACAGTATTAGTTGTCAGAGATTTTGTATCTAGTTATCCACCCATAAAGTATTTCCACAGAGCAAACACATCACACAATTTCTATCTTTGGGATTTTTTAGTTTAGCATATTTTCAAGCCGGATCCTTATTACAAGAAGATTGGGAAGAAGACGTTGTCCCAAAAATATGTATAATGGTAATATTATACAAGAAGGAAAAAAAATTTAACGACTCTGTGAAGTATTGCTCAATTTCTTTACGACGTCTGAAACCCCCAATTGTTTGTCACAAATTCACCCTAACATCTTCAAATGAACAATCAAAGGCATCCAATGAACATCCAAGTATCAAACAACCGCCAAATTGAAGATTTCGATGAAAAAAAAAATTCTGCCGAAATTTTTTTTTCCTCGATTTGATGCAAAAAAAGCCACAAAAGTGGCTGAAAATCTTCATTTAGGGCCCCTAATAACCCCTCCCCAAACAGTTTCTCTAATATTTGGATGGTCAAAAAGACCATTTTGCCCCTCCCAGAGGGGCAAAACAGAAAAAAATTTGGTGGACACTGTAGCATTGAGATGCGGTGCGATGCAGCCTATGCGGGATGCAGCTACGATGCGGCCTGATGCGGCGCATATGTGGCCGCATCTGTCAAAA
Source organism: Amborella trichopoda (assembly GCF_000471905.2). The sequence goes on along the minus strand of NW_006499948.1, from coordinate 3,610,729 downwards.
ACGCATATGCACCTATTTTTGATGCGGATGCGAGTGCATCCCGCATATGCGGCGATGCGGCTGCATTTTAAAACACTGATTTGGCTGGTTCACATTGATGGACAATATGCATATTTATGGGCTCAAATTTATTATTATTTATTAGTAGTTATTATTGTTTTTGCAGGCCAGGAAGAATCTATCCATAGAATCAGTAGATTCTTCTGGGGAAGAGGAGTAAGTTCTCCCTCTATTTCAGGCACAAACATCATCAATTCATCATCTTGGGCTTCACCCTATTTCGGCATCTTTTCCCTTTATGCTTTATTATATCATTTGTATAAATTGTGTAAACTTCACTATGGCTTGTGGTGTCTTGGGAAGACTTCACCTGGAATTTGACTCTTTTCTATTTGGTTGGAGAGAGGCCTTTGGAGCCCATAGCCTGTGGTTAAGAATAGTTCCATACTGCTGGGCTAGGGATAGAACCCACTTATAGTTCTGACACTTGATTTATGCACTGAAGGAATTTAATAGATGATTCTTTACTTGTTGGCTAAGCTCTTGATTAGATGTTATCTGTAGACTGACTTTATTACTGGCCATTATAGGCTTCTAATCCAGAGGCTTGAAATCACTAAAAATGAATTGCGTAACAGAATCGCAAAGGAGGTAAGATTCAATATCATAATCAAGCTCTTTGCATTTACATAGAAAAGATTCATATTTCTGTGTAATGTTACCTTTCAAAATTTTTATCGTCAATTAATTTGTTGATTACTGTGTAATGTCTTTTTGCAGGCTAAGGGAAATGCTATTTTGCAAGCAAGTTTAGAGAGACGAAAGCAAGCTTTGCATGAACGACGCTTGGCACTTGAACAAGATGTAAGAATACTTCCATCCTCTCATGAATTGTTTTTTGTAATGATTTTATTGTTAATCAGTAAGATTTGACATATGAAGACTAGTTGGAAGCTCTTATAAAGAAATCGGGGATTGTTTCAAAACAATTATGGCTAGTTGAAGGAATTAATCTTTTTCTTTAATGCTGGTTGAACTTTTTTCCCTTTTTTTATTTTTTTTGGTGGAAGGGAAATCATTCTTCTGCTGGCTTAATGTTCATACTTAGAAAATGTTATTTAGCACATACTTTTGGAAACGTCAAATTCCAGTCACTTTTTTTTAATCTGAGTTTGTACTGCTTCTGAAATCTGTTGTTTGTTCCAGGTTTCGAGACTCCAAGAGCAATTGCAAGCTGAAAGAGATCTTCGTGCTGCACTGGAGGTTGGATTGAGCATGTCTTCAGGGCAGTTTTGTGGCTCCCGTAGTATGGATTCCAAGGTTTGATGCTCGGTTTTAGAGATATTCTTGGTATTTTCCAGAGGTGTTCTAGATTTGTCTTGTTCAAAACATGCTGTTTCCAACAATTTCCACTTCTTTTACCTATTAAGACTAGGGCAGAGCTTGAGGAAATTGCTCTGGCGGAAGCAGATGTTGCACGGTTGAAGCAAAAAGTTGCTGAGCTCCATTCACAACTCAATAGACAGCGTCAACACCACTTGGGGTCATTGTCTGATGCGTGCGATCGTTATCAGCGTGGTCACAATCTTCAACCAGAACAGTATGATCTTAGTTGCTATCGAACTTTCCTGTTATTGGAATTGATAGTTTCTCCTAGTCAATTCATGTGCATGTGCATGCCCATGTTAATCAATTCATGTGCATGTGCATGTGCATGCGCGTGCCCATGCCTCCATGATTGCATGTGTCAAAGAGCAAGCACATGCTTACAAATATGCATGACGGATTTTTCCTGAACCTGGCTTTGTGAATACTTAATTTGTAGCAGTACCAGCATTTTTTTTCATTGAGTCATTTTTGGTTGATTAAGCAGAGGTTTAACTCTGATCAATTAATTATCAAAAAATGAAACACATTAGTAGTTGAGATTTTGTATTAGTTGAATATTTTATTTATTGGTTTGTGTTTCATTTATTTTATTGTTGTCTATGCCATTGATTTACCAAAAAAATGAAACACATTAGTAATTGAGATTTTCTATTAGTTGAATATTTTATTTACTGGTTTGTGCTCCATTTTTTTTTTTATTGTCTATACCATTGATTTTTTACTTTCAACTGCATAACTAATTTTAATATACAGTTTTCTGAGTCGAACTCATTCTCTCAATAACATTTCATCTATTCATTGATTGTTGATGGCATTCTACCAGTTTAAGCCTTCTTTGTCAATTGAGAAAACATTGTGAAACTAAAATATTTCAAGCCTTCTTATATCTACTATTGCTGATTCTTGTCTTGATTTGTTGCATTTCCTTATTATGCTCATCTTTTGTAATAAGTATTGTTTGATCCCTTATGTCAAATTTATTGTTGTAGGAGGGTTCTACATCGAGATTTTGACTCCACACTTGCTTTTTGTAATAATGAACGAAATCTTCGAAATGAGGTAATACTCTTTCCACGACCTAGTTGTGTTTTGACTGCTTCTATGGCAAGCAAATATGAAATTCTGCAATTTCGGCATCAATACCAAGCTTCTTGTGACACAAAAGGTCAATATCTTTTCACCATGCATTACTGAGGATGCGGTCGCTCTTGTCAAGTGTTCACTGATGTATGAGGAGCATCCATTATAGAGAACTCTTCATTGTACTGGGTTCGAAACTTTTCATTGATTGGATGAAATGTGTATTAAGTTGCACAAGCCCCACCAGCCAGTGTTGAATGGGATTTTATGCTCTTTAACAGCAGAGGGGTATCTATGCTTGTTATACCTTGGAGAGAGAGAGAGAGAGAGAGAGAGAGACGCAGGGAGGGAGAAAGGGAGGAAAGGGAAAGGTTTTTCTGGTCTTTTTTTTTGGGGGGGCGGGGGGGAGGGGGTTCGCATTAAGTCTACAAAGAATATCATGAACATCTTCCTCTATTATTGACCTATTGATTTGAGGGCCTGTTGGCATTTGATAAAGCTCTCTCTCTCTCTCTGAGTGTGTGTGAGCATGCATACCAATGCTGAAATGGTTTGTTATTGGAATACAGGAGAACTCGTTGGGAAGTGATTGGCGAAATGTAAAGCCACAAGTGTCATCTGTTCGTAGTAGCAGACAGCTGTCATGGAAACCACACCCTGAGTTGAGCCCAATGGACTCGAAAAGCACTGAGGCGTCTACAAGTGTTTCAGCAGATGACCTCTGTGCTGTTGATTCCACCATGCAAAGCACCTCTAGAGAGATGGAAGCAGTAAGTCTTTCTCTCTCTTCCACCCCATGGGTACATTAGCTGGGTTTGAATCATCAACCTATAGGCTGCAAATTGAACTCCCTCAAGAAATGAACTATGGGCTTGAAACTTTAAGGTTGAGGATTGAACTGCCTCAACAAATGAACTATGGGCTTGATACTATTCTCTCTCTCTCTCTCTCTCTCTCTCGCACCCACACACAAATTGAAGTGATTCTCACAATGTGAAAATTGTTGATTCAAAATAGGATACTGGGTTTCATCGGCAGCCAATGGCATCATCTGCCTTGGTGGAATTGACATCAAGGCTTGATTTCTTCAAAGAAAGGCGTACACAGCTCATGGAACAGCTTCACAATCTTGACCTTGGCTATGGGCCATCTTCGCAAGGCTTTGAATATAAAAGTTCCCCTCCATGGACAAGCCCCTAGTGAGAGAAATGGAGTCTGTGTACAAAGTGTTCCCTGATTGACTAGCCGCAGTTTGAGAAACTGCAAAAGTTCTTACTGTATATACATGATGTTCCTTTTATAGCTTGTAATTCATTCTCATTTCTTTTGATCATGTGAGTCTGCTTTCATGCAGTCGATGATTACTTCTCCTTTAGTTTGAGATTTTAGTGTAAGAAATGTTGTTTCTTGTAAACGGATGTACCAAATGATTGATTCTCTCTTTGGGCCATACTTGCTGCATTATTGTGTAGCTGTGATTTTGTTAGTGAAGACCATTGTCTGATTTGTTGGATTCTGGTGAAAATTCGGTTATTGTCGACCCATAATTCAGGTTAGGCAGAAAATTGTCTTAGTTTCTTCTTTGGAATGATGGATACTTTATTCCTGTAAAGAAAACACTCGCATTTTCACGATTCCTTTTCCATATTTCGTGAGAAACTCGTTAGTTCCAAACTAATACTGATGAATTAATTTTCCATATTCGCTGAGAAGTTTGTTAGTTCGGGAATAATGTTCATGAATTAATTTCTTACAAAGGAGAGATTAAAAGTAACCGCTCGATATAAAAAGCTTTCACTCGAAATCCAAAATCCAAGCTTTTCAACTTGGTACTTTTTTTAGTTTTGGGATTTAGACAGGTTAGACTTGGGTTTTAGAAAAGAGAAGTTTATATAGAGCTGAGGCTCTAAACAATCAAATTTGAGCCTACCTCAAGAATTTCACTTGAAGAGGTTGTTTTGATGTCAAAATATCTTCAAATCATCTTGACATCAAGATGCATGTATATTAGAAAAAAAGAGATTTCAAGTTTACAAAATAGTGTATTTTGTAGCGTATTTTTGGACCGTCAATTTTCAAAATTTTCAAGTTTTTAGAGATCTATCGATCTAAACTACTTTTGAAGTTTTACACTTTATAAATAAATATAAAAATATATTTTAAAGCTTTCACAAAGATTTTCTGTATTGAAACCACATTTCTCACCCTTCTTAGGTAGACTCTAATTTGATTGTTTAGAGCCCAGGCTTTATACAAACCACACCCTTTAGTTAATATTGGCTTGATTACCTTTTAACATGGATGTATTGAATTACTTTTATAAGCTTGCTCTCTTTAAAGTTTTTTAAATTTAGTAGTTCAGTTGTTTATGGCAACAGCAATGATTTGGCAATCCAAAAATTTGTGTTTTTTTTTATGGGAAACAAACCAAAAATTTAGTATTTGTTAATTTTTTATCTAATAAGGCAGCAAACGGATCTGTCACAGTAAATGAAGCACCTCTTGATCTGCGACCGGTGCATCGAGCTGGCGAACAATTTGAAGACATACAGGGAAGCCTGGATCTTGCCTAAGAGGTCAGGCAAGTCATATATAGATGAGCGTGACGTGGAGTAAGAGGAAATAGGTAAATCTTGGGCAGGTTTAAGTAGCTGAGGGAGGCGCCATTCTTCGGTACTGACCAGTGAATTCTCCTTTCCAGGATATTGCCATGGGCATGTTCAGCTTGAAGATGCAGTCATTTCTTCTAAGCGAGTTAACAGAGTCTTCAAAGATTACAATGGCAAAGTTTTCATATGTGAGATGACTCCTTGAGAAGGACCTGTGCTGAAACCATCTTCCTCTTTCAATATGGAAATTGGAGAGTTGAAATCTTCCTCGGGTTACTTCCAGGCAATTCAGATGATGGCAACTTCAAGCTTGGACTCAGGTTGGAGTTCCTCTTCATCAGTTTATTTTTCCTAGATCTGAGGAATCATATTCCCATATTATGTTATGAATAGACCACACAATTTTGATGAGCTCCTGGACAAAAGGATTCGGAGGTAGGACATCTAGAGAATCAGAGACGATCAGAGAAGAAGGATCTTCTTGTTGTAGGATGGTTCCATCATAGGAATGGTCTTGATGACTTCCGGGGTTATCAAAGATTTGGAATTTCTAACTTAACAATAGCCACCTTTTGCTGAACAGCAGAAGGATTATGCTTCAGTAGGAGATTGTCGAAGATCCAAAACTTGTACTTGGAATTCAGAATAATTTCTTATCATCCATGTCATGGTGGTGGTCCCTTGATAGATGAGAGTTTGGACAACATAGCAAATTCACAATAAATTGTTTGTATCATTGGCACGCTTTGTGATGCCAGTGGCACCACTTGCTCTTATCCTTGACCTCAAAGTTAGGAAAAGGAACTTTATTGCGGAAAGTATCCAACTTCTTGCAGATGAGGAGCTTGTGGACTTGTTCCATCGGCAGCTTGATGGGGGTACACTTCCTAGGGGGGTAAACTTCTATCGGATTTGAGCATTGTCACCCAAATCTGACTGCCAAGATCCAGCATAAGGCATGTGCTGCAAGGCTACCAACTTTATTTGTTGCGATTGTTGTGTAAGAGCTTTGGTAATGTGAGAATGGGTTGGGGTCGTGGTGGTGGCACCATTTGTGCCTCAGCTAATGTCTAGACTTCCAATCTCACCTAACACATTAAAAAACCACTAACGATTTAAAAAACGGATAGGGCCTCATCATCCCCACTAAATTACCCAAAAAAAAAAAACAACGAGCTTTGGTAATATTAATCCACTACATCAGTAGATGAGGGATTCTTAGGCTTCAATGATGTTTTCACCAGCTTCTTAGTATCCTAAAGCCTCATGATAGCCAATTCTTATAAAGGACCATCTCTCATAGAAGGCCCTCTTCATCAGCAAACTGAGAAAAATAATACCCTAGACTATGACAGTTTTCAAAATGAACCCACCACAGAGTCATACTAGTCTGGCAAGGTCATTCACTTGGACACCTTAGACACAAGTGTAGTGTTTGGTCCACTAGTTGATGTAGGCAACATTGGGCTATCATAATTTGGTTTTATAGTGTAAGCACTGTCATGGTAGCTAGATGGGGTGCATTATTCTAGTAGTATGTGATGAAACATCTCCTGCTAGTAAATGATGATAATTGTTAATGCCTTATAAGTGTCTTTCCATCCAGAATTTAGGCCATAGCAGCATTCATACTATTTGGGCAGTCCTTGAGGGATGGAAAGTCAAATAAGATGAGACCCATGGCCGTTGATTCCTCATCATTAAGAACCTCCTTAATGTAAAGGGCTAGAGGTGGGTCTGTTCTTCTCCTCTAGCGTCGCAAGTTAGGTCAATTATGGTCTCTGTAAAACTGGCAACAAATGGGGCTGTAGTGATAACGGTTGGAGCAAAACCGACTTTGAGATTTGGGTGGTAAGGAAAAGAGGTAGCTAGGCTAAAGTGATTGGTTGTATAGTAGGTTGGAGTACTGCAAAGGAGTTCAAGAACCAATGAGTTCAGTGGTGGAGCTCTGCAAAAGTTGATTGCCTGGTAGGCGCTGGGGCTATTGAATAGGCAGGTATTGTACTTGGTTGATTTGTGAATCCACCAGGGCTTGGAAGATGGTAGAAGGTTGAGAGCTTGCAGGTGGGGGAAGGTTTTGCTAGTAGAGATGATAGATGGGTAAGAAAGGTCGGAGAAAGAGCTGGTTGCATGCCCATGATTTGGGAAATAGTGTTATGGTTAGGAATATTTGAAGACAGGTTGATTTATGATATTGAGTTAACATGGGAGGATTGGATTGCAGATGACACCATTTACTTATTGGATTGACTAAATTAATTGTTTACTTATTGGATTGATTAAATTAATTGTTGCTAGTTTTTGTGTTTGATTGTTAACAGTTAATTACATTTAATTAAAAGGAACCAAGCTCTAAAAGTATAATACAATAAGAGAAATAAGTTGTACTCCCAGAAATGAATTGAACTTCTTCCAGACCTAAAACAAACTTTATCTTCAAAGGATCCAACTCCATTCACTATCTAAGACCTCAAATACTTTCCCATGAAGCACTCTCAAATACATCCATCCCAAGAAAGAAAGGGCAGGGCTCAACCAGCGACAAAAAGTAGGAACAAAAGATCGGTCCAAAGAGAAACATGAGAGAGGGAGAAAGAAAAGGGGGAAAATATAAGTGAAAGGTCAAAATGAAGGAGCAAGGGGCCCTTTTTTTTTCTTTTTTTTTTTTTTTTTTGGGGGTAAGTAAGGAGCAAGGGGCCTAAGAAAAGGAAGTGAAGGATTCCAGCTCAGACAACCCATCAAAGCAAAGCGGGCTCAGATCTGAAACACAAACATGAGTACTGGTGCAAAGCAGGCTTCGATCTTAGATAAAAACGTCAGATCTGAGATGAAAAAAAAGTATATATGTTGAAGAAAGCACAAATCTGAGAGCAAAAGGAGAAGAGACACCAGATAAAGGAAGAGTAAGTATCGAAAAAAAGGGAAGAATCACTAGACCCATTGCAACATTGACTCAATAGCTCAATGGCACAAGTCAGCGACTCAGTATTGGGTACGCCAATCATCGATAAAATGCTGGAGAATCAATGGCGATGAGCCACAGCAACTTTTCAAACTGTTTCTATTAAAATTAGGGAAAAGTTTGTATAGAGCCCAGGCTCTAAACAATCAAATTTGAGCCTACCTCAAAAAGTTCACTGAAAGAGGTTGTTTTGATGCCCACATATCTTCAAATTGATCATCTTGATATCAAGATGCATGGACACGAGAAAAAAATAAATTTCAAGTTTTGAAAATAGTGTATTTTGTAATTCATTTTTAGACTGTTAATTTTTAAGATTTTTATAGATCTGTTGATATATACTATTTTTAAAGCTTTCAACTTTATAAATAAATATGAAAATATATTTTAAAGCTATCACAAAGATTTTCAATAATGAAATCACATTTCTCGATACTATTTGAAGGTAGGCTCTAATTTGATTGCTTAGAGCCTAGGCTCTATACAAACTGCACCCTTAAAATTAATATCCTATTGACATGAGTTCCTTTTGCGCCTTTGCTTCCCCTATTGCATTTAAGTTCTATCCTCCCCCAACCATCCAGTCGTCCAATTTTGATCAAGAGAGTCACTGATCGTTTGATCTTTGATCCGACATCTCTAAGTATTTTATTTTTAGCTTTTTTTTTATACAAATTCTATGAATATGAAATTTGGTACGAGCCATCTTCTCATTGAGGCTCACCTATAAAAAATATTAAAATTAATTTTTCGATAAAATATAATGACCAAAATACCTTTTGAAACTTTTAAAGGTATTTTAATCATTTTATTTTATTGAAAATATATTTTTTTGTATTTTTCGCTAGTGCGAGTTTAATAGAGAAATAGATGTCCAAAATTTGGTGTCAAAATAGTTTATTAAAAAAAATTAAAACAAAATAGTGTAAAGACCTGACATTGTGATCGGGGCAATCTTAGCCTTCCATTCAAAATGGAGGGTTGGATAAGAAGGAGGATAGAACTTCTATGCTGTAGGAGAAGCATAGAAAGCTTGCCCTTGTATTTATATCCTATTGATATAAGTTCAAGGAAAAACAATGGAATATCTTTGAGATCATGAATATGAAAAGAAAGAAAAAATTGAAAACTAGAAATAATAATTATATTTAAAAACATTTGGACCGTTAATTACAATTGTTTTTAGATGGACCACTATTTGCATCCATCTTTAAAATGAATACTTTATACCTCTGGGCTGCATATTGTAGAAATGCGGTCCAGCCTGCATGAAACAATTTCCTTTAATATACCACCTAGGAGTGACCCGAATGCCATGTAAAATCAAAATAGGCTACAAGGTTGAGATCGGTAAGACTGAACCAAAGGTGTTCAGCTTGGGTTTAAATTGATCCTATGCGTCCATGGATGAAGTCTATGACAACTGAGATTTATTGGAAAAAGATATCTAAGAAACTTGGGTTTTGAAGGATAAAGATATTAAATTGGGCACGGTTGTAGCAATTTAGGTCTTGATCTTTTCTACTCAGAGCCAGATCTACACTTGGCCTAGTTCAACTCTGTCGAACCTTGACTCAAACATGAGTACCCATTGACCATTGATGCTCCATTCTCACCAAAGGGTAGAGGACCAAATCCTCACTCACTTACCACTTTTTACTCACCGAAAAAAAGCTATGATGAATTCAAGAAACCCATCTTAACGACCTTGGTTTGATCCAAAATTTTTGTAGGGTTATTGTGAGATGACTGAGGAACTTGCGGTTAGACACTGTCATAAACTTATTCTTCAAGTTTCAGGAGATTTAATGATCATTTGTGCAATTTACAAAGATCGTTTTAGTCACCATTTCGTATTTAGGGTTTGATTGCGGCTATAATTGAAAGTCATCATATATAGCTCCAATTAGGTTGAAACTACTGCTCAACGCCAAAATTCGAGATGGGCAGATGGCGGCGGAAAGAAGTCATCTTTGCCATAGCGTTGTCACAGTGATAGTGCTAGTTGTGTCAACCTCAATTTTAGCACCACTGACATGTCATTGCCCGGCCTAAAATTACGTTAATCATAAAATCAAAGGTCGGCTCAAAATCACGTCAACTGTAAAATCAAAAGTTGTGTATTATTCATCCTTAATCACATCAGGGCAGTGAGACTCTCGTGGCGTTGGAAAGACTAGTGGCATACCATAATCACATTGGGGCAGTGAGACTGTGAGTGGCATTGGAGAGACCAGTGATTAACGGCTGTCAGTGGTGTTGGAGATACCAGTGGCAACAATGGCAATTAACGGCCTACATTTGATCCCCGATTTTGAAGGTGATTAGATGGGACGATTGTCTATAAATCGGGGCTCCCCTACTTTCCAGTGGGGGAATTTTTGAATCTGACGCCCAGACTCTAACCGTCCAAACTTGAACCCTGTCGAATCCGCACCAACTGTAGATTCTTAGGATAGGACTCATGACTAAATATCTGGCACTCACACATCCAGACCCTTAAACCCTCATGCATTTGCCACGTCTGACGGACTCCGAAGGACTCAGTAAAAGTCGTGCATCTAGACTCATCCTGAACCGACATCGACTTTGTGTGCCGGGCCTGGGGGCCCAGCTTTAAGTACGCCTCGCTCCTTTTCCTTTTTGTGCATTTCATTTTTTCTATTTTAATCTATTTCTAAAATCGTTTTCCAAAAATCTTCCTCTCTTTCGACTCTGGTTTCAAAACCTTCTTCTGGACCCTCAATTCAATCATGTCAGGAGTTGGCTCTGTCGACAGTTCGCGCAAGAGAGTGTCTTGTGGCCTATCTCTCTCCCAGATTCCAATTTGATGGGACCCATCCTCCCTACTGATTCCATCTCTGTCGTGTTTGCACCCAAAAATCAGGCACGGACGTGTTCCCTACATAACGTTTTGAGCATAAACAATATCCTATTGATTTTATATTGAGCTGAAATTGGAAGATTGATTTTAGAAGGCCTTATAAACCTAGTGGCCGAAGTTTTATGAAATTTGGAAGTTGTTTAGTATTTAGTGCATGTACCGCCCATTCATTGAGCCAAATGCTGCGAGGAGTTGTGTTTTATTTTTGGAAAAAAATTATATAAGGATGCAACCTTATAATGTAGAACTACGGATGCACCTAAAAAATCCATCAAAAAAGGTAGTTTTAATATTGAAAAACCCTTTGATTGATTATCTCGACATCGAGATGTATGACCATGAAAAATAAAAAGATTTTAAACCTCAGAAATAATGCATTTTACAACATATTATCTACACCGTCCATTTTCAAGATTTTCATATGTTTATAGATTTACTTGATTTTAACCATTTTTGAAATTTAAAAGTTTATAATTAGATATAAAAATAGATTTTGAGATAATCTTTAGAACATTTTACATCAAAATTATATACCATGATAAAATTTGAAGGTGCACCTTACCTCTACAGTTACGTATGCATCCGTATGCCAACAGTACCCTTTATTTTTTGAGGACCGACTCCAATTTTCTAAGGAGTCCTTTTTGAATAAGGATAGAAATATTTTAAAAGCGTTTAAAATTGATTGGAGTCCTAAAGTGATGACAATTAGGATAAAATAAAGAAAGTTTGTACTTTTATCCTTTTGGAATGCAAAAATCTTGGGATAAATATAAGAACTACGTATTTTGTGATATCGATATCAATCAATTAAGGGATAGTATACAATGAGACTACTCAACTTTGGTACAGGAGATGACAACTACTTATAATCATCCGGTGTGAAATCTGATAGCTTGGGTGTGTCACAAAGTTCGAAAAGTGAAATTTGAACTTTAAGCTTGGCCAATGAAACAAATGCAGCCACCCAATTTCACATCCACTAGTCAAGATTATTTGTGACCTTTGTACCAAAAGTAAATGGTCTCATTATATATTTTCTCATTAACTAAATGCAAAGGAATCTGATGACATGAGTTCTTGGAGGTTTGAAGTAATAAAAATGAAGATCAATTACAAAAATATTCAATTATCTATTACACACTTCAATGACCACGACGACGATTTGAACTTCATAAATCTTATGATTAATATCATGCTCTTCCATGGAAATTTTGTGATTGTGTCCCTCTTCAAATGTCCACTTAAGGATAAATAAAAACTTTTAGACTTCTAATCTTTGAGTAATTTAAGGTTGAAACTGGCTCATTTTCAAGCTCTACCGCCTAATGCAACGGGTATGATAGATGGGTTTCTCAAAATTGTTTCTTTCCAAATCGTTGGGGCTCTGAGTTAGGTAGTAAACCTAGATTATATTCATATACATCTTATCATCTCTGTGACAGAGATAAAATACTATGAAACGCAGATTTGGAAGAAGATAAACTTTCAAATTTTATTAGGGGTCAATCTGTTCCCAATACCTTTGGCCCTCCATATGAAAGGGTCAAAACTATTGATTTTCTAACCCTTAAGCTTTGATTTTGAGTCCTCCTTGCAGCAGGTCTGAAAGAACCAATTGAAGTGGAAAAATAATAGAACCACATGATTGAAAATGCTCAAATCCCCATGTTTTCTGAAACAGCTAAACCAGTAGGGTAGGATGGCTTGCCACAATCTTTCTGCTCCTATGATTTTTTTTATGTAAAAATGCGTCATAGACCAATAAAAACCTCTAGCAAACTATTTATTTAAAGAGATTTTGAATAGAAAAAGCAAAAAATATCAAACATAAAAAAATTAAAATGTGTTTCTTATTGTAAAAGAAAATATCTTTGAAAAGTGGAAGTGTAGAAACCAAATAAACCTTGTTAATTGCATAAAATAAAGCCAAAGAACTTAAATAGGGAAAAACGATTTGATGCGTTTAGGGGAATAACCAACATAATATATGTCATCAGAGGAATTCTCATACACCTTCATCAAAGGTTGATGTTTCTTCAAGCAAGTAATCTCAACTACTTCATTAAAAATATTTAGTACATTATGATCAAGTGGTCTCGAAGGTGATTAGGATGTTAGCTACTTGGAAAAGTTGTTTCTATTGATCTGGAGGATTATATCATCATTAAATCTAAATTGGCTAGAATCCCTATTTCTTTCATGTCCCTCCATAGGATTGCAAAAGCTGTCGATAAATTAAATAGGAGTAATCTGATATGTTTATTACATATATATCATTTTGGGTACCATAAGCTGTCGATAAATTAAATATAAGTAATTTGATCTGCTTATTACATATATATAATTTTGGGTACCATATTCACTTCTTTGTGTAGGTTTCTAATGAATCTAGAAAAATGCAGTACATAATTTATAAGACATTCTCTGGATAATTGAAATACAAGTAATTTGATGTGGGATTAGGCCTATCCGTTATCGAGCTAAAAGCTATATTTGGACTAATGAAAATCTAACTATAGTTTCCACAATCACCAATAACCAGTGTTTCAAAAAATGTCAGGTGGAGCCTAGGTGGCCGGGGTCCAGGTTTCCCAGAACCTGGGAGATCCAATAAAATAAAGAGTTGTTTTAAGGTCATATTTTGTGTACAAAAATATAAAATACATATTGATGCATATTTTAGTTTATAATTCCATGCATTTAGAATTCAAAAATCCAACTTTTTAAGTTTAAACTTCAAATCATTACGTATTAGCGTATTAGACCATATACATAGCCCATACCATAATCCAAACTCCATGCACTCCATAACCCATCCAAGAAAATCCCTTTAATAGACTTATAAAATCTCCAAAATTAAATCTAATCTCAATGTGTGATGTTTAGATTGATTTCTCGTAACTTTGAGAAACCCTCCAATCCTATAGAAATCACAAAAAACTAGTTCTTTGAAGTTTTTATCTCTCTAAAATGGGCTTTACTGAGTTTAGCTTTGAAATGAACCTAAACCCCACTTTTTATAATCTTATTTGGGTACAGGCCCTAAGCAGCTGCCCAAGGCTGGGCGCTTGCCTATGTAGGTGCCCAGACGCATGCCTAAGGGTAGGCCGCCTATTTTTACTGCCTAGGCACTAAGTAGTCTGCCTTTTGGAGCAAAGGCAATAGCATGTGGCTCGTAAGCCCAAGGACCAAGCAAGTCTTGGTATTCAAGACATCAAATCATCAAGTTTATAAATACAAGTCCAAATGTAAACTGAATTAGAAAAATAGCATAAGAAACATATGACCCACATATGGTAAACATGGGTGATAAATATAGGGTCGCAAGTGGAAAGATATCATTTACTATGCTTGAGGTCTAATAGGCCATTAGAATTGAGGAGGATGTGCTAATACGACATCACTTTAGATTGATAGATATTATAGAGAGCCTAAATCCACAACTTAACAAATTAGGCTCTTGTTCAGAATCCAAAACGTTCAGTAGAGGATTGTATATAAAACAAATTTCGATAGGATAACTTGGAGATTGGACCGTAGAAAAAAACTTCAAGATAACAAGTTTTCAACATGCAAATCTGACTACGCTTTAGCACAAAATGCACATGTGAATATGGTTGCTAGACGTGGATTAAATATCCCAGTATATGGCAGCATTTATGGCTTTCATAGTTATACATAATCATATGTGCCCATAAACTCAAAAGGGAAATAAGCACACTATCCTATTAGTTAGATGACCCAAAGAGGATAACTTTCATTTTCCTACTTTTCTTCAGCTTGCAATTAAGTATGAAATCCATACAGACGATCATCTCATGCACTAAGACATGAATTCACCCAATATGTGTATTACAAAGGGAAACATAGGGAATACATGGACTACATGATCATCTGAAGCAATTTTAGTTGCTTGAAGTATTCTATCAATTTCTTTGGATTATGCCCATAGTTATTGGTCCCAACCTAGGTGGCGATCCCACTTTGGAAGGCACTGCGGGAAAGGGATGTTCAATGCATCTTGATTTTAAAATTTTGGGGATCTCAATCCCCATCTTAAACCAAGAAAATGATTAAATTGATTTTTTTCTTTATTTAAAGGCAACAAATAATGCAATTATAGTTTTAATATAGTTGCATTGCTTGCTAGCTTTAAATAAAGAGGCCCCTACTTTAAAGAGCATATATATTTCTACACTATAGATACTTAAGGTTAGGAGCAAGATGCTCATGTTTTCATAATCGAGATCCCAAAAGGTCAGGATCCAGATCCCCAAAATATTGGGATCTAGATCCCTCGCATATGCAATTTATGGATGGCACTCCCAACCATAGAGTTCTTCTATCATTTCACCATTCCCTGCTCCCAATCTAAATCCCTCTTCCAATCCCATCAATTATGATTATGCCAAATTCATTCCTTCGTTTCTAGCAGGTTTCAACTGGCATGAGTTAGATCGAAAACTTTTCAATCATATGATTCCCTTTCTCGCTATTACTTGGACTTGGAAGAAGTGGGACCACAAAAATGTGGATAGACAATAGTTGGGATCACCAAGTTCCAGTTACAATCATTTTCTTGTGAGGTAATCAATACAACAGTTAGGGCTGACAATGATGGCCAGGTAACACGGTCTGTCCTTGAAAACGTAGGGTGTGAGCTATAAAATGTGGCATGAGCGTCAGACTTAAGCCTATGTCGGGATTAGGTTGGCTTGGTCCCTCCCAACCTTTTTAACTTTTTATTTTCTCTCGATTTATTAGGTCTGGCTAGCACCACCTGACTTAGCCGGACCCAGGTTCGAGCCCGGCCTAGGACCAGAGCTAACCCAGTCTATTGTCAACCCTAAATAGGCTAAAGGAGTCAATATTCTAGGGTTAGTGAATCACATATCATGTCACAAGCACTAAAAGTCTTGAGTTTCAAACAACAAGACTTTTAGTGCTTAAAGATTATGCAGGAAAATTGGGATCCTATGCTTCAAGAATGTTGACCTGGATAGCAAATGTTTTTGAATTCTTTAAGTCGTACTATCTCATTTCAATAATATTCTCCATCTCTGCATAGCTACAACGAACTTTTTCCTGCATCTTTTCAATTTCTTTTTGTTTTTCCTTCAGTAACTCCTCCTTTTCAGCTATTAGTTTTAACCATATCATCAACATATAATTCGCCCTCAGCATATAAATGATAACATGCATTTCTTTTAGTACTTTACTCGTCTTTTTATTAGAATTGAACTTTGAAAAGCCAGTTTCAACATGAGAACCTGACTCTTCAACACGTGCTGCAGCATCACCATTGCTTCTTTCTTCCCTTGCTTACCAGCTTAGTTCTTACTCAAAGGTCTTATCATGGTGTTTAGAAGCTTCTTTTTCATCTGCAACCTAGTAGGTCTCCTTCTGACTTGTTTGAGGTGATATATATAACAAAAACCAAGACTGATGTGTAGTAGAAGTCCTAATGTGGGAGTGGCACAAAACTCACGATGATAAACAAGAAACCTGATCCCATGAATGCACACCAAGAAAACAGAAATGCGCTCATAGCAATTTTATTGTTATGAGATCGAAGTTCAAAAAAATAATAACAGGCAAGACAAACACTTTGACTAACAAGCAAGACTAACACTTCAACCAATTGAGGATCAATCGAGTACACAAAATACAATCAAACAAACATGAAACAATAGCAATGGCATTAACTATATCACATATCCAGTCAATCCCTAATCAATTTCATATTTAAGACAAATAGAAGAGGGCTCAAACATGCTTGCATCTTATGTTCCTTTCCGTGGGGGACAACCATACCGTGGTCCAAATTATCAATAGTACAACTTACAAACTCTAAGACAATAACTTTGACTGGTGCATCTCAAGATGCAATTCTCCTTTTCCCTTATGGTATAATGGAATATGAGTACATGAATAGAGTAAGCAACAATTTGTATTTTAGGATGGTCTGCTACACCGTCGTCTTTTACATCTACCAACTGATAATATAAAACAATTTATGGGTACTCTTAAGGATGAATAAGGTATCCAATTTGATTTCTATTTAGGTGACCGTTATGCCACATCAAATACAAACGTTCCAACACTTAAATAAACATATATCCTGCACAGTTCCTGCCTATTGTTCCTAGGAGCTCAAGCACCTCAACCGATGCTTTAATAAATGTTGTCACTTTCCATTCAATGAATTTTCACTTTGATCAATATACCTCATTGCTCTCTTCACATATTGTTCTGTCTTAAGAATTTTCTCCATTGGATCTCTTATTTTAGTTAAACATCATGTTAAAACTTCCATTATTATCATCTTTTTCATCTACAGGACAACAACTTAATTGAATTCTACATCACCTTCCTTGACTGAATGCTTCTATATTCATTCATTCTTCTATAGTTCTGCTTTTCCAATTTTGGTTCTCACTTATCCGCAATCTAGCATTAGAGTATTTAATCCGCACTATTTTTTTGTGCATATGTTCTTAAGCTCCCTGCCTTTTGTCCCCGTGTTTGGTAATAATATTTCCAAATTCTGAAATGAATTTACCCATTTTATTGAAAAGCCAATTTTCAAGAAGCACATAAAAAGTTTGCTCAATTTATTAGAAAAACCAGATTGAGCAGCACATAAAAAACCTGATTGAGCAGCACATAAACAAATTCACACATGATGTGCGAAAAAAAAAGAAGCAGTGAATAAAAAATATCAAAGATCCTATGAAACACCAATCACGAGTTATGATAACATGCCGAAATATTATTTTTAGACAAATGAAAGATAAGTCATCATCTACGTCACATAAGAATGTCTATTATTTGATTATACAGTTCACCGGTGAACTATATAATGAAATAATGGACATTCATATATGATAGACATGAGTGATCTGTGTAATGAAATAATGGACATTAGTATTAGACAAAAATGATGATTTATCTTTCATTTGTATGAGAATAATAGTTCGCCATATCATTATAAATAGTGATTAGCAATTGGTTAGATCTTTGGTATTTTTTCTAGTCGCTACTTTTTTTTAGCGTATAATACGTAAATTTGTTTATGTGCTGCTCGATGTTCCAATAAATTGGGTAAATTTTTATTGTGCTGCTTGAACGTTGGCTTTTCAATAAAATGGGTAAATTCATTTCAAAATTTGGAAATGTTATTACCAGACACAAGGACAAAAGGCAGGGAGCATAAGAACAGATGCATAAGAAAATGGTGATGTTGAAATACTCTAGTGCTAGCTTGTAGACAAGTGAGAATCAAAAGTGGAAGAGTGGAACTATAGAAGAATGAAGGAATATAGAAGCATTCGATCAAGGAAGGTAATGCAGAACTCAGTTAAAGAAGGTGTTATGTTATACATGAAAAAGAAGATGATGATGGAAGTTTTAACATGATGTTTAGCTAAAATTAGAGATCTAAGGAAGAAATTCTTAAAGACAGAACAATATGTTAAGAGATCAATGAGGTATATTGATCGAAGTGAAAATTCATTAAATGGAAAGTGACAATATTTATTAAAGCATCTGTTGAGGTGCTCGGAGCTCCTATGAACAATAGGGCAGACACTATGCATGATAGATGTTTATTTAAGTGTCACAAAAGTCTACATTTGATGTGGCTTAACGACCACCTAAATAGAAATCAAATTGGATGCCTTATTCATCTTTAGAGTACCCATAAATTCTTTTATATTATCAGTTAGAAGATGTAAATGATGATGGTGTAGCAGACCATACTAAAGTACAGATTGTTGGCTACTCTATCCACTTACTCATATTCCATAACAACATGGGAAAAAGAGAATTGCATATCAATATACACTAGTCAAAGTTATTGTGTTGGAGTTTGCAAGCTGTACTATCGATATTTCTGACAGTAGTATGGTTATCCTCATGGAAAGGAACATAAAATGCAAGCATGTTTGAACCCTCTTCTATGTACATTAATTATGAAATTGATTAAGGATTGACTGGATATGTAATATAGTTAATGCCATTCCTAGTGTTTCATGTTTGTTTGATTATATTCTTGTGTAATTGATTAATCCTCATTTGGTTAAAGTATTAGTCTTGCCTATTAGTCAGAGTGCTTGTCTTGCCTGTTATTAATTTGTTTGCACTTTGATCTCATGATAATAAAATTAGTATAAACTCATTTTTGTCTTATTGGTGTGCATCCATGGGATCTGGTTTCATGTTTATCATCGCAAGTTTTCCAACATTAGACTTTTGCTCCACATCCCTCCTAATTTTCGTCATCTGGATCACCTCAAACAAATCAGAAGCAAACCAACCAGGTTACAGATGAAACCTCTAAACACTGGACCTCTGAGCACATTTCTTTTGATAAGAATGAAGTTGAGTCAACAAAGAAAGAATGGAGCAATGGTTATGTTGCAGTACATGTTGGAGAGTCTGGTTCTTATGCTGAAACTAACTTTTCAAAGAACTGCATGTTCTGATTTAGATGTTGAGAATGAATCATCTGTTGATGATCTGATTAAACTAGTAGCTGAAAATGAGGACTTACAAAATAAAAGGAAATTGAAAAGCAGCAATAAAAAGTTCTTCATAGCTATGCAGAGATGAAGAATAGTATTGAAAGGACAAAGCGTGACTCAAAGAATTTAAAAAGGTTTGCTATCCATGTCAGCAAGTGTATATGTTGAGTAAATAATATGTGTTAGTTGTTTTCCCTAAAGCTCGACTTGAAATGGGCTGCAGAAATTTGCAAAGAGCTTGTTAGATGTTGCAAACAACTTGGGAAGAGTATCCTAAATTGATAAAGTCATATCTTCTTCTTTTTTTTTTTTTTTTTTTTTTTTTTTTCGGGTTAGATTTATTTTTTGTGGTTCCACTTCTTTCAAGTCTATGTAATAGCGAGAAATGGAATCATAAGATTGAAAAATTTATGATCTAACTCAGATCAGCCGAAACCTGCTAGAAACGAAGGAATGAATTTGGTATAATCATAATTGATGGGATTGGAAGCTAGATCTGGATTGGGAGCGGGGAATGGCGCATTGATAGAAGAACCCTATGGTTGGGAGCATCATTCATAAACTGCATATGTGATGGATATAGATCCCAACCTTTTGGGAGGGATCTCGATCCTAAAACTAGGAGGATCTTGCTCACAACCTTGAGTATCTATAGTGTAGAATTATATATACTCTTTAGAGTAGAGACCTCTTTATTTAAAGCTAGCAAGCAATGTAACTATATTAAAACTATAGTTGCATTATTTGCTGGCTTTAGATAAAGAAAATGACTAATTGAATCATTATCTTGGTCTTTAAGATAGGGATTGAGATCCCAAAATTCAAAAATCAAGATCCTTCGAACATCCGTTTCCCACAATGCCTTCTGGAGTGAGATCGCCACCTAGGTTGAGACCAATAACTATGGGCATAATCCAAATAAATTGATAAATTTTAACATATTTGTGAACATTTCCTATAACTGTAGTTGCCTCAGATGATCATGTGGTTTGTGGTCTATGTATTTCCTCTGCTTCCCTTTGTAATACATATATTATATGGGCATGATCATCTGTATGGATTTTTATCTTTAATTGCAAGCTGAAGAAAAGTAAAAAAATGAAGGTGATCCTCTTTGGGTCACTTCTAACCCATAGGGTAGTGTACTTATTTACCCTTTTGAGTTTATGGGCACATATGATTACCTTTTGAGTTTATGGGCATATGTGATTATATATAACTATGAGAGCCATAAATGTTGCCATATATTGGGATATTTAATCCACGTCTAACAATCATACACACATGAACATTTTGTGCTAAAGCTTAATCAGACTTGCATGCTGCAAACTTGTTATCCTGAAGCTTTTTATCTAAGGTTTAATCTCCAAGTTATCTTATAGAAATTTGGCATAGAAACAACCTTCTATCGAACATTTTCGATTTTGAGCAAGAGCTTCAATTGTTAAATTTTGGATTTAGGCTCCTTGCATCATCCATCAATCTAACGTGATGTCATATCAGCATATCATCTTTTAGATGGTCCTTGACAAAAAGACTGTGATTCTAATGGCATTTTAGACCTCAAGTATAGTAAATGATCTTTTTCAACATGCGACCTTGTATTAATCACCCATGTTTACCATATGTGGGCCATCTTCTTTTTATATTATTTTTCTAATTCACTTTTTATTTGAACTTGCATATATAAATTTGATGTCCTGAATATCAAGACTTGCTTGATCCTTGGGCTTACGAGCTATATGTTACTGGCTTTGTTCCAAAATGCAGACACCTAATGCCTAGGTGGTAAACATAGATGGCCTCCCCCTGGGCGGCCTACCCTTGGGCGGCTGCTTAGAGCTTACTTCCAAATATGATTGTAAAAAGTGGGGTTTAGGTTCATTTCAAACTTAAACGCTATTAGAGCCCATTTTAGTGAGATAGAAACTTCAAAAAAATAGTTTTTTGTGATTTCTATAGGATTTGAGAGTTTCTCAAAGTTATAAGAAATCAATCTAAACATTACTCATTGATATTAAATTTAATATTGAAGATTTTATAGATTTATTAGAGTTTTTTTTTTTTATATGGACTATGGAGGGCATAGAGTTTGGATTATAGTATGGATTTAGACATAGTCTAATACTCTAATGCGTAATGGCATATAGTTTAAACTTAAAAAGTTGGATTTTTTAATTTGAAATGCATGACATTATAGATTAAAGTATATATCGATATGTATTTTTTATTTTTATACACAATATATGACCTTAAAACAACTTTTTATCCTACTGGGCCGTCGAGGTTTTGGGAGACCTGGATACTATGCCGCCTAGACACCGCCCGATGTTTTTCGGAACACTGGTTACTGGTGATGGTTGAATTTATAGTTAGGTTATCATTAGTATAAAGATAGCTTCTCTGTTTGATAACATATACGCCTAATCCAACATCAAATTACTTGAATTTCAATGATCCGGAGGATGCCTTATAAAAGATGTACTACCTTTTTCATGATTTATTAGAAACCCAAACAAAAAAGTGAATATGGTACCCAAAATGATATATATATATATAAAAAGCATATCATATTACTCCTATTTAATTTATTGATGGCTTTTGCATTCCTATGGAGGGACATAAAACAAATAGGGATTCTAGCCAATTTGGATTTCATGATGATATAATCCTCCAGATCATTGGAAATAACTTGTCTTTCCAAGTAGTTAGCATCTTGGTCACCTTCGAGACCACATGATCTTAATGCACCAAATATTTTTGAGGAGGTAGTTGAGATTACTTACTTAAAGAAACATGAACCTTTGATGAAGGTGCGTGAGAATTCCTTTGGTGACAAATATTCTACTTGTTTTGCCTAAATACAAAAGCATCCATTGTACTAATACCCTAAACGCATCAAATTTTTTTTTTTCCAATATAATTTATGTGGCCTTCTTTTAAATAATTAACAAGTTTTTTTGGTTTTTATACCTCTATTTTTCAATAAGATTTTCTTTTACATTACGAAATACATTTTAATTTTTTTATGTTTGATATCTTTTTCTTTTCCTATTCAAAATATTTTTAAATAAATTGTTCATTGGAGGTTTTTATTGATCCATGAAGCATTTTTATTTAGAAAAATTCATAGGAACATAAGGTTTGTGGCAAGCCATTCAACCCTACTGGTTTAGATGTTTCAGTAAATTTGAGGATTTGAGCCTTTCCAATCATGTGGTTTTATTATTTTTCCAATTCAAGTGGTTCTTCCTGACCTGCTGCAAGGAGTACTTGCGGAAAAATACCAAGTGCTTGCAGGAGAGATTGCAAATATGTGTTGTTTAGCTATGTAAGGTTTTGCTATTGGTCTTGATGCTTGTTGAAAAATCACAATTGCTGACTAAGTTTGTATATAATACTATGATGTCATATCAGGTGATAAGGTCACTATGTACAACTCCCTGTAGACTTTCATCGACTTGCTTGATGTCTCTATGCTGTATTTCACATGTGGCACTTCATTAACGATCTATTTAATATTTATTTGAAGATCTAACTTGAAATCTACCTTGGTTATTTTCCTTTTGAAAATGATAACTATTTTACTAAACTATAAGAAAGAAAGAGTATAAAGTGGGTTACTTTATCAACTTTTTTCCATATTATCTGCATAAATTTCTGCATTATAGACATTTGTTTTTTGTTATTTTCTTTGAAGGTGACATGTTTGTTTCGTTTGACAAATTTATGGCTTTATTTCTTACGTTATTTTCATTTTCATGTGAGTTTGGAAGCATGTTGTGTTGATAGTATGTCTTATGAATGTGAAATTATGGATTTTGTTAGAAAATAGATTTAACGATTGTTGCTCTCTTATGCTTCCCAAGTATTGAAGAAATTTGGAGTGAATTTTAAACCATTAAATAGACATTTGATCCCAATAAGCATCTTGCAGTTTTCGAATGTTCCCGATCCTTCAAAGCCATTTGGTATTGTTGCTCATGTTTTAAAGGTATGAAGTTGACATTGTCTTGTTTACTTTCGGTTCTCACTAAATTATATGCATTTCACGTGTCCATATGTACGTACTCATCACTTTCGTGAGGATTTTGTGTTACCAGTGTATAATTGATACTTTGACTTGCTATCAATTACCAAACAGAAAAAGAGGTTGTTACTTTGATTTCTGTGTAATGGCTTTGCATACTACCTCTGACTGATGTTGTAGTAGCTTAAATCGGTAAATGTCAAGTATGTTGTGTTTTCCATTAGATGTGTTTATGTACCGACTTGTGAGTTAGAATGTTTAACTGAGGGATTTTACTTATTTAATGCATTGTCACTACACTCTGGTTGGTTAGACCTCCAAATTCTAGTCACAATTATGTCAAAAGCCTTTGAATTCCTGAGATAATTTCTTGGAGCAGCTGTTGATCTTTTACTTATATAATCTTTTCAAATTCATCTTTATTAGTGTTATTAGATGTGATGGAGGACCAAAGGGATGGATCCCTTATGAGTAGCCTAGCATTAGGTATTTAGGGTTTTACGGAAACTAGTGTTACGATTTTGTAAAGAATGATTTGGCTGATGACAAATAGGTTGGGGGATTGGTGTGTGTGGATACGCTTAGGCAAGTCTTGGGTCATTGGCATGGATTTAGGTTCATCTATAGTTTGATGTAGATGGTGAGGGTGCAGAGCTTGGATGTGGTTTCTTGGAGGTGGTATGAAAGGGTGGTATGGTTTAGGATTGAATTAAGCGTTGTGCCTAGTTATGGTCTATGATGGGTGATGTCATATGTGGTTTAGGGATTGATGAGAACAATGGATATCTGGGGTTGTGGAGTGTGATGAGATGGATGTATGGAGTGTTAGATTGAGAAGAGATGGATGAAATGCTCATGGGATACACAAAAGTAGCTTGAAGACCTAGTTTTGGGTATAGAATGAGCACTTTTGTGGAATTAGCATCACCAGAGGAGGATCAATTCATACCACCAATAAATTGCAAGAAGCAACTCCTACTCAATTCTTAAAAGCACGAATTTGGCATAAGAGTTGTTTATATTTGCATATGTCCACAACTCCTAATCTTAAGCATGGGTCTAGTCATAGGCCTTGGCCTTTACATATATTTATACAGGTTCTCAACTCCCAATTTTCTCTTACGTGGTTTCTAAATAATACAAATCTTGACTGGGGGATCAATTCACACCACTAACAAATTACAAAAAGCAACTCTTATTCATTTATCAAAAGCATGGATCTAGTCATAGGCATGCCCTTCACATTTACATTCATGCAGGTTCTGATCTAAACTCCTACCCTTCCCCTGCATGAGTTATGAATAATCATAGTCTTCAGTTCTTCACTCCTATTTTTAAAAGTAAATCCAACTAACATGTAGAAATTTAACCAACCCGAGAATTTAAATCACAAGGAGATGAAAATTATAACTTAAAAAAAAAACCGAATTACAATACGGAAAGCAAACCAAATACGGAAACTAAATAAAATATGGAGAGTAGAACCAAAGTAGAATCCGCATTCAACGCATGCCCCAATCTACAAGCTTCTAAAGGCATGTTCTTCTTTTGCTTGTGCCTTCTTTTTCCCTCTACACCTGATCCAGTTGATCACAAAGATGAAAAATTACAACAAATATAAACAGTAAAAGTTCTTTAAAAATCATAGATCCAATGAAACATAATATAATATCTATTATTATAATATTTAAAAAGATAGTAAATAAGTATAGGTGTAAGCTAATTTCCATCTTTGTGCTCTTCAAATAATTTTTACCCAAGAAAATTTAGGTTTTACAAGTTTTCGCACTATGGATTGGATATCCATAAAAAGTCATGGATCTTTTATTTTTTTCTTGGTTCTATTGAGATAATATGAGTTTCTGAGTATGTGGGGTGGATCAAGGATTCAAACATTTAAATGACACTGACAGTTCTTATATTTCCTTAAGAAACCAGAAATCTTATTTGGTTTCTGTTTACCTTTCTAAAGAAGAAAATAAAGTTCAAACTAAAAAGAAAACTTAATCACTCGATGGCTGCCACTACAGACTTATGCAAGTCATTTAAAAAAAGACATTTCCCTTGAAGCTCTGATAAATGAATATGCTATAATTGTGCATATGTTTTGAACTAAACTACTAATGATCATGGAGTCAGAGTATACGTTTATGAGATAAATGAGACAAGCATGTTTCAGGTGGCATTGTCCCCCCTTTGCTCTGTAAACTCTACTTCTTTATTTGTAGGCTTCTTAACAGCCTAGGCCTGACAAGGGCTGAAATCATGTAAGTAGGCACGACCCAAAATATTGCCTATGAGGCCCAAACCCCAAAAATCAGGCCAGACCAGCCTTTTGCAAATGTGGGCTCGTACCTATCCGAACTATGCCCCGATTGAAAGCTCGGGGCCATCCCAACCCCTTAACGCACCAAGTTATATCTTCCTACTTACAGTTGCTAGTAATGAAGTTAATTATTAACTAAACATATTACTTTTCTTTGAGTGAAATAAAATGATTATTATTACTTGTTAATTGAGAAGAACAATAGGCCTTACAATAGGAATATTTATTAGTTAATGGAGAAGAACTTACTTTTATATTTCTATTATGCTTCTCCAGCTTTTAAAAAATTCTTGCTATTATCATTAAGGACCAGTATCTGCAGTTAAGGTTTTTTTTTTTTCAGGTTATTTAAAACTTGGGTGAAATTTATTTTATCGTCTGCATTGGAGACTGATTCTTTACATTTTTTGTAGCCCTGATACACACTTTATGATCGGGTTATTCGCCCTGCTGAAGTTGGTGTTGCAGAGGGTGTTAGCAATGAGGCAGAAGGAAGTTCGGAGGCATGAAAAATATTTGGGTCTTGATATTTGAATTATGTTGCATATATTTATTTATTAGGGAGGCCTGTATATTGAGTGAGAGATTGAGCTTTTTTCCTATTTCGATTGAGGTTCGTTGGACAAAAAATAAACTTCAAAAAAAAATAAACTTCAATGATCGTCCTGATTCTTGATTGGGCAAATTACCCTGGGAACTCATAACAGTTCAAAACCAAATTCTTTCTGGTTAACACCTATCATAGTTGAATGTATTCTAGCAAGATTGTGGCTGGTTTTTAATTTATGAATCTATTCAAGTTTGGGAGCTGTCTCACTTTTAAGTGCTTTGAGTGTGTAATGTTGAATATATGTGGTAGGATTCTTGTACATAAGAGGTGCTTTTTTCTTTCTGTACTTATTTTTCACTTTCAATACCATTGGTATGCAATGGGTTTGCTGCCCTCTTGAACCTTTTGCTAACTTATCTAAAAGATAAATATGATAAGAGGAATAGATTTATGGGAATGACTACAAAAAGATCATGTACCTTTTATAGGAAGATGTACCTTTTATAGGAAGAGGTTACAATCATTCTTGTACCATATTTTAAAATGGTTGGTTGTAAAAGTATCATTGATTAGATACAAAGTTAAAAAAAACTAATTCTCGGATTTCATGACTCATCCTAAGCCATACAATTTGACATTTAATGAGTGGAAATAGTTGTGACCTCCTTGTACAAAAAGTAAATGGTTTTTTTGTAGACAATCCCATTAATCAAAGTTAGTGAAACAAATTACTATGGATTTTTTTTTTTCTTCCCGAAACGTTCATACCAATCTTGATTGGGGAGCAATTCACACGACCAATAAATTGCAAGAAGCAACTCTTATGCATTTATCAAAACCATGGATCTGGTCATAGATGTGCCCTGACATTTACATTCATGCAGGTTCTGACTAGTTTGAATAGTGTATTCTTGTTTGGCTAGGTATTGTAGGAAAGCTTGCACCTTAGGCTTTCTTGAAGTTGACTGAGGTTAGGACCTTGACTCCTGTCGGTTTCAGGGTGGATAGAGGACTTGCCCCTATGGTGACTAGAGACATGACTGGGTGCCCCAGTCCTATGTGAGCCTTGACTTACATGACCTTTGACCGGTTGGTTATTAATGTTAGAATGATGGGATGGCAACTGACCACCAAGGTTGATTTGGAGATTTGACCTACCTTGGCTACTCTGATCTAACTTACGACTAATACCCATGTCTTGGAGAATCATGCCTCACCCAATTCTCTAATTATCTAGGGTGCCACCACAAAGAGATATGGGCTTAGTGTTGAGGTGTAAGCCCATTTTCATTGAGAACTCGCTTGTCTCTCCACTAGTTGTCCATACACTAGTTAATGGTCCCTAATACATATTTCACACTATGTCAATATAGCCTTTGGTGATTCCTTTATTTTCTTACACCCACCTAATTAAATCTCGAAGTATCCTATCATATGCTTTCTCAAACTCAATGAAAACTATATGGAGGTATTTTTCATTCGTTCTGAACTTCTCAGTCAGTTGCTTAAGTAAAAAAATAGATTTGATAGCTGTAATAAATATATTATTACATATTATATAATTTTTAAAATATATATTTTAACATATTTTGGGCAAGAAAATATTTTAGGCACTCCAAGCCTGTCCCAAAAGCCAACGGGTCAACCTAGGCCTTTAGCATCCCTATCAATATTAGTGAGGCATTTTGCCCAATTCGGTCAAAAGTATCTTAAATCCCATGTAAGAATGTACAACATATCATTTAAAAAAGCAATAAAATAATAAAAAAATGACTAAAATATCATTTTAAAAAATACTAGCCTAGCTTTACATTTTATTAATTTCCCTATGAGTTCAGCGCTTTCTTGAAAATGCATTTGCATCTTATTGTCTTACGGTTTTGAGGTAGAACTACTAGTTCCCAGATATAGTTTTGGTTCATGGAATTCTATTAATCATTCATGGCTTCAACCCAATGATTCTTTTCAGAATAAACTATGATTATTGGTAAGTTGAAGCTGGCTCGTCCCCAAGCCTCTCAAAGTGTTAGTAAAGTATTTAGGTGATTTACTAATTCAATTGCTTCTTCTAGGTTAGGGTTCGGGTTCTTGATATTCGACCTTGTCATTAGTCATTTCATAGAGATTTGTTTGCTTGTGACTCACTTTTGCTTTGAGGAACTCATCCTCAAAGAAGTGAATGTCTAACTCATCCTCAAAGAAGTGAATGTCTCGGCTCTCAATGACCACCCCCAATTTTCAAACACGGACAATGACAATATACTAGTATCCTCCGAACCTCTGCTGCAAGCATAAAAATAGCAGATAACTGCAATCATAAAAATTTCAAATAGTGGGATTATGCAGACCATTCTCTCACTCGCTTCGGCATTCATGCCATGGATCAATCTTTAGCCCCACTTATTACAAAAACAAGACCTGTCAAGCAAGGTGCCGCATTGACTGAAAGCCTTTCTGTGGTTAGTGCGGCAGAATATCTCTATGAATAAAACAACTCAGGAAAAGAGGAATTATTATCATCACTGTTGGCCTGCTATACAGAAGTGAAGAGGAAACTGACGCACATATTTTTAAAAATTGCCCTATAGTGGGAGTGTTGTGGTACTGGATCATGACCATTTTAGAGTAGAGCTGCATTAAGGGTGGCAACATGTCGGCTTAGGTCAGGTCCGATTGGACCGAAACCCGAAAATATACTATGGGACCTGGACCAAGACCCAAAAATATAATGTAGGACCCAAACCCATATCCAACAGATCTGACCCTAAAATCAAAATAGCTATATATTTAAATATATTTCATAAATATGTTAAATATATATATTATTTAAATATTATATATAAATATATAATTATGTTTATTTAAATGATTATATACATACAATGAGACCATTTATCTTTGGTACAAGGAGGTATGTGAAATCTGATAGTTTGGGTGTGTCATAAAGTTCGAGAAAATTTCTTTTAAACTTTGAACTTGGCCAATGAAATAAATGCAGTCACCCAATTTCACAGCCAATGGTCAAGATTAATTGTGACCACCTTGTACCAAAGGTAAATAGTCTCATTATATACTTTCCCTTATTTAAAACGTTATGTTAGGGTGCTCACACCATAGAATAATTTATTATTGTACTCAATAATTTTTGGATACGTGTATATCATTGTTTTGTCCATGAGTTTGTTTTTTTTAGTAAAAGTATATTTAGTCATTAGGGGGTATGACATCATCAGCATAATGTGTGACATCACCTACATGGAGCATTAAATACCACTAGTTGGGTGATGTCACACCCCTCTTAATAACAAAAAATACCTTTATTAAAAAAGTCATCCACATAAAACAAGAGTATATAAATGTCCAAAATTCTCTATAGTATGAACACCCTAAAATAACCCTTAATTAAATATAGAAAACGTTTATGTAGAGCCGAGGCTCTAAACAATCAAATTAGAGCCCACCTCAAAAATTCAGTAGAAGATGTTATTTTGATGCCCAAATATCCTCAAATTGATCATCTTGACATCAAGAAGCATGGACATGAAAAAAAAAAAGAAAAAATGGATTTCAAGTTTTGGAAATAGTGCATCGTGTAAAGCATTTTTGGACCGTCTATTTCAAGATTTTCAAATTTTCATATATCTGCTCAATCTACACTATTTTTAAAGCTTTAAATTTTATAATTAAAGATGAAAATATATTTGAAGGCTATCACAAAGATTTCCAGTATTAAAATCATATTTCTCGA
Organism: Amborella trichopoda; assembly: GCF_000471905.2. Next base: position 3,580,623 of record NW_006499948.1, on the reverse strand, counting down.
TACTATTTGAAGGTATGCTTTACTTTGATTGTTTAGAGCAAAACCACACCTTTAAGTATTATTTAAATATCATATATTAAATATATTTTTAAATATCATAACTATTCAAGTTAGGTCCGGGTCGGGTCTACATGGACCTGAACCCGTACCCATAAAATGTTCAGGTCCAAGATTTGGACCATACCCAGATCCGGGTGAAGTCTATAAACGTGTCTCAGGTTGGATCCGGTTCCATTACCTCCCTTGAGCTGGATCCAACCACAACTTGAGCAATATTTAGAGCAAGGGTGGTCCCCCATTCTCGACACCAAGCCCAACGATTGTGTAATTACAATGGCGGCAATACTTTGGAACCTGTGGAAGGAGAGGAATTACAAAATTTGAGGGTACGTCTAGAGTGGTATACCAAATACAACAAGAATTACCAAAAGTTTTGAGGGTAGGTCTAGGGAGGTACACCAAATACAACCATCTTTCATTTCCTTCGTCATAATATGAGCGCAAGGTCGTCAGGCCTTTGAAGAAGTCCCTAAATGGTTATTTGTAAACAATGTTAGAGAAAACTCATCACAATGGAACACACCTGAGTCATGGGTCGAGCTTAACTTTTAACTTTGATGGTAGTATGAGAAGTGGGGGGTAGATGGGATATAGAAATAGGTTAAGGGATTCTAATGGAAGGTAAATTCATCCCTATGGCATTAATGAGGCAGAACTGTAGGCGTTAACGCTTTGGTATTATCAGATTGGACCCTAATCATTCCATGGTAATTGTGGAGGAAGATTCAGCCAGTATTATAAATTGGTATAAATTTCTAGATCAAGCATAACGGGCGTAGAGCAATATTATCGACGAAATCCTTTAGGGTTACAAGGACGAAAGGTACCCTTCAATCATATCAACTGAGAACAAAAGAGGTCGGCAGATGTCCATGCAAAAGAATCAAGCGGTGGCTCAATCCTTTGAAAGCTCTAGCTTCCTAACCTTCTGTTCTCATGTACGAACATGGATTGGACGTGCCCCCTCCCATACATATCTATACAAATAGTATTAACCCATTTATACAGAACGGTGAAAGGACTCAACCCTTATATAATCATAAAGATTAATAAAAATTTGAAGGATTGTTTTTTTCAGCTCATCCGTTGGAAGCTTCCCCAATGAATAACTAGATAGGTAAGGTACCTGAATCGCCTTTGAAAGTAAGAAGAGTTCATGGCCTGGAGTTGTTCCGCTTCAGTAGAATATCTTCAATCACTCCCGAGCTATCAACTTGTGGAGGCATTTGATCTCATTTTCGATTAGCAGTACCTCATTGTTTGAATTTCCTTTCCATGCTTTCATTGTAATTGTAACTTTCATTTCCTCAAATGAAATCTGAGTTAACTTTTCAGGAAAAATAAAAAATAAAAAACAAATCCACTAAAGAATTTGTTTCACTAACTGCGAGCCAGCCAGCCCATTGCATATCAGTGAGAGAGCTCCCAAACTTAAGTACAAAAGCGTCTGGTATGTACAAAAGAGGAAAAAGCGTCTGGTACGTACAAAAGTCCCACCACATATATTCAGCGTTGCACACTCAAACCACAAAAGTGAGAGTGCTCCCAAACTTGAACAGATCCATAAATTAAAAACCAGCGGCAATTTTGGTAGAATACATTCAAACAAGATTGGTGCTAACCAGAAAGGATTATTTTTTTTATTTTCTATCCAATTAAACAATTGGGATCAAGATCACCACTACTGGAAAAAAGAACGAAAATAAAAACTAAAATGCAAGCAACCAAAATTGTGGGAGAAAAATTAGTGCTCTACAAAACCACAACTTTCCTCCATTGCCCACGGTGAGTTTAAATGAGCCTATCCTAAATATTAGCAAAATTTGTTTGGATCACTAGGAGACAATCTCAACCGAAATAGAAAAACAGCTCAATATCCAGGTTTTCCAAATAAATAAACTATATGGAAAATATTTTAAATATCAAGACCCAAATATTTTTCATGCCTCTAAACTTCCTTCTGCCTCATTGCTTACAGCCTCTGTAACACCAACTTCAGCAGGGCGAATAACCCGATCATAAAGTGTGTATCCCGACTGCAAAAAAAAGGTAAAGACTCAGTCTCCAATGCAAACAAAATACTGCACCCAAGTTTAAATAACATGAAAAAAAGAAAACTGTAACTGTAGTTACTGGCCCACATGTTAATGATAATAGCAAGACTTTTTTAAAAGCTCGAGAAGCACAATAGAAATATAAAATTAAGCCAAAATATTAAGGTCTATTGTTCTTCTCCATTAACTACTAAATCTTTCTATTGTAAGGTGTTTTGTTTTTCTCAATTAACAAGTAATAATAATCATTTTATTTTGCTCAAAGAAAAGTAATAACCATTTTACAATTGTTCAGTTAATAATTAACTTCATTACTAGCAACTGTTAAGTGGGAAGATATAACTGCGGGCATTAAGGGGCTGGGATGGACTGCGGGCTTTCAGTCGGGACCCAGTTTCGCTGGATATGCCCATGGCCCAGTATGGGCCAGCATATTTTTGTGGCCGAGCCCAGCCAAACTATTTCATAAGCTTTTAAAATATATATTTTTCCTACATCTACAAACCCACATTTGCAAAAGGCCCAGCCTGGCCAGAGTTTTGAGGGTTTGGACCTCATAGGCAATATGTCAAGCTGGGCCTACTTACGTGATTTCAACCCTGGTCGGGCCTGGGCTGTTAACAAGCCTACAACTAAAACATTAAAGTTTATAAAAGCCAGGGCAGGCAATGCCACCTGAAACATGCTTTTCTCATTTATCTCATAAAAATTCACACCGATTCTATGATAATTAGTCAGTTCAAAACACAGGCACAACTATAGCATATTCATTTATCAGAGCTTCAAGTGAAATGTCTTTCTTTAAACAACTTGAATGAGTCTACAGAGGCAACCATCAAGTCATTAACTTTTTTTTAGTCTGAACTTTATTTCCTTCTCTAGAAAGGTAAACAGAAATCAAATAAGACTTCGGATTTCTGATTTCTTAAGGAAATATAAGAACTATCGAGTCATTTGAATGTTTGAACCCTTAATCCAGCCCACATATTTAGAAACTCATATTCTCTCAAAGAACCAAGAAATAAATAAAAGATACATGACTTTTTATGGATATCCAATCCATAGTGCGAAAACTTGTAAAACCTAAATTTTTTCTCAGGGAAAAATTATTTGAAGAGCACAAAGGTGGAAATTATCATACACCCAAAATAGTATAATTATTTACTATCTTTTTTTTAAAAAAATTCATTTACTATCTTTTTTAAAGTATAATATCGTATTATGTTTCATTGGATCTGTGTTTTTTAAGGAACTTTTGTTGCTTATATTTGTTCTAATTTTTCATCTTCGTGACTTGGTCAACTGGATCAGGTCATGGAGCCTGCTGAGATGAGTTTTTAGGTCTATCTCTAATGTCAAGGTGTACAGGGGAAAAGAAGGTACAAGCAAAAAGAAGAACATGCCTTTAGAAGCTTGTAAATTAGGGCATGAGTCCCATGCAGATTCTACTTTGGTTCTACCCTCCGTATTCTATTTAGTTTTCCATATTGCGTTTAGATTTTCTTTGAAGGTTATAACTTTCATCTCCTTTTGACTTAATTTTCAGGGTTGGTTAAATTTCTACATGTTAGTAGGATTTCCTTTCAAAAATAGGAGTGAAGATTAGGATTATTCATAAATCATGCAGAAGAGTAGGAGTTCAGATCAGAACCTACATGAATATAAATGCAAAGGGCTCGCCTATGACCAGATCCATGCTTTTGATAAATGAATAAGAGTTGCCTCTTGCAATTTATTGGTGGTGTGAATTGATCCCCCGTCAAGATTGGTATTATTCATAACCCACGTAAGAGAAAATTAGGAGTTGAGAACCTGAATGAATATAAATGTATAGGCCAAGGCCTATGGCCAAACCCATGCTTAAGATTAGGAGTTGTGAACATCTACAAATGCAAATGTAAAGGCCCATTCCTATGCCAGATTCATGCTTTTAAGAACTGAATAAGAGTTGCTTCTTGCAATTTATTGGTGTTATGAATTGATCCTCCTCATTGATTTCACAAACCATAGCTTTGTTGTGGTTCTCATTCTGTACCCAAAACTAGGTCCTCAAGATACTTTTGTTTATCCCATGAGCATTTCATCCCTCTCATCTCAATCTGATACTCCATACATCTATCTCATCACAATCCACAACAACAAACATCCACCATTCTCATCAATCCCTAAATCCCATATGACATCACCCTTCATACACCATAACCAACCACAACTCTCAATTCAATCCTAAACCATACCAACCTTCCATGCCACCTCCAAGAAACCATAACCAAGCTCCGCACCCTCACCATCTAGATCAAGCCATAGATGAACCCAAATCCATGCCAATGACCCTAGACTCGCCTAAGCTCATCCACTCATTTGAATTCATCATCACCATCATTTTAGCCTTTTCCCAATTAATTGGGATCGGCTACATGAATCCTGGTTCTCCATTCTGCTCTATTAAAGGCTATATCCTCAATGAGGCTATAAGTCCCCATATCTTTTCGGACTACTTCCAACCACGCCCTTTTGGGCCTACCTCTTGCCCTTTTCAGTCTTTCCACTTGAACTAACTCACACCTCCTAACAAGTGTTGTACTTGATTGGCACCACACATGGCCAGCCCACCTAAGTCTACTCTCTCATTTTATCGCCTATTGGTGTCACGCCGAACTTATCTCGAATAGATTCATTTTGAATTCTATCCCGTCTTGTCTTGCCACTAATGCACCTCAAAATCCTCATCTCCGCTACACTAACACTATTGGGTATATTGTTTTTTGCCCACATAACATTCTGCCCCATAGCGCAAAGCTAGTCTCACTGCTGCAAAACTTGCCCTTCAGCCTCATTGGTATGCGGCGATCACATAAAATTTCAGTTACACATGTCCACTTTGCCCACCCAGCTCTAATACGGTATTCGACATCTACTTGATCTCTCCATTTTCTTAGATTATTGACCAAAGATATCGCAAGTGCAGTCTTTTTTGTACTTCTTGACAGTCAATGTTAACTACTTCCTCGTCTCTACCCTTATTATTATTAAAATTGTACTCATTATACTTTGTCTTAGTCCGATTAATTTTAAAACCTTTGGATTCTAGAACATCCCTTCGAAGCTTCAACTTTGTCTTGATGTTGTTTCGGGCCTCATCAATCAAAACTATGTCATCTACGAACAACATGCACCATGGTACCTCATCTTGTAGGTGCCTATTTAAGTCGTCTATAACTAAGACAAAGAGGTACGAGCTCAATGCTAACCCTTGATGTAGATATATTGTCACTGAAAACTCACTCGTCTCTCCACTAGTTGTTTTTATTTTTTTTGATGAAAGGTACTTGTTTTATATATTCCCATCAGTCAACTATTACAATCTATTATGAAAACATACAACTAACAAAACATAAAGAAAAGCAAAGAAATAAATAGAGAAAAAAACTCAAACAACAGCTACCCAAACTTTTCAACAACCAAATTGTTAACCGTCGCCCCCAACTTTGATGGTCCATCTGCCTCCATACTGCTTTCTTGATAGATATGACTGACAGTACATTCCAATTCCATACAGTGAGCATTCACTTCATCAATAAGATTCTGAAACTTCCATGGATATTCCGCGTCCGTATTTAACCATTTTACAACATTCATGGAGTCCCCTTCTATCTCCACTGGCCTTTTAAAAAATTTTACAAGTTTAACCCCCTGTAATACCGCTCAAAGCTCAGCCTCATTTGCAGTAACAACACCTATTGATTCAGGAAATTTCAAAAGAACTTTACCTTCCCAATCTCTAACTATTCCTCCGATACCTCCCTGACCAGGGTTTCACAAGGAACACCCATCAAAATTTAGTTTGATCCATTTCTAGGACACTTCCATAATCCTATCCTGATTTTCTTATCAGATTTCTCTCTAATTAACACACTAAGATTGTACATTATATCCACTCTAGAAACACCCCACCAAATTTCGTTAATGCTAACAAGCTCTACTACAGTCACACGATTTTTTTCTATCAGCTCATTAGTAGATAAACTTTTATTTTCAAAACTTCTATTCATTTCTTTCCAGATCTCCCACATCACCGTCACCCTTACAATTCTCCAAATAATTCTGCCTTTTTTACCCATACTAGTTATCAACCAATCTCCCAAAAGACTGTCAATCTCCACAGGACAGTTACCAATTAACTCCACCCATGCAAGCACCCATCTACAAATTGCTTTAGTAAAGGTGCAATTCAGAAACAAATGATCAATAGATTCTGCTTCTTTTTTGAAAAGGTTGCATACATTTACTAGAATTTGCCCTTTCTTTCTTAACATATCAATAGTTAAGATTCTACGAAGCTTTACTAACCATAACCAAGCAGGACTCTTTAACGGAATAGGCCACTTCTATAATTTTCCCGCATCTTTATCAGACCATCTAACTCTATCATCAAACAATAATTTGTAAGCTGAATTCACCGAGAAACAACCATTCTACTTGGCTCCCATACAATTCTGTCTTGTTTTTCAGGGCAATAAAAAACGCTCTGCAACACACTTAAACACCTCATATATTCATCTATAACCACATCACTAGCTGTTCTTACACTAGTTAGCACTCCATCGTACATTTCTCTCACCAAGTCGATGTAGTGTCTAGAGACGCCTTTCTTTTCCAACACCCGCCAAATCAAATCTCGAGGTACTCTATTATAAGCATTCTCTAGATCAATAAAGACCATGTGGAGGTCTTTTCCCTTTGCCCTAAACTTTTTAAATCAGTTGCCTAAGTAAGAAAATAGCCTCCGTTGTTGGCCTTCCTGACATAAAACCAAATTTGTTTTCAGATACACTTGTTTCATGCCTTAGTTGTTGCTCAATGACTCTCTCTTAGAACTTCATAGTATGGCTCATAAGCTTGATCCCTTGATAGTTTACACAATTCTGTATGTCTCTTTTGTTCTTGTAATTAGGTACCACAATACTTTTCCTCCATTCGTTAGGCATTTTCTTTGCTCTCAAAGCCTTGTTGAACAGTTTCGTCAGCCAGTCAATGACAATTTCCCCCACGCACTTCCAAATTTCTATCAGAATACCATCTGGTCCTAAAGCCTTTCCTATCTCCATCCTTTTCAAAGCTTCTTTCACTTCTGACATCCTAATCCTACAAATGTGTCTATGACCTCCATCGTCACTTGTACCAACAGTCCCTTCTACCACTATGTTCCCATTGCGTTCGCCATTTAATAATTTTTGAAAATAGACTCTCTACCTTTCGTTGACCTCGTCATCCTTCACCAAGACCATTTGATCCTCACTCTTAATGCATTTAATATGGTTTAGATCCCTATACTTTTTTTTGTTAATTTGAAGATTTCTTTTTCACCTTCTCTTGTTCCCAATTTATTGTATAGATTATCATATGCCTTAAGTTTGACTTTACTTACTATTTGTTTAGCATTTTTCTTAACATTTTTATATTCTTCTAAGTTTTGATCGTTTTTATTATACTGCCAAGTTTTATAACATGATTGTTTTTCGCTAATGGCCTTTTGAACCTCATCATTCTACCACCAAGTTTCTTTATCGAAGTTTCTTTTCCCTCTAGATTCTCTTAAAGCTTCTTTTGCCACTTTCTTGATGCATTCAACCGTCTCATTCCATATTACATTAACATCATGATCAAAATTCCATGTTCCTTCTTCAACAAATTTATCCCTAAATAACTCTATTTTCTCAGTTTTTAAATTCCACCACCTAGTTCTTGAGCTCCCATTACTTTCACCACTTCTCCTCCATGTCTTTATGCAAACATCCATGACCACGAGCCTATGTTGGGTAGTCAAACTCTCTCTTGGGATAACCTTGCAGTCTTTACATGATGGTCGATCTACTTCTTAACTAGGAAGAGATCTATCTGGCTTTTATGTGTTCCACTTTTATAGGTTATTAAATGTTCATCTCGCTTATTAAAGTAAGTGTTTGCTATTGCTAGGTTGTAGGCCATAGCAAAATCTAGAATAATCTCAGCCATCTAATTTCTTTCCCCAAATCCATGTACCCCTTCATATCCTCTACTATCCTTCCCTACATGACCATTTAGGTCCCCTCCTAAAAAGGTCCCCTCTCCATTTGGTATGTCTTAGACTATTCCATCTATGTCCTCCTAAAATTGTCTCTTACTTCGATCATCTAATCCTACATGTAAACGCTAATTACGTTAATTATCTCTTCTCCTAATACAAGTTTATTTAATAAGAGCCTATCACCTATTTTTTTGACATTAACTACTTTATCTTTTAAAATCTTTATCTACTATTATGCCTATGCCATTTCTATTATTATCCTTTCATGTATACCATAGTGTATACCCATCTATATAATAAATTACTAAATAATTAAAATAATAAAATAAAAAATATAAACCTTAAACAATTCGAAAGACGAACCCAAGACTGTTTTAGGTCATGCATCGCAAAAATCTACGAGTTAGAGCAACAGATCAACAATTTCAAACCAAATAACTTATATGTTGGAAACTATTGTGCTGGCCTATGGGGTTACTAGGATGAACTGAATCATTACCAACCCATAACTAGTTCGTTATGCAAAAGAGCTAGAGAAAGGAAGGAACAAAATAAGATATTTAATTTTTTATGCAGTCTTAGTCCTGAAAATGAAACTATCATATCTAATGTTCTGGGTGGTGGAACTCTACCATCACTTTGCCAGTGTGAAGGAACTTGCCAGAGATTTATGTATGTGCCTATTGGTGAATCTGAAAGATATGCCCTAGTTTCCAATTCTTTCAATGCCGCAGAGGTGGTTGAGGTGGAGGTTGTAGTGGTGGTCGATCGCAGAAGCCTCACACAAGATGAAAAGGACAAGCTGAAATATACTGATTTCGGAAAAACCTCAACATTTTAAGGAGACAAGTAGGGATCTCATTGCATCCTCTAAGCATAATACAACTCAAGCTTATGGAGCTGTGACCAGTGGGGAGACAAGCCATATTATGTCTCGACAACAAAGGATGCTACTAGTCATCTACCTCGTGACTATACCAACTTCTAACCTAAGGATGAACTGGTGAGGGTTTCCAAGTGAGAGCTTCTTGATATTAAGTAGCGTGCCGTCACCCATTATGAGTCTTCTTCGTCCCCTAAGTTACAACTTGCCCAATCAGGTTTATTTGCATATGCACACCATGTTTCTATGATGCTCAAGCTCCTTGGATCATTGATTCAGGAGCCACTAAACATGTGAATGGTATGCACGATCTCTTTTCTACTTATATTACTTGTTTCAACCGAGAGTCTATCAAGATTGATGATGGATCCGAGCAATTAATGGGAAAAAGTGTTCCAATAACTTCTTCCATAAATTTGTTATCCACTTTGCCATGTTCCCCATCTATCCAAAATCTTCTATCTGTCAGTAATCTTACAAAGACTCTGGATTGTAATGTGGCATTCTTCCCGTCCTATTGTGCTTGAGGATGGAGGGTTCTAGCTTTTAGACACAACAAAACAAGATCCTAAAAAAACTCAAGCCATTGCCATGTCCTCGATTGCTAATAAAGAATAGGTGTATTTGTCACACAGCTATAATGGTCATACTCCTATTTCTATATGACATTCTCTATTCCCTAAGACTTTCCTATTATTCGGTTAAGTTCAGATTTTTTTTGATAATGTTAACCTTTAATTCAAGAAAAGAGACTACAAAAACCGTGGCTTACCACAAAAAAGGTGCTCACGGATAGGAAAACGAAAAAAAGAAGAGGAATTGAAGCCTCTTTCAAAAAGTTATTGTTAAAGGGTAGCAACCTAAGAAAAGAGGCCGATCCTGCCTATAAAAAGATAAACAAATGGAAATACAAAAAGAAGAAACCTCCTAGTGTTCGTCGATCTCCGCTGCTGCTTTTGCTAGGGAGTCAGCTTCCTGGTTTCCTTCACTCCAGGTATGCGTTCGCATAACAAATGTATTCCTGTAGAGGTAATGAAGCTGATCAACTAAGTGAACCAAAACCAGGAAGGGGGGGGGGAAGGTTGTAGGTTTTTGTGCCTAGGTTAAGGTGTTCCTGGAATCACCCTCTACAATGAGAGAGGGCAAGTTTAGATGTTGAATGAGTTGTAAGCCTTCAACAAGAGATATCACTTCAGCCTCCATCAAGTCCTTATGCCCTATGCATTTAGACACTAACGCCATAGTAGAACCAAGGTGGTCTTTGACGAAGGCTCCAATTCCTGACGGCCCTGGGTTACCTAGGGAGCAACCGTAGAAATTGAGCTTGAGCATCCCCTAAGGTGGAGGTTTCCAATGAGAAGATTTAGAAGGGCGATGGCTATGATGGCGTAGGATACTGCTCCAATCTTGAAGAAAGTCGGAAGCCATAATGCCTTTGAATCGAGGGTGATTTGTAGCCCAAAAAATGATGGAGGATTTGAGCTTATTAAAAATTTTGGGCCATGAGGTGTACTCCCCTCTGAAAATCCTGTGGTTACGCTCTATCCATAAGCCCCATATGGCTGCAGCCACCATTGATTTCTAGATAATGATCCCTAATTTGGCCCAAGGAAAAGGCTTGATGGATGAGAGAATCGAACTCACTTCTGCAGGTAGTACCCATTCCACTTTGAACAACTTGAGGACTACTCCCCAAAGTTGAAAGCATAGGGACAGTGCAGGAATAGGTGGTTGTTAGTTTCCTCCTCGGCTAAACACAAGACATCGATTGGAAAGGGGGATGGCACGTCTCTGCAACTAATCCACAATCAGTACTTTCTTAGAGAGGGCTAGTCACGAAAAGACCTTGATTTTTTGGGGAGCTAAGGAGTCCCAAGCCTGGGCTAAGGGGAAGGGTAGGGGGTAGTGACAAACTGCGATAAAATGAGGAGACCGTGAAAGAGCCTTCAGGAGAAGGAGTCCAAATGATGCAATCTAGGCCCGTAGGGGCTAAGAAGCAGGCCAGTAAATCAGCTGATAAAGAGGAAAAACTCGAAAGCTCTGAGTCGTTAAGAGTTCTCCTGAAAACTGAGTTTCAAGAGCGAGAATTCTAGGTCAAAAGCATTTCTTGCACTACAGTTGTCCTTTGATCTCTAGCAAGAAGGTAGAGATTAGGGTATTTATCCCTAAAAGGAGAACGGCCCAGCCAGAGATCACGCCAAAAAAGGATATTGTTCCCAGATCTCGGATGGAATCTGTGCGAGGTTTAAAGGATAGAAAAACAGAGCAGATAGACCTCTAGATGCCTAAGGACCTATTGGTGGCTCTGAATTCAGGGAGTCAGGGAGAGTCGTGTAGACGGTACTTGGTTTTAATGATGTCAATCCATAACTGGTTTCGTTGGGTGACCAGGCACCAACACCATTTACCAAGTAGGGCTAGATTCTAAGTACCCAGTTTTTTGATCCCCAAAACTACCCCCCCCCCCCCATTTCTTAAGTTGGCAAAGCTTTTCCCAAGCGATCAAGTGCAATTTATGGTTAGACTCAGCCCCTAACCAAGAGAACGTCCTCATCAATTGTTTGATCCTCTTACTAATGGCAACAAGCATGTGAAAGATGGACATCTGGTAGACTGGAATGTTGGCCACAGTGGCTTCGATAAGCGTTAGCCTACCTCTTGAGGATAGAAACCTCCCCTTCTAACCTGCTAGTCTATGGTCCACTTTGTCTACAATGTGAGACCACAAACTTTTATTGGGTTTCCCTATGCAGAGAGGAAGACTTAAATATTTGGAACTTGGAAGGTAAAGCTTCCTTTCGACAACCCCACATTTAAGCATAAGAACTAAGTGTGGTGGAATCGACATTAATCCCCATCATGGTAGTTTTATCGTAATTTACTTTGAATCCAGTAGTGAATTCAAAGCATCTGAGGAATAGGAAAAGCTTGTGGATTTCCCTAGGAGAGGCATTACAAAACACCAGGGTATCGTCTGCATATTGAAGGGTGGGAAACAGGGGGGATCCCAAGCCCTATAGAGAAGCCATGCAACAGGTTAGTTGAGTACATTCTGTCAATTGACCAACTGAAAACCTCTACGGAGATGGCAAAAAGGAAGGGGGAGAGAGGGTCCCCTTGTCGGAGTCTTTGGGAGAAAGGGAAATACCCTTTGGGAGTGCCATTGATGAGGATAGAGAAATGAGGGTGGGACGAACAAGCTCTCATCCAAGTTCTCCACCAAGCGTCGAAACCCATCCTAGATTGAGTTTCTTCTAGAATTTCACAATCCACATGATTGTAAGCTTTCTCCCAATCAAGCTTAATAATGATGATAGGGTCTTTATTAAAATGTCTGGAGTGAATGCATTCATCAGCCACTAGAGCTCCATCCAGGATCTGACGGTCTTTGATGAAGGCACTTTGATTGGGGGATATGACTGGGTGCAAGACATCTTTGAGATGAGAAGTGAGCACTTTAGCGAGGACTTTGTAGGAGAAGTTAACCAGACTTATAGGTCTGAAATCTTTGAGCTGGTTTGCACCTTGGATTTTGGGCACCAGAGTTAAGAAGGTCGCATCATGGCTCGGTGGATTACCCTCCTTGAGTGGAATTCTTTGAAGAGGTTTAGGAAGTCATCTCAAAAGGACTCCCAAAAAGTCTTGAAAGGAGCTAAGGGGAATCCGTCTGGTCCGAGGCTCTATCTAATTCCAAATCAGATAGGGCAGCTTAGAATTTCGGATTCAGAGAAAGGTCTTTCCAGCCAAAGCGCTTTCTCTGGAGGTGAAACAAGGAATTCTAGGTCCCCATTTGGGTGCGAGGAGTCGGGGGAGCCGAGAAAAGATTTTGAAAGTAGCCAAGGATGGCTTGCTCTATGCTTGGGTGGTGATCTAAGAGAATTCCATCCACCAACAGCTGTGAGATTGAATCATCCCTGCGCCTGCAGTTTGTTGTTCGGTGGAAGAAGCCTGCATTTAGGTCCCCTATTTTCAACCACTTAATTCTGGATCTCTGGTACCAGAAAATTTCCTCTTTTGTGAGGAGAGATTGGTATTGAAGCTTTAGGTCGTCCCTCTCTTGAATTTCAGAATCCGAGAGAATCATGTTTTCTTCCAAATTGTCTAAGGCCTGGATGGCTTGCAAAGTGGAAGTTTTCTGGGGTCCGAAGAATCGCGAAGGGTTCCGACTCCAAAGTTTCAGATGGCCCTTGAATAACTGTAGTTTTTGCTGCAATTTAAAGCCTGCCTAGCCAACTACCATATGAGAGAGCTCCTGCCACCAAGTCGGGAGTAGGGCTGGAAGAGAAGGTTCTTCCAGCTAAGCTAATTCAAAGTAGAAAGGTTTCGAGCCACTAAGAGAAGGGTTTGTACTAAGAAGGATTGGGCAGTGGTCAGAAGTTAGTTTTGGTAAAGCCTGCGAGTAAGTACCAGGAAAAGAGATATCCCATTCCATGGAGGTCAAGAAGCGATCCAATCTCGAGAGAGATAATTGGACGTGTGGTTGGACCATGTGAATTGAGCACCTTGGGTGCGGAGATCAATGAGGTTGTTAGAGGCTATGAAGTCTGAGAAAGCGATCATCGCCGGGGAGATCCTAGTTGAAGAGTTTCTCTCGTGGGACCAGCTAGTGATATGAAGTCACCTCCTAAGCACCAAACAGGGTGCGAAAGTTGGGCAACCAAGTTGAGCTCCTCCCAGAGGAATTGTCGAAGCGTGTCTAGGTTAGGACCATAGACCGCCGAGAATTTCCATTGAAACCCATCTGGAATTTTTGAAAGGAGAATGGTTACCGAGAATCTGCCTGGGTGTTGAGAAACCAAGGAGTGGGCCATTGGATCCCAAATCACCCAAATTCCCCCGGAAGCACCTTCAGCTAGGACTGCAGCCCATTGACAAGGGCGAGGTCCCCAGGCCTAGCGAATCTGAATTAGTGAGGTGGAATGTAACTTTGTCTTTGTCAAGGCCAAGATGGATGGCCTGTGTTTGACGCAGAGATCTCTTACTGCGTTTTTCTTGTGGGGCAATCCGAGACCTCAGATGCTCCATGAGATGATCAGCATGGATGGGTAATGAATAGGGGAGTGTTCCTAAGGGAACGTCTCACCAAAATTCACTAGGGGCCGACTGTTGAGGATTGGGAGAGATAGAGAGGTTTGACAAAGAAGGGCGATCATAATTGATTGTGGAAACCAAGTTAGAGATTTCACATGGTCCTTCTGACTTACCCTTATTCTGGATTGAGCTTCCACTTTGAAGAACTCTTGGAATGGACAATCCGGTGGGTTTGGAAAGCCGATGACTCCCATAACTTCATGAATTTCCCCTTTGCCGGTGTCAACTCCACTGACGAAGTCTGAGTCCACAAAGGGGGGAGAAAGAGGGTCGCCCATAGTGTCCACTGATTGGGAGGAATCAACTGAATCCATCCCTTGGATAGCAGAGGGGGAAGGTACAGCCGGAAGAACCGGGAATGGTAGACCATAAGTAGGAGTAGGTCGAAATATGCCTAACGAGATGCCAAAAGGGTCGGTCACAGAGGTATGGGTGGGGGTAGCCAGAGAGAGAAGAGCTTCAGAGGAAGGGATCTCCAAGTTAAGGGGTGTAGACATCGGAATGGTGGAGTTCAAAGCTACAACAGAGGCACAGGGGGATGAAGAAGCAAGTTCCTTGGGGAAGGTAGTATTGCTACCTCCAGAGGTAGAAGAGAGAAGAGGGGTAAAGGGGAGAGGCATAGGTAAAAGAGGGTAAGAGACAAGGGGGGTGGAGAGAATGGGAGAGAGATAGTGATAGCCAGAGTTAGCGGCTGAACCCAAGTGAGTAACAAAAGAAGAAAAAGGACTAGGGTGATTTGGAGAGGCGTAGAGTCAAGAGGGAAAGAGAAGAGGAATCAGGCCGAAAAAGGGGTCAACGGTAAGGTTGATTGCTTCCCGAAAAGGCTGAGGAATAAGAATGGGAATGGGCGAAGGGACCGAGATGATGATGGAGACCCCACTTGAGGGGTCAGCCGGGAAGCCCAATAACTCGAGGGGAGTAGCTAAAGGGAAAAGGTAGGGGTCCATGGTGCTTGTTTGGAGAGCAGTCTTGACCAAAGCAGAGTTTTCGGTGGCTAAATAGTGGCCGTCTCTTGTAGGTGAAATGAGTGCAGGAGAGCCATCGGGCCCAACCTGGGGCACTGTCAAGTGGGTGTACATAGTAAGATACAAAGCAAATGGCATTATAGAAAGATACAAGAAGAGAGGTTGCAAAAGGTTTTAGGCAAACTATGGTATAGATTACAAAGAAACTGTTTCCCCTGTAGTGAAGTTAAACACAGTTAGAATCATTCTAACTTTGGCCCTGTACTGAAATTAAACACAGTTAGAATCATACTCTCCTTATCTATACAATTAAATCTCGATCGCTACAGGAAGTCTATATGGCCATGCCTCCAGGTTTTCAGCTTCAATGGAGACTGGAAAGCTATACAGATTAAAAAAGGAAATATATGGAATTAAACAGTCAAAGAGCATAGCTTGAAAATTTCAGTAATGGTTCAGAAGAAATCAAGCTTATCAAACATGTTTTATGAGGAAGAAGTGTGTCCGTATTACAGCATTCATTCTGTATGTTGATGGTATTGCAGTGACTCGAGACAGCTTAGCAGATATTGACCATCTCAAATGCTAAAATGCACGAAGACTAAGGTGTTTGACATAAAAGTTGTAGGTTCACTCAAATGTTTTATGGGTATTGAAGTGACAAAGTCAAAGGGAATAGCTATTTCTCAGAGGAAGTATGTGTCGGACCTATTACAACAAACTAGAATGTTAGAAGCCAGACCGATGGATATGTTGTAGAGTCCAACCATAGACTCCATGCACAGATGGGAGAGTGACTAAAGTCAATATCAGAGGTTCATGAGCAAGCTTGTGTACCTGACAAATACATGACCCAATATATTTTAAACGGTTAGCATAGTTAGTCAATTCATGCATCCCAGCTAAAACTTCACTTAGATATTGTCTATCATATCCTAAAGTATCCCAAGGCATTTCTAAGGAGTGTAGATAACCTCTTACAAATACATGACCCAATATATTTTAAACGGTTAGTATATTAAACGGTTAGTATAGTTAGACAATTCATGCATCCCAGCTAAAGACTTCACTTAGATATTTTCTATCATATCCTAAAGTATCCCAAGTCATTTCTAAGGAGTATTATAATCTACAATAATGCAGATTGGGCTGGTTCAGAGACTGATAGTAAAAAAACAGAATGTAGTGGCAAGATCAACTGCTAAAGTGGAATACAGGACTCTGGCACATGGAGCATGAGAAATTATGTAGGTTAAACCATTGTGGCTGATCTGGAAGTCAAAGTTCAGTTAGAAATGACCATTCATTGTGATAACGAAGCAGCCATCCACATAGCTGAGAACTTTGTATTTCATGAGAGAACAAGGCACACCGCTGTCGAGTGTCACTTCATAAGGGAAAAGTTGCAGTAGAAATATTTTCATTCCTTATGTGAAATTGAGAGATCTACTAGTAGATATCTTCACAAAAGCAGTTGCACCTGATCGACTACAAGATATAGTTGTCAAACAGGCTCCAGCTTGAGGGGAAACATTGAAAGTGCAATGGCAAGTTACAGGCGTAAATGGAATATACGTGAGTTATTTATTTAATATAGATATGTATCAGTTATTTATCTAAATAATTGTAGCCCTGTAATTTTTGCTTATCAATAATATATATGCGTGACTGGCCCAACTCTAGGGATCACACCACACTTTTCTATCTTATTTTGTCTCTCCCTCTCTCTCTTTGTCCTACATCTTCCACAGTTTTCTATCTTATTTTGTCTCTCTGTCCTGCATCTTCTTCCGCTCTCTTCACTTCTCTTCTTTCTCCTCTCTTATATACTGGTCTAACACTTACAGATTAACCTAGATCTAAGTGGTACTTTCAAACAGATCCTCATTGTCAAAAATCAAAATAAAACAATAAGAAAATAAAAAAATCTTCAACTTGTTTGAGTCATTGCAATGGTTATTGCATTCCAGAGTCCAAATCACTCAGTAAGTCATTTTTCGCTTAGACAATGGAATAATTACATCCACCCCAATCCCAGAGCATTCAACTTCTATAAATTTCTTTGCAAGCCATATGTGTAGCTGGTGTAGCAGTGCAGCTCCTCGGGGAGTCTCATCATTCCAACTTTGTGACCAGGATTGTGTACTTCTGTTTCATCCAAACTTCCAATGTTTTGAGGATTTCCTAATGGAAGTGCCGATTGGAAGAACGCAAAAGCTGGAAAGATCTTCAAATATACCATTGGGAAGCATTTAAAGCGCTTCTATAACTCAAGATCCTCAAAATATTCGACCTTGCACCTCTGGCACAGGAAACCTGGGCATTTCTGTTTGAATAGACCTCATATTTTATCTTCTGTTGGGTTACTTGGTTCAGTTCTTCTACATTCGAATTTCTTGTAAAAACAGAAATGAAATATCGTTTATGAGACTGTTACATGGTTATACATCCAATGTCATGTTGAAAAAATGTATTTCACTATGTTCTGACTCCTTGGCCCTGTGTTCAAAGGTGGAAACCATATATCATGTCTCCTTTTCTGATAATGTCCTCAACTAGACATGGACACATTCCTGAAAAATAAATTCAAATAGTATGCAATGCTTACACCAAATTCAGAGAAACTCAAAAATCAGATCTCATTCTGGCAAGAATGTGAAAATAAATAGATATAAAACTATTTAATAATAATGAATCTGGCATGATGCATCGACATAGTGCCTCATATGCTCCAAAAAAATGGGATTGTTGACCAAATAACTAGGCAAGACATACAAGCTAGAGGAGCTCTTCTTATTCAGTTGTATGATTTTTATCCTTCCTACCATTGACCTTTATAGAAGCCCCAGGTCTACTCTAATTTTCTCTAATGTAGTTACTTAACATAGACTTTCTGTATGCCGCCATTTGAATTTGTGAAGAAGAAATATAAATGGCATTAGTCAAATCAGTGAAGAAGAAATTGATATGTGCCACCCACCATCTCCAGCCGTGTAGAACCCCCAGCAGGAAATGGAGAACTTTGTTGATCCACACTAGCAAATGACCTGTGGACCATTTAAATCTTCCCACAGATCACATAAAGTACCATCTTATGAACTCACATTTATCAAAAAATTTCTTAAAAACATCAAGCTTTTCTCTCTGAAATTCGAGGGCATAAATAACCATAGACACTCAAGGTAGAAATGAAGAATCCCGAGTGGGTAAAAGCCACCCACCCCAATTCCCAAACCTAATTGTCATCAGCTAAATCATTCTTTACCAAACCCTAAATACCTAATTTTAGGGATCCATCCCTGTGGTCCTCCATCACATTTAATAACACTAATAAAGAATTGACTCCCACAGGTTCTAACTGTATTACTAAGATCTGAGAATTTCGCGGATGAATCAAGGAATTCGAAAAGATCTCAATAAATGATTATATGAGAGATCAACAGCTGCTCCAAGAAATAATCCCAGGAATTTAAAAGTTTTTGACATCATTGTGACTAGAACTTGGAGGTCTGACCAGCCAGAGTGATTACATCAGTGACAATGCATTAAACAAGTAAAATCCCTGAATCTCCCATTCAAACATTCTAACTCACAAGTCGGTACATAAACACATCCAATGGAAAACACTACATACTTGACATTTTACCGATTTAAGCTACTAAAGCATGAACCAAAGGTAGTATACAAAGCAATTACACAGAAATCAAAGTAACAACCTGTTTTTCTATTTGGTAATTGATAACAAGTCAAAGTATCAACTACACACTGGTGATACAGAATCCTTATGAAAGTGATAAGTACGTATATATCGAAACATAAAATGGATATAATTTAGTGAGAACTGAAAATAAACAAGACCATGTCAACTTCATACCTTTAAAACATGAGCAACAATACCAGGCGGCTTTGAAGGATCGGGAACTTGGAAAACTGCAAGATGCCTATTGGGATCAAATGCCTCATTTAGAGCTTCAAACTTCTGCACTCCAAATTGCTTCAACACCTGGGAAGCATAGGAGAGCAACAACCACTATTAAGCTACGTAATCCACTTTCTAACAGAATCCATAAGTTCACATTCATAAGACCCATGCTATCAACACAACATGCTTCCAAACTCACATGAAAATGAAAAGAGCATAAGAAATAAAGCCATAAATTTGGCAAACGAAACAAACAGATGACCTTCAAAGTGAATAACAAAGAACATATGTCTATAATGCAGAAAATATCGAATACAGTTGATAAACTAACCCTCTTCATACTCCCTCTTTCTTATAATTTAAATAAAGTGTTATCATTTTCAAAAGGAAAACAACCTAGGCAGATTTCAAGTTAGATCTTCAAATAGTTATATAGGTCTCTAATGAACTGCCACTACAAAATATGGCACAGGGACATCAAGCAAGTCAAGGAGCTGTACATAGTGACCTTATCACCTAGTATGGCATCACAGTATTATATACAAACTTAGACAGCAGTTGCGAATTTTCAACAAGCATCATGACCAGTAGTGGAACCTCACAAAGCCAGACAACACATATTTGCAGTCTCTCCTGCAAGCACTAGGTATTTTGCCGCATGCCCTCCTTGCAGTAGGTCTGAAAGAACCACTTGAAGGGGAAAAAAAATAAAACCACTTGATCGAGAAGGCTCAAATCCTCATATTTATTGAAACATCTAAAGTAGGAGGGTAGGATGGCTTGTGACAAACTTTCTATTCCTAAGAATTTTTCTATGTAAAAAAGCTTCATAGACCAATAAAAACCTCCAGCAAACTATTTATTTACAGAGATTTTGAATAGAAAAAGGAAAAGCTATCAAACAATAAAAAAAAAAAAAAAATTAAATGTGTTTCTTAGAGTAAAAGAAAATCCCTTTGAAAAGTGAAGAAGGTATAGAAGCCAGAAAAATCTTGTTAATTACATAAAAGAAGGTCAGTGAAATTGATATTGGAAAAAAGGATTTGATGCGTTTAGGGTATGGGTACAAGGGATGCCTTAAATTTGGGCAAAACAAGAAGAATATGTGTCACCAAAGGAATTCTCATGCACTTTCATCAAAGGTTGATGTTTCTTCAAGCAAGTAATCTCAACTACCTCCTTAAAAATATTTGGTGCATTAGGATCAAGTGGTCTCTAAGGTGACCAGGATGCTAGCTACTTGGAAAGGCTAATTATTTTTATTAATCTGGAGGATTGCATCATCTTTAAATCTAAATTGGCCAGAATCCCTATTTGTTTCATGTCCCTCCATAGGATTCCAAAAGCTACCAATGGATTAAATAGGCGTAATCTAATCTGGTTTTTACATATATATCATTTGGGGTACCATATTCATTTCTTTGTATGGGTTTCTAATGAATGAAGAAAAAGGTTGTACATTTTTACAAGGCATCCTCCAGATAATTGAAATTCAACTAATTTGATGTTGGATTAGGCCTATATGTTATCAAACTGAGAAGCTATCTTTGGACTAATGAAAATCTAACTATAGACTCCACCATCGCCAGCAACCACTGTTCCCAAAAACGCCGAGCCGCTGAGGCAGCCGGGGCGGGGGGGGTGTTCCAAGTTGCTCAACGCCTAGGCGGGCGCCTAGAACCTGGGCGGCCTAGTAGAATAAAAAGACGTTTTAACGTCATTTTGTAGACAAAATTAAATAATTCATATTGATACATCTTTTAGTCCATAATTCCATGCATTTCAAATTCAAAAAGCAAACTTTTAAGTTTAAACTTCAAACCATTAGGCATTAGAGCATTAGACCATATCCATAGTCCATACTCCATACCATAATCCAAACTCCCTGCACCCCAAAGTCCATACACAAAAAACCCTCTAACAGACTTATAAAATCGCCAAAACTAAATCTAATCTCAATGGGTGATGTTTACATTGATTTCTCCTAACTTTGAGAAACCCTTCAATCCTATAGGAATCACAAAAAACTAGTTTTTTAATGTTTCTATCTCTTTAAAATGGGCTTTACTGGCTGGGGTTTAGGTTTGAAATGAACCTTCGCACTTTTTACAATATTATTTATATCAAACAACCCAAAATTGCCCCTCAACGAGGGGTATTTTAGCCGTTGGGCGGGGCACATGGCCTGGACAGCCGCCCAGGGCTGGGTGCTGGGCACCCTCCTAGGCAGGTGCCCAGATGCCTAGCAGCCCCAATTTTTACTGCCTAGGCACTCGGTGATCTGCCCATTGGAACAAAGCCAGTAACATGCGGCTCGTAAGCCTAAGGACCAAGCGAGTTGAAGTATTCAAGTCATCGAATCGTCAAATTTATAAATGCAAGTCCAAATGAATAGTGAATTAGGAAAATAATGCCAAATTTCAAAAGCAGACCACCCAGCACCTGGCAGATGCGCCAAGGCCTAAGCACCAAAAATAGGCGAAAAACCCTGGGCACCCGCCTAGACGCCCAGGAACCTACCTAGGTGACCGCCCAGCTTTCAGACCTGGGTGGCTGCCCAGGGACTGTGCCCTGCCCAAAGGCGGAAAATAGTTTCGATAGGGGCATTTTTTATCCTTTTTTTTATACTAAAGGGGCAAATTTCTTGTTTTTAGGTTTATTTGTAACCTAAAACATATTAGAGACCAATGTAGAGAGAAAAAATCCAAAAAACCAATTTTTGGTGATATCTTTAGAATTGAAAGGTTTCTCAAAGTTATGAAAAATTGATCAAAACATCATCCATTGATATTAGATTTAATTTTTTATGTTTTATAAATCCATTGGAGGGTTTTTTAGAAGATTTTGAGTATTTAGAAGCATCTTTGAGGTAGAAGTTTGGAGATTGAGCAATCAAAGTAAAAGATTTTTTTTATTGCTTGTATAAGTTGTATTATTTTGAGATGTCTTCTTTAGGATCTAATAAGAGTGGTGATCCTGGTTGGAAATATGGCTACAACCCAGATCCTAATGATAAAAATTGCATAAAAAGCAAGTTTTGTGAGAATAATACAAAAGGGGGCATAAACTAGTTCAATAAACATCGTGCCGGTATCAGGGGAGATGTTGCCCCACGTAAAAAGACTCCTGATGCTGTTAAAGAGGATATAACCAATTTTTTGAGTATGGTAAAAATAAAAAAAGATGAGAAATTTGCCTCCATAGCAGAGATTAGGTTTGGGGTTCGGGTCAATTTTCGTGATTTCTTTAGGATTGAAGGGTTTCTCAAAGTTATGAGAAATTGATCAAAACATCATCCATTGACATTAGATTTAATTTGTGATGTTTTATAAATCCATTGGAGGGTTTTTTAGAAGATTTTGAATCTTTTTAGAAGCATCTTTGAGGTGGAAGTTTGGAGATTGAGCAATCAAAGTAAGTTTTTTTTTTTTTCTTTGCTTCGCGGATCTGCTAGCGAAGGAGGGTTCTAGAAGGCAGAGTGAGGCAGTTCAAACTGGGTCCACCTTCTGTTTTGCTTTGGACCAGTGAACCCCCATTAATTTTTTTGGCCTTTTTATTTCTCCTTATCATTGTACATCTATAGGTGGGGGGGACTATTTTATAAGCCCTATCCTAGTCTCTTTTTGTAAATCGTACTTAGGGGGGAAAGCCTATTACTGTATAGGGGGTTTTCGATCTTCTTTTTACCGGGAGTCCTGTCTAGAGGGCTCTTCCGGAGAGACAATATATTGTAATTCCCTTTCTCAGAAGTACAAATGTTAACATTTTCAAAAAATACGTGATTTTTTTTATTGCTTGTATAAGTTGTATTATTTTGAGATGTCTTCTTCGGGATCTAATAAGAGTGGTGATCCCAGTTGAAAATATAGCTACAACCCAAATCCCAATGATAAAAATTGCATAAAAAGCATGTTTTGTGAGAATGATACAAAAGGAGGCATAAACTAGTTCAAGAAACATCGTGCCGGTATCAGGGGGGATGTTGCCCCATGTAAAAAGACTCCTGATGTTGTTAAAGAGGAAATAACCAATATTTTGAGTGTGGTAAAAATGAAAAAAGATGACAAATTTGCCTCCATAACAGAGATTAGGTCTGAGGATCGGGTCAAATATGATGATGATGATAGTGATGAGGATGGAGAGGGATGTCAAGAGGTAGAACAATCCATTATTAGGGGAAATGGAAAGGGAGTTGTAATTGCTTCTGATTCTGGGAGTAAGAAGCCTTAGGTTAGAGACCCTATGGATAGTTTTTTGCCCGGCCTGACCCTGAGGTTGTATGAGAGGAAACAAAGAAGCAAACAACCATTGAAAATAGAATGAAGAAGGAAGAGAACGATAAAGCTACTTTTTATATTGCTACATGGTTTTATGATGCGAGCATTCCTTTCAATACCGCTCGCCTAAGCAGATTATATGCCTTGGTAGAGGCAATTAGCCAATTTGGGCCTGGGATGAAACCCCCAACCCCATATGAGCTTTCAGAGCCTCTTTTGAAAAAGCGGTGAGTGTCACGACGGATGCTGTAGAAGTTAAGGATGCATGGGCTCAGTATGGAGTTTCTATTATGATTGATGCTTGGAGTGATAGGAAGAGAAGAAGTCAAATGAATTTGCTTGTGAATTGTCCTTTAGGGATTGTTTTTTTGAGGTCTATTGCAGTGTTTTAAAATACAGCCGCATCACCGCATATACGGCCGCATCATGCGATATGCGGTGGGCACTGCATCTGCACAGACAGCATATACGGTTTTGAGTTACGTGGACGCATATGCGGTTTTGCGTGATGCAGCCACATATGCGTCGCATCAGACTGCATCAGAGCCACATCGCTTTCTGCAAAAGAAATTTGATTGTGCCCCTTGGGAAGGGGCAAAATCGTCTTTTTGACCATCAAAAATTGGGGGAAACAATTTAAGAAGGTATTAAACCCCCTAAACGATCATTTATAGCCACTTTCGTGGCTTTTTTGGGATCAAATCGAGCAAAAAAAAAAATCTAGGCGGAAATTTTTTTTCATTTAGTTCTTGGATTTGGGAATTGTTTGATACTTGGATATTGATTAGAACCTTTTGATTATTGATTTAGGAAAGTTCAGGTGAATTTGAGACAATAAATTGGAGGTTTCAGAGGCCGTGAAAAAATTGGGCACTAAAATTGGGGATAATGGATACAAAATCTTTGACAGCAAATAAGTTTGGAGTTAATCATTAAACTAAAATTCCTACTATCACATATATCACCTCCATTTTTTTTTTCTCTATGCATTAACCTATTTTTTTAGACTTTTTAGAATTTTTTTACATTTATTGACCGAATCGTCGTGATGCACCCGCATCGAGCCGCATCACCGCATTGGCCCCCCCACCGCTTTTGGTCGCATCCTGCATTTTGAAACACTGGGCTATTGATGCATTTGATTATACCCATGATACCCATTACATATTCCAAGATATAGATAAAGGAATCAAGGACGTTGGGGAGCATCTTGTTGTACAGGTTGTCACAGACAATGTTGCTCCTAATGTTCCGCTGCTAATTTGTTGCGCTTAGCTTATACTAGAATCTTTTGGACACCATATGCAGCACATTGTATAGACCTCATGCGTGAGGCGCTTGGCACTTTAACTGAGATATCAGGTGCAGTGAAGAAGGCAAAGTCAATTACAATTTTCATTTATAGCCACCAACTAACCCTCAACATGATGTGTAGATTTACAAAGAAGAAAGAGATTGTGAGGCCTGGGGTCACAAGATTTGCGACCAAGTACTTATGCCTAGATAGCATACATTCAAGGAGAGTCCAGTTGAGGCAGATGTTTTCCTCGGATGACCGGAGAGCATGCAAGTGGTTCAAGGATCAGGTTGGGAAGAAGGTGACAGATATTATCCTTTCTAAGGCTTTTTGGCGAGGGGAGAAGGGCGCACTCCAGACATTTTTTCCTCTTGTCAAAGCCCTTCGCATGGTTGATAGTGACAGGGCTTCTATGGGCTACATATATGAGGCTATGGAAAAATGCAAAGAGAGATAGTCCAAAATTTTGATGATGAAGAGAACCGCTACAAGCCTGTTTGGGAGATTATTGATGAGAAGTGGGATAGGCAGCTACATCGGCCATTGCATACAGCTGGTTATTATTTGAACCCAGCTTTTTTTTATGTTGACAAGGATATACACACAAATGACACAATTATGACTGGATTTAATAAGTGTGTAGATGTGCTAGTCCCTGATCCTAATATCCAGGACATTATATGCGCTGATGAGCTAATAAATTACAAGTGCTCATTAAAGTCTTTTGGGAGTCCGATGACGATAAGGCAAAGGACCAAAATTGATCCAAGTAGTAATAATATTGTTAAGTTCATCAAGTGCAACTGTTCAAGTAATCAAGTTTCATTTTTATAATTCTATTATTTATTTATGATTTTATTTTATATCTTTGCCGCCAATTGGTGGAGCCAACATGGGTGTAGTTCTCCAAATTTAGAAAAGTTGGCCATTCAGATCTTGCACCTAACCACTTCCTCATCCGGTTGTGAGCGCAATTGGAGTACTTTTGAAGGGGAAAGGCCGTAAGGTTAATTTGTACAATTGTATTAATAATACATAAACCATATATTTTAATTAGTTTCATTTGATTTTGTTAGATTCATATAAAGAAAAGAAACAGGCTTGAATTAAAGAGGCTCAATGACCTAGTCTATGTCAAGTATTATCGATTCTTGCAGGACAAGTTTGCTAAGAGAGATGAGAGAGACTCCATCAAATCAAAAATATGGACAATGCTATGGAGTGGTTAGTTGATGATGATGAGGTCGAGGGGCATGAAGGATTGACATGGGGCATGATCATGGATGCTTCAAGGACATCAGCCGCCCCTCCTAGGGCCACTAAATCTTCTGCACATAAAAAAAAGGTGGAGGAAGAGGCGGAAGAAGAGGCAAATTTAGAAGAGACAAAGGAGGATGACCAAAATGTCGAGGAGGGTGACAACTCCGATGAATATGATGCAAATGCAGCTGACCCTACTTTTTCTGACGATGAATGATGAATAATGATTAAACTTTGAACATTGATTGAAGATTCTTTTGAGACTTCAAGTATTACTTTCATTTTTGTTTTCTTCCTCTTGGTTGTGTATAGTGGATAGTGGATTTGTAGTTCCACTGGTTTGGTATTTAATAACTTTGGTTTGGTAATTTGGCTGGTAATTTGGCTAGTAAATTTCAAGTTTTAATTGGATATGGACCGACTTATGGTTATGCTTATAGAGCGTGTGTTAATGTGTAGTATACTTTGAATTTTGATGTGCCCTAAATACCTACTTTTTATATTTTATATCATATATATATTGTTAGAGACTGTAGAATCCTTTTTGACTGGGCCACCGAGGTTTTGGGCGCTCGCCTAGGTGCTTAGGCGGCCTAAACCCCCCAGGTCACCTAAGATCCGCCTAGCGCTTTTGAAACATTGGATAAATACAAAGTTCTGTGTGGAAAGAGATCATTTACTATGCTTGAGGTCTAAAAGGCCATTAGAATCACAATCTTTTTTGTTAAGGGGCATCTAAAGGAGGATGTGCATATACGACATCACTTTAGATTGATGAATGATGCAGAGAGTCTAAATCCAAAACTTAAAAATTGAGGCCCTATCTCAGAATCCAAAATATTCGGTAGCGGATTGTTTCGATGCCAATTTCCATAGGATAACTTGGATATTGGACCTTAGAAAAAAGCTTTGGAATAAAAAGTTTGCAACATGCAAATCTAACTAAGCTTTAGCACAAAATGCACATGTGCATATGGTTTCTAGAGGTGGATTAAATATCCCAATATATGGCAGCATTTATGGTTTTCACAATGATACAAAATCATATGTGCCCATAAACTCAAAAGGGAGAAATAAGCACACTGCCCTATTGGTTAGATGTGACGCAAAGAGGATCACCTTCATTTTCTTACATTTCTTCAGCTTGCAATTAAGTATAAAATCCATACAGACGATCATCTCACGCACTGAGATATGACTCTACCCAATATGTGCATTACAAAGAGAAGCAGAGGGATAGACCACATGATCATCAGAGGCAACTTTGCCCAAAGTTGTTAGTCCCAACCTAGGTGGCAATCCCGCTCCAGAAGGCACTACAGGAAAGGGATGTTCAAGGGATCTTGATTTTTAAATTTTGAGATCTCAATTCCCACCTTAAAGACCAAGATAATGACTAAATTGATCATTTTCTTTATTTAAAGCTAGCTTTTAATATAGTTGCACTACTTGCTAGCTTTAAATAAAGAGGTCCCTACTTTAAAGAACATATATAATTCTAAACTATAGATATTCAAGGTTGGGAGCAAGATCCTCCTATTTTTAGGATCGAGATCCCAAAAGGTCAGGATCTAGATCCCCAAAAGGTTAGGATCTAAATCCCTCACGTATGCGGTTTATGGATAACGCTCCCAACCATAGGGTTCTATCCTTCCACCATTCCGTGCTTCCAATCTAGTTCCCGCTTCCAATCCCATCAATTATGATTATGCCAAATTCATTCCTTCGTTTATTGCAAGTTTCGTCTGGCATGAGTTAGAAAGCAAACTTTTCAATCTTATTATTCCCTTTCTAGCTATTACATGGACTTGGAAGGAGTGGACCCACAATAAATTTGGATAGAAGATAGTTGGGATCATCAAGCCCCAACCACGATCATTTTTCTTGGGAGGTAACCAATGTAGTAGTTATGGCTAACAATGGACTGGGAAGCACGATCTAGGCTTGAAAAACTAGGGCCTGGACCACAAAATGTGGCTTGAGCACCAGCCTGGGCTTGCGCCACGACAGGGCTGGCTTGACCCCTCCCAACCCTTTTACCTTTTGTTTCTTTCAGTTTATTAGGTCTGGCCAGTCCCACCCGACTTAAACGGGGCCAGGTCCATGCCTGGTCGAGGGCCTCTTCAGCCAGTCAAGGCTGGATTAGGGCTAGAGCTGACACGGTCTATTACCAACTCTAAGTAGGCTAAAGGAGTCAGTATTCCAGATTTAATGAATCACATATTATGTCATAAGCACTAAAAGTCATGAGTTTCAGGTAACAAATTTCAGGTAAAAAAAATTGAGAATAAGTCCAAATTTCAAGTTGATTCCCCCCTCCCCAAAAAAAA
>NW_006499948.1:3498418-3527025 GCF_000471905.2 Amborella trichopoda | reverse complement strand
TAACACTTTCCTTTCATATACCATGTCCTTTAGTTGACGTGAGCTTTCATGTACAATATTATCGTCATACCTCATGCATGAAGTGGAGCTTAATAAAATAATATTATAATATGTCTTAAGAATTTAAATAGGAGAGGTGAGGACTCCCACCCTAAAAAACTCTTGTATAAGCTCTCCCAACACACTGAGATTTTATCGAAAGTTCTCTCTCTAGTCGAAACACAGTGAGCTCTTTCTCTCTCTAACCAAATTATACCTAAAGTTCCACTCAAACACTCAAATATTATAGGCAAGTGACTTCATTATCTTGAAAAATAATCCGTTCTTTTTAAAAATGAAATGAAATAATTACTTCTGTTTATTATCACGAATTTTAAGCGCGATAAATTTTATGCTCAAGCGACCTCATTATTTTGAAAAATAATCTTTTTAATAAAATTGTGATATTTTGTCTATGTTAAGAAATTTTAAATGCTGTAAATTCTTAGAAATAAATTTATTTATTTATCTTGTCTATTGTTAAAAAATTTTGGATATTGTAAAATTATTAAAAATAAATGTGATATTTCTGCTTTTAGTAAAATTGTGAGATTTCTTTCTACTGTTTTGAATATTTAGACATTGTAAAATTCATGCGCAAATGACTGCCTTATTATTTGAAAACTGATATGTTTGCATTGGATTATAGCATTGTTTGTGAAATGTTTATTTGCGAATTGACATCCCATTAATTGTGATAATTCTGTATTCTTGGATTTTTATATGAGTTTTTCTATACATACTAGATTGGCAATTATGTTAGAATGTCTTTACGAAGTGCTACCTTTCTAAATTTGAGCCCAAAATATTTGACTGGTTATCTTTGAAATGTTATTGAAAGTGACTGTTATTAATGGTTTCAGTGAAATTCATATTAATAATTTCCAGTGATATGTTGAATACATAATATTGCTGCTTTTGAATGTTTAAAGAGATTTAGAAATACTTTAAACATCCAAGTGGACTCATGCGGCTTACCGATGAGGTATAAGTGGACCTATCCGGTACGCCGGTAGGGATTAAGTGTACTCATCTGGTACGCCGGTGAGGTATAAGTAGACCAGCAGGGATTAAGTGGACCTATTTGAGACGCCGATAGGGATTAAGTAGACCGATCAGGACGCTGATGGAGTATATAGGTGACCTATTTGGGACGCTAGTAGGGTAATTTGTGAAATCCTTTGAATTATGCACTGCCGTTAAAATGTTATATGCATTTCAATTAGTTGGATTATACTTAATCATGCATTTTTTTAAGTGAAACTGTTAATTAATTTCTGTTAATAGATCTCCGTTTTGAAAATATTGATATCTTCCAACCATGATTATTTTTAGGATTATAATGATCACTTACTGAGTAGCCAAATTCATCAAATTATGGTAAACATTTTTTTTTTCAGGATAACTGCGGTTTCATTTTGAGTGTTCGTCAGGATCAACTCTGGAAGATATTGTAGTTGTGGTTAAACTTTCTTTTGTTACTTTGTAAGAATTCGCCATTCTAAATTTGTCATGAAAAGAGATGTATATATGTTTTGACTGTCACATCTCAGGAATATCAATATTGTAAATTTTTAGGGCATGACAATATGCTCAAAAAGGTGCTAAAAAAAAATCCCATGTTTGTTCACTTGTGTTTGCTTCCTCTTTACCGAAAACATCGGATGTTGAGCTGGGCTCTCCCAATGAGTAGCTCCATAACAAAAGTGGGATTTATCCACAATATATAATAGGTTATCACTAAGAGGTTCCAAATGTCATGGACAAAATTAATCATAGATATATACAAAAGAAATGATCATATGAAACAAAAATATATTTAACTCTTGCATGCATGTCATTGGGAAGAGTATCATAATAGTAAAAGTTTACCTAAAAGGTACCACTATAATCTTGAATGATAGCATTCAAGGACTGACCCGTGGTCATGGCATCTACCATTGAAATCTGTAAAGCAAGTTAAAAAACAAAATAACTTGTCATTCAAGTAGTGAGAGTAAAAAAAAAAGTAGATAAAGAGAGTATGAGGTAATCAATATTTACAACATAATCAATATTTTACCCCTGCAAGGTGTGAATCACTACTTTTTTAAAATGAACAACTGCGTGAATTATGTCCCACTTTGTTGCACATATAACATGTAACAAGCTTCCGTGGCTTCTTCTCTGAACAAGTGCGTGAATTATGTCCCACTTCTTACCTGGATAGCACTATCAATTTCTTTCGCACTGGCACCATACTATAAGGAATGATTCTTAATGGTTAGGAGGAAATCTTAGAGCATTTTTGATGATTCTTTCTGGATCAGCAGCATGGAATGAGAATGACATAATGAGGTGTAATAGAAACATTTAGACTTTAGATACAATTGGCAAACTCGATCAATTCAACTAGAAAAACATGTATAGTTCAAAAGACGTATCTGTGTCATACTCCATACCACCACAATAATAACAAGTTCAATATAGAAAAGGGAAAAAAAAATCACCCTTTATAACTTCCTAAGACCACGTAATGCATATGAATCGAAGGGTGTGGACAACAAGGGCTTTATGAAAGTGATTGAACACATGCCCTTTATAACTTCCAAGAGCAAGCCTTCCTATATATGTAGACATCAATAAACTAAATATGTTGTACCAAAATGAATTCTTTGAAGATCAATACATATCGTTTTTCTTTTGATGGTAAGATCAATGTACATCTTGGAGAAATCGAACAAAAAATAACTAATAAATAAGTAGTTTATTAAATTATTGATTATTATCTCTTTGGGTGGTGGTCATATCACAATTTATTTGAGAAATTGCAACATATTGCAACTCCAACATAATTGCTCGAGCTTTCTACAAGAGATATGTAAATGAAGAAAAAATAAGATGGAAAATAAAGTCCACAAGATTATCGAGGAATGTGCCATATTCCAAAATTAAATGTAAAATAAATTGAAGATTCAAATTTAGAGGTGAGGTCAAAAAATAGCTCCACATATTTAGATATATGGACGCCTATAGTCCTGTGATATGGTCATTTCCCAATTTATGCTTAAGTTCTAAGCATCTGCAAAAGGTACCCAGTTCCAAGCCCACAATTCAAGGAAGCGAACAGCTAACTCGTACATCGACACTAAATTCCAACCAAAAGAAAGACGAAGAAGAAGAAATCTAAACCACCGTGATGAGATCCAGTGTGGAACATCCAATCCCACGATAAATCACCCAAACAAAGAAGTAGAAATCCAAGCAATAGAAACAGTAGATAAAATATGGGAAAAAAAACAATTGTGCATTTTGTCATCTCAGCATACATAAATAACATTTTTCTTGTAAACCAAATAAACTACATGAAAAATGAACGTTAAAGCCATTATCATTATATCAATGGAGCCATTGAAGCACATGATAGGTATGATGGAAGCAAGCATAAACATATTGTGAAGGAACAAAGCTCAACAAATTTTGCATCATCGCTAAGTCAACTATTAAACAAATTGAATAAAAATAGATCCGCTCTTAGATCAGTGACAGAGCCAACATCGATCCAAAAAGATCAAAAGATTAAAGAAAAATAAATAAAATCATAAATCTAATAAAATAAATGAAAAATAAGAAAAACAAACATGATGAGGAAATTACCTGGCCAGGCCAGTTGGTCTGGGACACCCGAGGCTTCGTGGCCTCGGCCATATCAGAACCACAGCTGTGTACGTATGTCCTATGTTGTTTTCTCTTCAAACTTGACCAAACCTTGGCTTGGTTGAACTAGAGTTTTGCTAATCTAGGCTAAAAGTTGGTTTCAAAAGGGGGACTAAAGCTTCACAGGTTTTCTCTCCGGGCTCTCTCTATCTCTCATATTTCCTAGCCTACGGGTTAACAAAGTCTCACCCTCTCAAATCATACAAGAATGGATAAATATCAATTTCAAGCAGATTTGCCAACCAAATTTCTATTTTGGAGGTCAAAGGGAGCCCAAATCTGACTAGAATTAACAGTTTTGGATTCTGGGCAATTCACGCGATTTTGTGATATTGCCTACCGAAAATCAAGTAAAAATAAGTTGTTTTGCTATTTTTACTTGATTTATTACTAAAACAGTGGTCCTGCAAGATTTTGGATCACATGATACGGATCACGGACTATGATGGTCTATGGTTCGGAGGTTTTCTAGAATAATGTGGTCCTAAGGGTTCAAGAATATCACAGAATTTGCCAGCTTTAAAAATGGGGGTCTACAATTGCCCCTCTTTAACACTCCCTGTCCTTCGAGAGATAGGTGAGTGGTAAAGAAGTAGACACTCTTTGGCGCTCCTTGTCCTTCAAAGAGCGGATGAGTGGCAAAGATAATGCACGCATTTTAAATTTCATCCTAACGTTTCGTAGTCAGAGAGCACACCAACTATCCTTTTAAGATATTGCATTCCCTGCTCACCCACCTAAGGAATTTTCATCCTAGGGTTTTCAGCGTGAGATATTAGTGAGTTACACAAGCTTGAAACTCGAGTTGGATTTTTTGTCCATGCCACTTAACGTCACGAGTTTTCTAAGGTCTTCTATAGGTTTTACTTGTTTAGGAAAAAGGTTTGCCTGGTCAATTCTGAAGAGAGAGATGAGGCGGCAATGCCGTAATCATTATATACGAGTGTCCAAGCACATTTGTTATTAAAACTCTACTTAGAAATTTTGAAAACAAGGGTGGAATTTTGAAATAGAACCTGGAGCTTTGGACAGGTCACGATTTTAACAAAGAAATTAAGTTTTTTTAAAACACAAGACATATAATGAAAATTTTGAAATGAGAAAGATATTTTCAAAAACAAATTTTTAGTTAGCAGTTTTAGCTCCTGTAACCATAAAGCCCTCTAAGCAGTTTAACGTCATGCAGCGATAGACAGATACACCCGACCTTTTACATCGTATGGGGTTGGACGGATATACCCGACCTTTTATGTGATATGGGGCTAGACATTTTTTGAATACACCCAACCTTTAACGTCATACGGGGTTAGACGGATACACCTGACCTTTTATGTCATACGGGGCTGGGGCTAGACATTTTTTAAATACACTCGACCTTTAACGTCATACGGGGTTAGACAAATACACCCGACCATTTATGTCATACGAGACTAGACGTTTTCTAAATATACCTGACCTTTAACATCATATGGGGTTAGACGGATACACCCGACCTTCAACATCATACGAGGTTCGATAGATACACCCGACCTTTAACGCCATACGGAGTTAGACGGATACATCTGACCTTTAACGTCATACGAGGTTAGACAAATACACCCGACCTTTTATGTCATACAGGGCTAAACCAGTGTTTTAAAATGTGGGATGCGGTGGGGGGCCGATGCGGCCCGGATGCAGGTGCATCGCGATGATGCCGTCAATAAATATAAAAAAATTCTAAAAAAATAAGTTAATGCATAGAAAAAAAAATATGAAGGTGATATATGTGATAGTAGGCATTTTAGTCTAAGGATTAACTTCAAAACTATTAGCTGTCGGAGATTTTGTACCCAGTTATCCACCCATATAAGTATTTCATATCACACAATTTCTATCTTCGGGATTTTTTAGTTTAGCATATTTTCAAGCCGGATCCTTATTACTAGAAGATTGGGAAGAAGACATTGCCCCAAAAATATGTATAAAATATTGTACAAGAAGGAAAAAAAATTTACCGACTCTGTGAAGCACTGCTAGATTTCTTCACAACCTCTGAAACCCCGATTTCTTATCACAAATTCACCCTAACATCTCCAAATCAACAATCAAAGGCATCCAATGAACATCCAAGTATCAAACAACCGCCAAATCGAAGATTTCGATGAAAAAAAAAATTCCGCCTAAATTTTTTTTACCTCGATTTGATGCAAAAAAAGCCACAAAATTGGTTGAAAATCTTCGTTTAGGGCCCCTAATACCCCCCAAACAGTTTCCTTAACATTTGGATCGTCAAAAAGGCCATTTTGCCCCTCCTTAAGGGGCAAAACAGAAAAAAATTTCGGCGGACACTGTAGCAATGGGATGCGGTGCAATGCGACCTATGCGGGATGCGGCTACGATGCGGCCTAATGCGACGCATATGCAACAACATCTGTCAAAAGCGTATATGCGCCTGTTTCTAATGCAGATGCGAGCGCATCCCGCATGATGCAGCCGCATTTTAAAACACTAGGCTAAACATTTTGAACTGAAATGTGGTTGACAGTTTGAAATGAAAGATTTTTCTTTTGATTAGCAGTTTAGGCTTGTGCCACCAAGAAGCTTTTTTCTTTTTTTTTTAAATGTGGTTCTTACAGTTTAACCACTTGTGACCCCTTTAGTGGACCCTTTTGGTGGACCCTATAGGTTATATGACCCTATATAACCTCAGCTCTTGTATTTCAATTCCAAGGAGAGTTCTCAGGAGTTTTCAAGCAAAACATACTTTTGAAAATACAAGATACTGCCCCTGGGTGTTCAAAATCTCTTTGGATTTCCGATTTCGTTCCTCCACCATTCACCTTTTGAAGTCTAGATGATCAAAGCCCTTAACGATGTTCCATCAGGCTAATGTTCATTGGTTTTTCTTTTGACACCATTCTGACTTAAGAAGAAGGAAGAGAAGATGCTTAGAGAGAAAAGACTTTGGAGAATAGAAGGAAATTAAAGAACTTTTTCATCGACCCCGGGGTCCCTTTCTAGTGTTCAACCCGATAGCATTTTCCAAACGCTTGGGATTCTTTTCATATCTTAAGCCCAACAGTTTCTTTTTTTTTTTTATTTCATCGCCCCGAGGTCCCTTTTGGATGTTAAGCCCGGTTGCCTTTTTTCCAACGCTTGGGGTTCCTTTCGGATCTTCAGCCTAGCATAACTTTTTCTTTATTTTTGAAGAACATGACGAATGAGAAGTAGAAGAATCAATGGTGCTTTTTCCTTCTTTTTTTTGGCATTTAGTTTTAAGACTATGTAAGAATTTGATTATATTTCCCTTATCCAAGTGGCAGAGAAGTTCTAATATCAGTCATCCTCTGATTTCCCTTACCCTAAGTTGGCATCCAATATCTCTGACAATGGTCGTCGAGTTCCCATTGGATTTATCCTTTGAATTGCCCCACTCGACTCTTGATTTTGGGACTAAGAATCACTCTTAGTATCATAATCCCTCAATCTTTTGCATGGAAGGGCAAGCTCATTAGGTTTTCCCCATTAATGAGATAATTTATGTTACTCATTAGGCGTTAATGCCTTCTGAAGTTTGAGGCGTGAATGCCTCATTTGATTTCTTGCAAGTGGTGAGTGATTACCTAACTCCTTTTCGATTGCCTCTTTCATTCCAAATTTTGTGTTTCTTTTCAAGAGTTAATTCCGTAGTAGGCTCCTTCTCAATGCTTCAGCTCGGGCGAGACTCTCGCATGAAAAGAGTGACTGAGTTGACATTGGATGACCTTATGGTACGTTGGGAGTTAACAAACAAGGGCTCAATCTCATTAACTGTCCATGTTGCGCCATCTTCATGAGAGAAGATTGCCCCTATTAAGTAGTTTGATAGGGTTGCCCCTGCAGGGCTTTCTATTCCGTTAGAAACTTGTTCTTCACGAGATGAACTTTCCTGATATGGTGCGCCCCGGTTATCAGAATTGTGCTCATGTCCTTAATGACTCTTAGAGAGCCTGCCTATTGAGGCGGTAACATGGTTGGATTTTCAATATCCAGTTTTCATTCCAGATTGGTGGATCATTCAAGAAATCTTGCGAAGGTTGTGCGAGAGGCCCCCTAAGACCCTTTAGAATGTCATCTTTCTTAGTGGTTCTGGTTCTCGGGGTGATAAGTTTTCTTCCAAAAGTTGTTGTTTTCTTTCCTCTTGAAAAACTATCCTCGAACTAGCCTTGCCTCTATGATTCCAAGAATCACTAGTTTTGGAGTGTTGACTCAGCTTATGCTCAGGTTCGTCTTAGATCCCTTGTGAGTCTAATTCAACATCCCACATGTGTCGATCATCTTTTATTGCATTCACTTGGGATGATTGGGTTAAAGGATCATCAATGGTAGTGAATTCCCTTGTCATGAAAGTCTGCATTCTTCATGTGGTTGAGTCAGTGTTAGTCTCTTCTCGTTGATGGTTTGCAGAAGGGGCGCTTTTTTCGATCAAGTTCACCTTGATCAAGTTCACATCTCCTTCTTGAGAGGGTTCCTCACTAGTCAAGTCCTCATTCCCTTCTCCTTCTTGTGGAGGGTCGACTATCATCAGGCTATGAAAAACTTTGGCCTCATGATCCTTGGCTTCCTCATATCGCGATACTCTTTCAAGCATAACGTCAAACGATTAAGGGATCACCACCTTACTGAAGAAGGTGACATATTCAGGGGTTATGTTCTCTAATGCCACGCCTACCTTCACAGATTTAGGGAGTGGAGTTTCAGCGACTCGTATAACAGCCTCTCTGAATCTTGTTATAAAGTTAGAAGGAGACTCGCCTGACTTTTTGCTTGATGGATGTTAACTCACCAATGGTGACAGGTCTTGGTCTTTCCCCATAATAACGGGAAGAAAATTGCCTGAACATTTCATCGGGAGTTGCTTGAGGGTTATCCTTCATGAATTTTCAATACTACATCAAGGGCTCTTCTGATAGGCTACAAGATAACATGACCTTAAGTTGGTTGGGTAGGTCTCGGAATGTTTGGGCTTTTAACAGTTAGGGTTTGATGTGTGCCTCAAGGTCCTCTTTCCTAGAAAACTTGTTTCTGAATTGTGGCCTCACAAACCCGACTGGTAGATCTTCTAGGTGTCCTAGAGTCTCTTGTACGTAGGATTTAGCAGTTGAGAAATCTCACATTCCCATTCTCTCAACAGAGTCTTAAAGGCATTTCATGTTGATGAATTGGGTCGTTGGTATAACGGTGACCTGACTCAGTTTCATGGTCTGTTGAACCTGGATTTGTGGTATGTGGCTTGTATAGATTGATTGTTGAGCCCATGTAGAAAGTTGCCCCAAGGATTGAACCTGAGGAGTGTGTTGAACTTGGTATGCTGGTTGTCGGCCTATAAACTCACCCGAGTGGAATAGGGTCAGAGCAAACCCATCTCTCAGAGTTTGAAGTACGTGACCATCCAAGAAGGCCTGCAGGATAGGAACACCACTTGACTAGGATGGACAACTCAAGCTGCTACGATGACTATACGTCTGACCTTGGGCAGTGAGGTCCATCTGTCCCTGACCTTGGGTAGTGAGGTCCATCTGTCCCTGACCTTGACTGGATGATCATACCCTAGGGTTGAGATATTCTCTTGTTGCAACACTAGACCGGAAGAGTGAAGGGAGTCCCTAGTTATTGCCAGATGGAGTCTGCCCCCTAGGTAGACCTGGGCTCGAGTGATGACTAGAGTTAGACCCCTAGCCCCTAGTCGATTGGATTGGCAAGCTAGCACCCTAGGGTTATCCTGGTTTGAGCCAACAGGTTGGGCATGCCTTCTCACCTAACCTGCTTGGATTGACTACACTGGATGGTGCACCCTCGGCTCAACAGTTCTTAAAAGTATGCATGCACCCTAGGATTATCTTGATACCTGGTTAGGTCAAAACTCTGACTTTTACTGGTGTTGGGTTGCTTGGGTAGACTTTCTCTAACTATGTGTGAACCCACTTGCCCCCTGAACACCGAGGTTAACCCGACTGGGATTGGTTGACCTAGCGATCTGGGCCGGAGCCTTACTCTTGGCATGTTGACTAGATGTAAGGCTAACCCCCATGTACTAGAGGATTGCCCCAGGCCTAACTCCTCGACTGTTTAGGGTGTTACGGACCCTACTAACATGTTGGCCCACGGCTTCTAAATCATGGCCCAAAGGATTACCAATTGGGCGGCTCAGACCACTGGGTATGGTTCCATGTAGGTTGAGACTCGGCTCACTGATACGAGTACTATGGATCTGTGAGGTAGCACTATGACAGTGCCTCTCAGACTGACTAGGTCCCCTGGATCTAGACTAGGCTGGAGCCGCAGAGTTGGACCTTATTCTGGTTTGATCCAAGGCAATGACTCCTAAACTTGTGCTAAGCTAGAAGGTTAGACTTGGCTTAGACATGGACCTAGACTACGCTTTGCTTGAGCCCTCAATGGACCTAGTTGGACTAAGACTCGAACTTGGCTAAACCTAGACTGAAAACAGGTTAAACTGAGGCCTAGACCGAGGGTGAACCTTGTTTGGACTTAGTCTACGTCTAAGGACAACTCTGAATCTAGATACAATCTAGGACTAGACTGGATAGATCTTGCTAGACTCTGTGGATTTCAGTTTGAACCTTGAGCTAAGATGAACCTAGTCCAGTTCTAGATGCAACTCTATACTTAGACCTAGGCTATGACCTAGACTAAGACCTAGGATGGGTACGAGTCTTGGCTCGGACCGAGAGGGGGCCTAGGATGGGACCTGGGAATGAACCTAGTTCCAACTTGGGCTAGGCTGGGCATAAGCCTAGACTTGGACTTAGAAGGATTGGTTATCAGACCAGGTGAAGACCCGAACTGGATCAAGGTTGGGTTAGGCACGAGCCTTGGCTTGGACCAAAAAGGGGCCTAGGTTCGGACCTAGGCATTAACCTAGTTTGGACCTAGGCTAGGCTAGGTACAAGCCTGCACTTAAGACCCAGAAGATTTAAAATCCGAATCGGGTGTGGACCCGGACTGAGATCTAAGACTAATCAACCTTGATAAGCACTAGAAAACTTTGCCCTAAATTTATGGCTAGGCTAGGTCTGATTGGGCTCCTAACTATTGAAATGCGGCTAGGCTGAGTAGGTCCTGGCACCTGTTAAAAGAATCAACCAAGTCCTATTATGTGTAGAGTGGCTTTGAGGCTAAGGATTACGGAGGGGCGTTCATAGTTAAAGTTACGCGAATCCTACCGCCTCGGCTCTCAAGGCTAGGTTCCTCTCACAACGTTAATGCCCGATTTGGGGGTTTTAAAAATATTTGTTGGTTTCTCGAGCTTCCCCGATCCGTTGTGTGCAAGAAGTGTGTAAAGAACCACACAAGTGAAAAGAAAGTGGCAAGCAAACAAACACACAAGAAAGAAAGTGTGAGCACTTGGCCGATCGTGCCAAGTGTTGTGTGCTTCGAGTCGGAGTTCAACCGACCAAAAGCATAGTTGAGATATAGGGGTGAACAACCCCTAAGAAGGTATACAGTTAATAAAAGCGGAACCAGATACAACGCGTGCCTAGTTGAGCATGCCCCAAGTCGAGGCTGACTCGATCAGAGTACAATTAGAGAGAGAGTGTAGGTGACCCTCGAAAGTTTCTCCTCTTCTTCTTCTTTTTTTTTTTTTTGAAGAATAGAGAGAAACGGCAAATATTGAATCACAAGCAAAGAAATGAAAAGAGATTTTTTTTTACAAAGTATTTCTATTTTTTTTAAGTGAAAACTCTTTTTTCAATTTTTTTATTTTTTTGTGAAAATGAAATGACTTACAAAAATAAACTTTTGAAGAAAATGATTTTTTTTTTTTTTTAAACCAACTAAGCTTTAAAAGTTGTTTTTTTTTTTTTTTCTTTCATAGCCAATTTTCTTTTTTTAAAAATGAGAAAGGCCTTAAATTTTGTTTTTTTATAAAGCAAGATTAAAAGATTTTTTTTTTTTTTTTTTTAGACAAAGATCAAAAAAGGCCGCTGATTTTTTTTCTTAGAAAAATGATTTTTTTTAAATAAAAATTGCAAACGATATATTTTTTTTTTTAGTGGATAAGAAAGATGGCCTCAAACACTCACTTTTTCTTCTTTTTTTTTTGCATTAGGGGAGAGAATGCCCTTTCAAAAATAAAAACAACTTTTTCACAACTACTAACCTTTTTTTTTTTTGAAAAAGTGATTTTTTTTTTTTTTTTTGAAGTTTTCCTCGTTTTTTTTTTTTTTTGGAGATGGCAAAGGCATAAAAAAAAGGAGATTTTCCTGGATTTTTTTAACTAAGAAAAGAAGGAAAATAGAACAACTAAAGGCCAAACAAATTTCTTTTTTTGAAAAGCAAAATTGCCTCAAAAGTTTTTTTTTTTTAATTCAAGTGCTAATTACAAGAGAAGAGATTAATCCTTTTTTTCTTAATGCAAAAATGCCTTAGAATGAAATTTTATTTTGAAGGAAAATAGAAATTTTTTTTTTTTTGAAAGAAAGAGACTTCTTAAAAATAAAATTTTTTTTTAAAAAAAACAAATTTATTTATTTTATTTTGTTTTTTTAAAATGAAAAGGCCAAAAAAAAAATTTTGTTTCACTTTTAAAGGAAATTCATTTTACTTTTTTTAAAGAAGAAGAGGCCTTATTCTATTTTTTAAGACTTTTTTCGTAGAAGAAGTGCGCTGTTTTTTTTAACTAATAGAAGGATATAAGACCGCTTGAAACACAAGCAAATTAATAGGAACGAAAAGACCAAAACCTATAAGTAAGTTGGAGTAGGTAGAAAGAAAATACGAACTAGGTGTTTTGTCTAGGGGTTTTTGAGTGGCCATTTCTTTTTTGAATTAATTTTTTTTCTTTTCAAAACTTACTCCTCAAAAGAAGATTTGAGTATATTTTTATTTTTTTCGTGTACAGATCTAGCTCGAAATGCCCTAGGATGGGTGCCAAACTGTTTACGATGCAAATCAGAGAGGAAGATCCCTCATATCCGTACCACAAACTGATTTTAAAAAGTGATAGAAAGTGAGGAAAATCAAATTCTAATATGAGATCAGATTAATTAAAAAACGAATAGATCTGCTCTCCGATCAATGGCAGAACTAGCATCGTTCCAAAAAGCATGAAAGATTGAATAAAAATTAATAAAATCATAAATCTAACAAAATAAATGAAAAATAAGAAAAAGAAAAAAGAGATGATGAGGAAAATACCTGGCCGGGCCAGGGGCACCCGAGGCTTCGAGGCCTCGCCCGTATCAGAACCACGGCTAATTATGTAAGTCTTCTGTTGTTCTCTCTTCAAACTTGACCAAACATTCGCTTGGTTGAACTAGAGTTTTGCTAATCTAGGCTAAAAGTTGGTTTCAAAAAGGGGAGGACTAAGGCATAAGGTTGCTTCTCTAAATCTAGGGTGTTTGTTCACAGGTTTTCTCTCTGAGCTCTCTCTATCTTTCATATTTCCTAGCCTACGGGTTAACAAAGTCCAACCCTAAATGGGTCACAAAATTTGCTTATATAAAGGCTCAAATCATACCAAAATGGATAAATATCAATTTCAAGCAAATCTTCCAACCAAATTTCTATTTTGGGGGTCAAAAGGAACCCAAATCTTATTAGAATTAGCAGTTTCGGATTCTGGGTGATTCACGCGATTTTGTGATATTGCCTACCAAAAATCAAGTAAAAATAAGTTGTTTTGCTATTTTTACTTGATTTAGTACTAAAACAGTAATCCTACAAGATTTTGAATCACATGATAAAGATTATGGACTATGATGGTCTATGGTTTGGGGGTTTTCTGAAATAATGTGGTTCTAAGGTTGAAAAATATCACAAAATTTGTCAGTTTTAAAAATGGGGGTCTACAGTTGCCCCTCTTTAGGGCTCCCTGTCCTTCAAGGGACAGGTGAGTGACAAAGAAGTAGACACTCTTCGGCGCTCCTTGTTCTTCAAGGGGCAGGTGAGTGCCAAAGAGGGGAACCTGTAAACCTCCATTTTTAAAACTGGCAAATTCTGTGATATTATTCAACCCTTAAGACCACATTATTCCAAAAAACCCCTGATTATAAACCATCATAGTCCGTGATTCTTATCCTGTTATCCAGAATCCTACAATACCATTGCTTTAGTAATAAATCAAGTAAAAATAGCAAAACAGCTTACTTTTACCTTAATTTCTGTAGGCAATATAACAAAAACGCATGAATCACCTAAAATCTGAAATTGCTAATTCTGGTCAGATTTGGGCTTCTTTTTACGCCCAAATAGAAATTTGGGGGGCAAATCTGTTTAAAATTGATATGTATCCATTCTGGTACGATTTGAGCATTTATATAAGCCCATTTTGTGACCCATTTAGGGTTGGACTTTATTAACCCAGAGATAGAGAGAGCCCAGAGAGAAAACCTGTGAGCATTTATATGAGAGATAGAGAGAGCCCAGAGAGAAAACCTGTGAGCATTACCTTAGATCTAAAGAAACAACCTTATGCCTTAATCCCTCTTTTGAAACCAGCTTTTAGCCTAGATCATCAAAACTCTAATTCAACCAAGCCAATATTTGGTCAAGTTTGAAGAGAAAACAACAAAGGACATATGTACACAACTGTGGTTCTAATACAGGCGAGGCCTCGAGTGCCCCTGGCCAATGGGCCCGGCCAAGTATTTTCCATCATTTTTTCTTTATTTTTCGTTTATTTTGTTAAATTTATGATTTTATTTATTTTTCTTCAATCTTTTGTGCTTTTTGGATCGATGTTGGCTTTGCCACTGATCTAAGAGCGGATTTATTCGTTTTTTAATAAATCTGGCATCATACCAAAATTTGATTTTCCCCACTCTTTATCACTTTTTAAAATTAGTTTGTGGTACAGATTTGAGGGATCTTCCTTTGAAGATCTCTCCGATTTGCATCGTAAACAGTTTGACGCGCCCACCATGGGGCATTTCAAGCTAGATCTGTGCACAAAAAAAAATTGAAAAAATAAAAATAAAAACATACCTAGATCTTCTTTTGAGGAGCAAGTTTTGAAAAGAAGAAAAATTAATTCAAAAAAAAAAA
Organism: Amborella trichopoda; assembly: GCF_000471905.2. The sequence goes on along the minus strand of NW_006499948.1, from coordinate 3,512,259 downwards.
GGGGCACTCGAAGACCCCTAGACATAACACCTTGTTCATGTTTTTTCTCTACCTACTCTAACTTGCTTCTATGTTTTGGTCTTTCCATTCCTATTACTTCGCTGGAGTTTCAAGTGGTCTTATATATTATTGTTATTGGCTGGAAATTTCCAAACCTCATGTTTCTCTATCTTCATCTCACTTAATATTTTTTGCGAGAGAGAGAGAAAGAGCGAGAGAAAGAGAGGGATGTTTTTTTAGTGATATTTGTTGTGAAATCGTTAAAACAAACTTGTTTTAGATTAAAGATTGGTTTTCAGAAAAAACAAAGAAATCTTCCCTAGTTCTTGCCACTTCTGCTTTTTCTTTTCTTTCATGTCTCTAAGGTCATTGCAATCCTGTCATCTCACCTTACCGTCTCTTTTTTTTTTGCTTCCTAGCTCTTGTTTTTTTCTTTTTGTGCTTCCTGGTGTTTAGTCTTAATTCAAAAGAAAAGAAAGGTAGGGAACACAAGATTCTTTCTTGTGTTGATCTTTTGTTCATGGCCATGACACCTCTCTGTTTCATTCGATAAAAATTTTTGTTACTTGTTATTATTTTGCCAAAGGGATAAGATTCTGGTCATTTTTCTTTCTCTTCCTAAAAAGAGGAAGTTGATCTCTTGCTCATGGCCATCACACCTTTTTGTTTCTTTCCATCAAAAAGTTGTTAACTTGTTATTATCTTGCTAAAGGGATAAGGGTTCCAGTGATTTTCTTTCTCTTCTTTCCTAAAAAGAGGCCCTTCTATTAGTTTAAAAAAAAAAAAACGCACTTCTTCCACGAAAAAAAAAAAAACGGCCTCTTCTCCTTCAAAAAAAAAGAAAAACGAATTTCCTTTAAAAGAGAAAAAAATAATAATAATTGAGGCCTTCTCATTTTCAAAAAAAATAAAATAAATAAATTTGTTCTTTTGCAAAAAAAACAAGATTTCTTTTTTAAGAAGTCTTTCTTAAAAAAAAAAAAAGGAGTCTATTTTCCTTCAAAAGAAAATTTTCATTCTAAGCCATTTTTGCATTAAAAAAAAAAGATTAATTTCTTCTCTTATAATTTAGCACTTGAATTGAAAAAAAAAACACGTTTGTGGCCAATTTGCTTTCCAAAAAAAAAATTTGTTTGCCCTTTATTTGTTCTATGTTCCTTCTTTCTTAGTTAAAAATAAAAATTCAGGAAAATCACTTCTTCTTTTTAGGTTTTGCCATCGCAAAAAAAAAAAATCTATTTGCTTCAAACGAAAAAAACAAATCACTTTTGCCAAAAAAAAAGGTCAGTTGTTGTGAAAAAGTTGTTTTCATTTGTGTAAGGCCATTCTCTCTCCAAACACAAAAAAGAAATGAGTGTTTGAGGCCATCTTTCTTATCCAATAAAAAAATATATCTTTAACCATTTTTATTTTAAAACAAAAAAATCACTTCGCAAAAAAAGAATCAACAAATTTTTTAGGCATCTTCGCCCAAAAAATAAAAAAAAATCTTTTAAAGGCAATCTTTCTTTCAAAAAACAAAAATTTAAAGCCTTTCTCATTTATGAGAAAATAAATTTTGATTTGCAAGATAAAGAAAACAACTTTTAAAGTTTATTTGGTTTAAAAAAAAAATTTACTTTTGCTACAAAAGTTTCTTTTTGCAAGTCATTTCATTTTCGAAAAAAATAAATAAAAGAATAGAAAAAAAAGAATCTTCACTTTAAAAAAAAATTCACCTTTAAGGTATCTTCTTTTTAAAAAAATAAAAATAAAAATACTTTTAAAATTAAAATAAAAATACTTTTAAAATAAAAATACTTTTAAAATAAAAATAAAAATACTTTAAAAATAAAAATAAAAATACTTTGTAAAAAAATAAAAAATCTCCATTCATTTTTGTGCTTGTGATTCAATATTTGCCGCTTCTCTCTGTTCATCAAAGAAAAAAAAAAAAAGAAGAGGAAAAACTTTCGAGGGTCACCTACACTCTCTCTAATTCTGCCCTGATCGTGTCACCCTCGACTTGGGGTGCGCTCAACTAGGCACGAGCTGTGCCCAATTCCACTTTTATTAATTGTATACCTTCTTAGGAGTTGCTCACCCCTACACCTCAATTGTCCTCTCGGTCGATTAAACTCTGACTCGAAGCACACATCACTTGGCACGATTTGCCAAGTGCTCACACTTTCTTTCTTTTGTGTTTCCTTACTTGTCACTTTCTTTTCGCTTGCTTGTCACACAACAGACCGGGGAAGCCCAAGAAACCAATAATTTTGTCTTAAAACCCCCAAAATCCGGCATTAACGTCATGAGGGGAACCTAGCCTTGAGAGCCAAGAGATGGCGTGCAAAGACAAACAACGGCACTTCAATATAATCACATAAATCTATTTCAAGAACGGGTTAAGGCCCTCAGGATTGATGAGAAGGTCAGTGCTGTAAGTTTATGGTTCTTATCTAACATTGCTCAAATTGACTTGGACATGGGATTAGGGTTGTATCCTCTAACCATGGTTGTTATGTCTCACCACAACCATGGCACATTGGCCATTATTGTCGAGAGGTGGCGTGCAGAGACAAACAATGGGCACTTCAATATAAATGTTGAAGATATATTGCCTACTCTTGAAGATGCATGGAGCATTATTTGGTTAAGGGTGACAGGTGTACCTATAACTTTTAGGAGAGTGGACAACTACAAGAAATTTATAATCTAGATGCTAGGAGAGCTGCCAGAAGATACTAATTATTCTGTTATTCGACTGACATGGTTGAGGAAGAAATTTAGTCTGCTTCCACACAACTGTAACTGGCAGGCCTTGTTATGACACATCTGTGCCTACCTCTTGTACCTATCAGCTTTACAATCTTTGTGGATTCCACAGACAGTACGGTGTCTATTTTATATTTGCAGCTGCCCTAGCTTATTTGGTCCAATCCTTGTCAAAGATTATTTGTCCTTATCACCAACACTTAAGTGGATCAGCCACTCTATTGATGGTAATGCTATTATTTAAATATTTTGATAGATATTTAAAGGTTTTGACAAATATTTGGTCTGTAATACTTTTTTTTTATGCATGCATTCCAGTGCTTGGAGTACAAGCACTTCAAATGGTTATGCTCAAAGCCCAAAGACATCTATGCAGGGTTCCCTAGATCCCTCAGGTGGGCCCCTCCTAGAGTATGGGATAACACTTACAACTTCCGTCTTGTGTGGCGTCAAGAAACCGATGGTGCATGGATAATGATGTTAGTATAGAAAAGTTTTCACTGATCATGTTTATTTAAATTTCAATTATTTTTGTTGCAGGTTATTTACCTTATTTTTTTTTCTTTTTTTGTGATAGGTCATATGGACCACATATGATGATTTTCCTGACTTAGGAATAGAATCCCAGGAGGACAGAGCATATGCCCTTTAAGTTCAGGATACTGCTTTGTGTCGCATGTTCCTCATATGTGGATACATTTGTGAGGGGTACATGTCAGATCGTGTGTTGTGGTCGTTTGGACTCTATCAAGGGATACCGACATATCCATTGAAGTGGAAGAGAAGGGAGAGAAAGGGGAGGAGGCTTGAGAATGAGGAGACGTATTTTGAGGTTAGATAGAGATGTGGCATAGCAGGCTAGATTATATATGTGAGGCAGAAGATGATATGTTTAATGGGAAGCCGACACAAAAATGCATGGAGTGGTACACACCAAGGACTAGGCCCCTAATCCATAACCCATATAGGGTTATAGACCCTGTCCCTCAACATTCACGCCTCGATGTTATCACAATAATGATAGAATGGTATGACTAATTTTAGAACTCCCACGGTTTTATTCTCATATTGATTTAGTTGTAAGGATAGTTGTGCATGAAGGTTACACTTTAAAGAATTAGGATCTAATTGGGGAAGGGAAGCATTAGAAACATTGAGATTATACTACTCAGAGGAAGGTCCTCAAGAAGTTAGGCCACATGCAGGGGAGTAGATGGGTGGGGATGAGGAGTTTTATGAGGAAATGGAGGTCGATGACAGATATGGGGGTGGAAGATATGGTTTAAGTCAATGTTGTTAGATTCGCTAAGGAGTCTGCTCTGGTTTGGCATGAAGAATGAAGCAATCCAATTCGGGGGAAGACTTCGGGTTTTTTTTTTTTAATAGAAATATAAGTTTATAAATTAAAACTAGAAATAAAAATATTTGTTACCACTTAACCATTCCTCTATTTTCTTGGAATGCAAGATACCCAAAAATAAATTAATGGGAACCAAATCGAGCCTGTATTCTTGCACGGAAGCAACTCACCAGAACTACTTGCAGACAAAAAAGAAACTTCTATCCTAAAAATAAACCAAAAAGGAAAAAACATACTAAATGAAATATGAATATCAAACTTTTATATGCTTTCAGTTTTCAAAGAAATAGTCAAAAACAAAAAATTCATAACCAAGCAATTATTCATAACAGCACAAAAGTATCCAGAAAAATCCTAGCACCATGGAAATAACACATCGAATTAACAGAAAATCAACAATCAAAGATAACGAAGCATAAAAATACCAGTAGAGATGCTTGCCCTTATTTGGTATTATAGGGTTGTTGTTCTATGGAAAACCCTAAATTTATGGCAGAGCAACAGGACTTTGGAAGAGAGAGGGCATCTTTCTTGGGGATTTAACGGAGGGCGAGAGAGAGTACCGGTTATTTTTGGAATAGAGAGAGACCTTGAACTTGAAGGTGGAGGATGGAGAGATGAGATGGCCCGTGCACCAGAGCAGAGAGAGAGACGGCTGTAAAACTAAAAACCCTTTCACCTTTTAACTTTGGAAAAAGTTTATATAAGGATGCAACCTTACAATGTAGAACTACGAATGCACCTCAAAAATTTATCAAAAAAAAGGCAGTTAGAAAAACTCAAAAGGTAGTTTTGCTGTTGAAAAACCCTTCGACTGATCATCTCGATATCTAGTCGAGATGAATAATCATGAAAAATAAAAATATTTTAAGTCTAAAAAATAGTGTATTTTACAACATATTATCTATACCATCCATTCTTAAGATTTTCATATGTTTATAGATCTACTTGATTTTAACTATTTTTAAAATTTAAAATTTTATAACTAAATATAAAAATAGATTTTGAGATAATTCTAAAAATATTTTATATCAAAATTATATAATATGAAAATTTGAAGATGCACCTTCCCTCTACAACTACAAATGCAAATGTATGCCAACTCCACCCTTTTAGCTTTTGGTGAAACGTTTTGGACTTGAGTTTTACCTTAGAAAAAAGTTTATATAAGGATGCTACCTTATAATGTAGAACTATGGATGCCCATTAAAAATCTATCGGAAAAGGTAGTTTTAATATTGAAAAACCCTTTGATTGATCATCTATGTATGATTATGAAAAATAAAAAGACTTTAAGTCCCAGAAATAGTGCATTTTAAAACATATTATCCACACCATATATTTTAAAGATTTTCATATGCTTATAGATCTACTTGATTTTAACTATTTTTGAAATTTAAAATTTTATAATTAGATATAAAAATAGATTTTGAGATAATCTTAATAACATTTTACATCAAAATTATATACCATGATAAATTTTGAAGGGCATAACCTCTACACGTACGGAGGTGTTCGTATGCCAACTGCACCCTTTACCTTATATATATATATATATATATATATATATATATTACCAATTTTTCCCAAAGAGATAAAATTTTTTTTGCCGCCGAATTGACCCAAAGCTTCCGAATCATACCGAAGGGAGGTTTTTTCTTGACCTATCTTTGGTTTCCTGTGGAAAATTGAAGGCTTTGGCCGTAGCGAAGCGAACTTGTTAACATTGGTTTAAGTATGGGAGAGTTCTTGACCAGATGAAGGGCCAAGTAATACATAATTTATTCCCATACTGACTCAATAATTGGTGTAATCTACATAACAGTTACGCCCTCGCAGGATTAAACAAAAAGATAACAGCTCAAATACAATACAATTTGAGTTGCCAGAGTGGGGTCATAAATGTAAGCCAAGATGCAAGCATCCTCAATAATTTGCATATTTTGTTTGTTTTGTCAAGTTGTTATTGTAAAGAGGTCAGTAATGTCTGTAATGTGTAAATTCTAGTAAACCGATTATGTTAAAACTCTTGTGTGTCCAATAAATTTGAGCTATCTAAATTTTTGCTTTCAGTCGCCACTTTAGTGCATCCATGAATGCCTATTGGTCTTTTACTCTTGATACCTCTAACAGACATCATCATTTATTATCAAACCTGTTTTGGGCTCCAGTCTCTAGCTTTCCCCTATTCTCTTTGGACTTAAAATCCTTGAAGCTTCAATTGAATTCTATGAGTTCGATTTGAGCATTCGTTTTGGAAGACCAATTTGAGCCTCTCTATAGAGGCTACTTATTAGGTTCATATCTAAATGATTATAACAAAGAATCAAATGGTGACCGTTTAACTCAGAAATCCAAGTGACTTCGAGGACATACTCTTATAAGAGTAATTCAAGATCATGTTGAGTGGCTTAGAAGGATTTGAAAATCCAATAGTTTTCCATGCATCACGGTCTGAAGGATACCGTACTGACCCCCTTAAGCATCACGACACTTTAAATACCATGATGCTCAAGGCTACTAGAAATTTAGGCATCACGGTATTTACAGTGTCGTGATGCTTGGGGAGTCATACCTTTTAGATAGTGATACTTGAAAAATCCAATAGCTTTTCACTCATCACGGTCATTAAAGTTCCATTATGAGGCTTTTTAACATCATGAGGCTTTTAAACATCTTGATGCTTAAATTTCCAGTAACTCTTGAGCATCACGGTGTTTAAAGTGTCGTAATACTTAGGGGACTCATCACGGTATCTTTTAGACCATGGTGCTTGAAAATCTACTAAATTTCTAGTAGCATGGTCCGAAGAGCACCATGACTACTTCCCTAAACATCACGGCATTGTAAACGTCGTGATGCTCAAAGTTACTGAAATTTTACCGTGATGCTTGAAATCTTCAGAATTTAAAATCTTTGTCAGATGGTAACATCATTCATAGAGATGAACCATAGCATGGCTAGATGGTAAAAAGGCAATCCTCATTCATAGAGATGAACCATAGCATGTCTAGAAGGTAAAAAGGCAATCCAAGCTATCGACTTAGCAATGTTAAACGCAATGCACCATGCGCCTACCTGAGAACCCAATACCAATAAAGAGAGAGCAAGAGAGAGGTAGAGAGAGAGTACCAACTACAAAATATAAATTAGAGATCACAAAACTATATATAAAGCACCTAATATCGAAATAACATAATTGTGTACAACATGCCGCAAAAACGTACATTAACAGGCACTACTTACCTCTTTACGTCATGAAATATAATAATGAATATTTACAGATGCCACAATATAAATACAAATCTAGAATTTATTTATGTAATATTTTTAAATGAAAAAAATTCCAATAACCAACCAACTGCATCAAGTACTATGGAAAAAACTACACAAAAATTCATACAAAGTATTACCATCGCACATCCAAGGGATTAAAGGTTTGAAGATTTTGAAGACATACCTATAGAATGGTGTTGGTTTTAGTGTATATATTTTATGCTCATAGATTGGGAAATAGGTTTCAATGACCTTGCTTAGAGATTGAGAAATGGAAGGTGAGGATATCAAATAGATGAGAGAGAAAGAAGGCTAAGGAAAAGAGAGGTGGGGTTAGTGACAGCTGGGAATATAGGGTTTTGAGAAGAAGAAAATTGAGGGAAGGAAGGAAAAAAGTACAAGAATGTTAGTTTAGAAGTAATAACATATGTTCTATAACCACTATTACTACTAATATGATAACGACATTTTAAATATCATGATACCTCTTATGGTATTTACGGTATTTTAAATAGTGTGATGGCTTAAAACATTAAGTCCATCACGACATTGATTGTACTGTGATGCCTTCATAGTTGTATGACTACTGTGAATGCTATTTTAGTCAAAATAACATGAGAAGTGAAAAAAAATAATAAAGACGAGGTTTAAAAAAAGTATCTAGTTTTTAATGAACTAAAAATTTAACTATATTTTTGATAATTTTTCAAATATCTACTATAAAAGTAGTTGTAAGGTGCCTAAGTGAAATCCAAACTCAAGGTAACCGGTTCACCAATATACTATTTCTGTAAACCGCCTTTATCGGATAAATGAGAGAATGGGTACCTAGTACCAAACAAAATTCCCGCGAGAACGTATTAAATGAGCTGAAAATCCCAGTTACAAGTCTGTGGACTTTGCGGAGCCCACCACTACACTCTATCCTCGGGGCCACCTCCCCTCCCACTTTCTCTCTCTACGTTTCCTCTTCTCTCTCTCTCTCTGCGCCGATTCCTGTCCATCAAATAATTGATGATCCATGATCAATAACGATGGGCCTCTGGATCGTAAAATAAGACAAGAAAGAGAAAGGCCGAGTTCTTATTTTTCCGGCTTCCGCAAACATCCAGACACAACGAAGTGAGAATTGCGCAATTCTAGGTTTTCGATTTGTGGAATATCTCCGTTCTGCTCTGTGTTTGTCATTTTAAGTGAGTAAACCAAAACCCTGAGCTTCTTAGTTTTATTTATTTACAGAGAAATTGTACATGGATTTATTTAACTTCAACAGGGAGAATTTATTTATTACTGTATTGTTATGTAAGATTGATGCCAATTGCTTAGTCCTAGCCTTTCTTAATTTTTTGTTCTTTTTACTTTAATTTTTTTATGTTAAATTGAGAGGCTCTTTTAGGTAGTTTGAAAGTAGGGTTTTTGATTTTGGGAGAAATTGAAATTCAAATATTTGATTCGTCGTAGAGGATTTCAGGTATTTATAAGGTTTCAGAGTTGTGGAACTTGGGGATTGTTAAGTTTTGGTACTTGACATGGAACCCTAGATGTTTATTTATTGACTTATGCTTGGTCTCCTTGGATTTGAGCTTTCAGAAAGGGGAATTGTGTGGGTTTCTTTCCATTTTTTTTGTCCTGATAAAAGTTTTTAAGTCCACTGAGTTGAGTTGATGCGGCTTCATAATGCAAATTGATTTTGTTTAGTCTATCTCATAATGGGGAGAGAACTCCAAAAATCAATATGGAATATGCTCTCTCTCTCTCTCTCTCGCTATCTATATATATTTAAGGAAAATATTTTATCTGGACTAATCCTAGATAGAGCTAGCTGAGGCATACTTGTTGTTCTTCAGTTATAGAATCTTGAAGCTTTATTTCATGTAATATTTTAGGTTTCACACTGTGCTCTTTAAGTTCCATGCTAGATTTTTCTCAGAGAATAGTTTCCATACTAGATTCTCTGCCTTATTTTGGTAAGTTTTTCTGAATTATCGTGACAAGGAAGGTTAGTAGTTGATCAATGGAGATTCTTTCTCCCTTCTTGCCTTTTCTTGTTTCTTTTTAGCTGCCTTTTGTTTTCTATTATGTGATCTCTGTTCGCATTCATTTTCTTTCTGCATTCTTGTATATCCTCATGCTTCGTTACATCTTACATTAACTCCTTAGAAAGAACCACATTTTACAGTACATGCTCAGTTTCCATAATCTATTGGGTCCTAGACTACAGCAGTATTAGGAAATTTTAACCCAGGTAAACAAAACAAATTGTCGGTCAACAGAATATTCTCCTGATGAAAAGTTTATTTGTCAGGAAACTATATATAGATGATATATTAAGTCTCCGCTATGATTTGTCAAAAAAAAAAAAAAAATAGAAAAAAAAATGTCTGCTATGTATCCATGGATAAATATCAATTTTTGCTGGTGCAAATTCTTGTCAGCTAACTAATGTATCATGCATCTTGTTTTCTTTTCATTTGCCAGGACATTATCTGAGATGTTGGAGAAGGGAGTTCAGGCATTTCTACCTTATTGATTTTGCTCGAACCTTGCATTCTTCAGCAATGAATTTCAATTTCCTAAAAATTCTACCATTAGTCCATTTTCACCCAGCTATTGTTAAAGAACCAGAGCATAAAACACCACCGACTACAATAGCCCGAAAGATTGAGAATGGCAAAGTGATCGAAGCATCTAGGAATGCATCTACTGTTATAAATGTATGGGGAAGATCTCTCCATTCCTTCATTCCATGGGTTTATAATTTGAAGCGCAAGGAAGAATCTCAAGGGCCAAAGGCAGTTGAACCTCGATACACTCGACCTTTCTTCAGGCCTTATGTTGCTAGGGTTCCTTATCATAAAGGTGCCCGAGCCTTTCTTTCTCTGCTATTTCCTCGATATGGCCATTATTGTGGGCCAAACTGGTCCAGTGGCAAAGATGGCGGGTCTCTTCTATGGGACAAGCGCCCAATTGATTGGTTGGATTTTTGTTGCTATTGTCATGACATTGGTTATGACACCCATGAACAAGAAAAGCTTTTGAAGGCAGACCTGGCATTTCTCGAATGCTTGGAGAAACCAATGATGAGCACGAAGGGTGATGTTCATGTGGCTTACGTTTACAAGGCAATGTGTATTACAGGTATTTTGTCTCAGTTATTTCAACTCTAACCATATCTGATGCAGCGGGCACACACACACACGGTTGTGGGGCTATTTGTTTTTTGTTGGTTGGGGGGGGGGCGGGGGGGGGTGTGGAAGGCTTTAATAAATTCCAGTGAGGAAAATGTAATTTCCTATCTTAATTTTCTAAGGAACTTGTTGTTTTTATTGTATTTTATTGGTCTATACACATAGTTATGAAATAATCACCTGACGGTTGGAGTAGCAGTACAGGGTACTAACTTTGATTTTGGATGGGCGCCAAAATCTCTCTCTCTCATACACACACATGCACGCACAAGCGCGTTTTCACACATACATTCATTTTTGGATTTTTCTTATCTTATTTCTTTATCATGGTTTTCAGAATGTTGGGTTTTTTTTTTTTTTTTTCTTTTTTCAGTTTTATTATTCCTTCATTTATTATTCTGTTCCCCTTTTTTATCACCAATTCTCTCTTTTTTTTTGCTATTTTATATTGATTTTTTTCTTTGTTTTGTGGGATTATTTTTCGATTATCTATTACACATAATTTATCAGCCCCTTTGTTTTCTCGGTTTCTATCCCTTTTCTAGTTTTTTGATTACATCTTCTTTTTCCTATTACCAATGCATGTATTAGTGGCCTCATATTTTAACGTTTCCTTATTGCAACATTCTGTTTTTCTTACTCAAAAAATATTCATTCTGATTTATTCATTAGGTTTATGTTGAAAACGAATTAATCAATATGTGTACATTAATTTGATCTTGTGCAATGGCAGGCCTTAGAAACATGCTGATACCCTATAGAAAGCAACTTCTGAAGCTGCAAGAGAAACCATTATCAATAGAAAGCCTGAACATTTTCAGAGGAAAAGGTGACACCTTTCAGCACACATAACTGTGCATTATCCCGCAAATACTATCACGAGGCAGATCAGTTATAGACATTGGTGCCATCTAGTGACTTGAAAATTGAAGTCTGTGTAACTATAAATGCAGCTATACTAAGGAGCATTTGAATATTAAAGCTTCATATTGAGGTATTAAGTTTCACTAGGCTCCTTTTTCCTTGTCTTTGTAACCATTGTATATATAATTAGATATGGCATGTGCCCTTCAATGTTTTCAATTTCTAAGACATGATCTATTGATGTATTGATAAGGCGCAATAAATTTGTTGGTATATATTTTACTCTCGATACAATGACTTTTTCTATCCTATAATTGTAAGTCTTTTCAAGGATGTAGAATTGTATCAGTTGACTGCTTAAAAATAAACAATGCATATGGAGAGGGATCTGCTTTCGAGGCAACAGGATATATCTTGCACATACCTTTGAAGATTGGATTGGGCTTTAGATGTGCAATGTAATAGCCCATGTTTGAATTATGGAGTGTTGTCGGTGAGTACTTGTCGGGCAGGTCCAATGTAAAAGCTGTCTATATAACTTGCGGTGATGATTACAACATGAATATCAGGCAGTAATCCCTGTTTAATATAGTTTATTGAAATTTATGCCTTACTGCCTCATTTAGTAGCGTGTAAAGGGCATCCAGTATTAGGATTGGCTATTTTGGCTTTGTTCTCTCTCTTTTATCCTTTTATTATTATAAATACAAATAGTCAACTTTCTCAAAAAGAAAAAAAACTGCCTCATCTAGTAGCAACATCCGCATAGACGCTCAATGTATAGTAAGTTCTACTTGCCACCACTAGCTTCACTTTTTTTTTTACCCTTTCTTCTCTTTTATATCTTTATTAAATACTTTTTGGTTCGTGTATAAGGCGATTTGAATGTTTCCCTGAACTCCTTTGAGAAACATGGTGTGATTAGGTGATCATAATGGCTGAGATGACATCATCATAGTCTTACAAATTTGAAAGTATTTCATGTAATTAACCATACAAAATTTTCATTTCTTGAAAAGTAATTCATTATAGAGGAAATATCTCCGTACACCTTGTTTTTAGGTTTCATTTCTCAACACACCCAAGGTTTCAAAACATATCTAGCGGCATAGAGATCCCCTTCTAACCCCTTAGACCAATTTTATCCACTTTGACCCTATCTTTTTAGCCCAAACAAATGTTAGAAAGACATCCTTTTTTCTATGCCTTTCTAAACCTCCTCGTCTCTCTCTCTTCCCATTTTTCTAGCCAAACCTCTCTCTCTGTTTATCTCTCTCCCCGTGATTCTTCCTGAACTTCTCTATCTCTCTGTATACACGTGTTTCCCCCAAATCTCTCTCTCACACTCTCTTTCTCTCCCTGTGTTTCCCCAAACCTCTCTCTCTCTCCCTTCCTCCTCCCCACAGCCACCGCCACCGCCACCGCCACCGCCACCCCCACCCCCACCCCCACCCCCACCCCGACCCCCACCCCCACACACAATGTAAAGCCGGCTCATAGACATTCTCAGGCAACATTTCATGCACATATCTAGCAGTTGCACAACCCATATCCCTTGCTCCATCTGAAACAGCTTAATCACAGGGCCATAGTGAAGAAACATTCAAGACATGACTCATCTGGACTGATGCCAATTGCTTTGCATTTTTCACACTTCATGCAAGAAAAGGTTGCAACAAGGGAAAAGGGTCTGGAAAGGAAAGTGGGAAAAGATAGGATCTCATCTCTAACATTTATAAGTACGAATGCTAATTTTCCAGAAGTTTAGCTATATTCCACATAATCTAAGCCTCCAAAAGAAACAAATTAGGAAATAATTTGAAAGTTCTATGAATAATTACATACAATCTACATTTCATCCAACATAACGACTGTCACTTAATGATGCATGGACCAGTTAAACTGATTTGGTATTTTAAATTTAAACAGCAAAAATTGTTGTAGCACCTGATATTTTGACTACTAGGCACACAGGTCGATGTTAATACTTAGAATGTGCTTAGAATGTGTATTCCAATATTGAATTGATATTGAATTGCTCATATAACTATTAACAACCATGTTGTATGCATATTCAATGAAAATGAAACTGAAAGGAGATGTCTATATAAATATAAGAGCAAGCAAGATGACTATCATGCATTGGCAGTGGAACATCCATGCATCCTAAAGAAGAAATTATCATAAGGAGCACAGAATTTAGCAGTTGTAGGTTGCCCACAAGAGAATTCCTATGAGTTATTTTCCATATAAATCACCTGTAGTGTAGTGTATAAATATAGGGGAAGAGAGAGAGAGAGAGAGAGAGAGAGAGAGAGAGAGAAGAGAGTAGGGAACAGTGGGAGAGAGTAGGTAGGGAACAGAGGAGAGAGAGAGGTAGGTTACGGAACGACGGGAGA
>NW_006499948.1:3461610-3482114 GCF_000471905.2 Amborella trichopoda | reverse complement strand
CTTTAATATACAAATAAATTAAATAAATTAAACTTCACACATGCCATGCATGACCCATGTGTGAGTTAATTAAGACATATGATAAAAAGGGCCTTAATTTATAACATTATATAACAAAATATAACAAGATATAACAAGATACCATAACACAAACCCTTATAAAACAAGCAACTAAATGCCAATCTAGTCCCCCACCTATGGATCAGTGCCTAGCTGGGCGGTGATCCTAGAGTGAGGCATGAGATGCCACGTGGTAGCCCTTTGGCCACTCAAATGCCACATGGCACTACCAGGTCAGGAGTAAAGTGGAATTTGAGTTAAACAATTTAAAAACCCTCATTTGTTTTAGCAAATAAAATTCCAAAAAATTCTCTAAAATTTACAATAAATATTTAAAGTATTTTTGAACAATTATTACATTTTTTTCATCATTATAAAATCAAACAAAAGGTATAGTGAGATCTCAGTCTAATAACTATAGGTATCAGAGTACTCCATTGGGCTAGTTCCGAATGATGTTCCGTCGATTCTCAGATTGACCCAATACACCTATGTTCCACAGTCTAAAGCAGGGACACATAATTGGCCATATCAAAGTTGTTGAACTAGAACTTTCTATCATTCGGCTATCAATGGATTATAGGTGTACCCCTGTGGGACGTGATCTAACTCAATTACAGGGGTCCTCTCAAAGCACATGTGCACTGGCTCTTCCAAACTCGGATAATGCATTTGGAAGAGTGGTTTCCTGTACGAAATGAAAATGCATATGCCATGCAATGGTCTCGTGTCAGGATACAGACTTATGTCCCATAAGTCTTGACTGATTGTAGCTAAACATGAGGCTAACTTATAAAATCATGACTAAGAGGTGATCTTCACACCTCCTTGAGAAATTGCTTTCTCAACATGTGAACTCTCGATGCCTCATGCATATTCAGGGTAAAAGAATTTGGGCTCAATTTCGCAAGACACCAAGATTTAAATCTCTCAATCACTCCCACTGAATGAGAGACTATTGGAATTTAGGCTTTGATAGACCATATTTCTAATATCCATCACCCAGAGGCATCCTCGTAAATACAGGAAAAGAGGCCTAAGCCCTTGAATTCCTTGCCAGATGACTAACATATTTGTAGATCTCGGACATCTCCTCGCAATAAGACCATCAGGGTCAAAGCCATACTTGCCCAAAATAACCCGTGCCTAGGGTTGGTTCCTATGAATGGATAGCCTCCACCACCACATTGTGAGCAGTGATTCAATCACTGCCCTAAGTCTGTGGATACTCAACCCCCCTTGACTCTTGGAAGGAAGACTGACTCCCATTTAACCCAATGGAATTTCTTCTTATGAAGAGTTCTACTCTGTAGGAAATTTCTCTTTAGGACTTCAATCTTGGCACTGACTGTAGCTGGTGCCTGAAATAACGAGAGATTATGAATAGGCAGGTTAAATAGAGTGGCATTAATGAGGATAGTTCTGCCCCCAAAAGACAAAAACCTGGCCTTCCAACCATCCAATTTCACCTAAGCTCTTTGAATGAGAGGATCCTAAAGTGACCTAAGAGAGCTACTATTTACAAGAGGTAGTCCCAAGTACTTAGTGGGGAAAACTTCAACCTCACAATCCAACCAACATGCCCAGTTGGAAACCTCCAAGGGCGAACATTTAATCCCAATGATTTATTTATTTATCTATGTTTAATCGAGCCCTAGACACATGCTCATAGAGCTTCAGAAACAACCAAGTGTTTTGCACATTCTCCTCTGTCCCTCCCATTAGTATCAACATATCATCTGCATACAGTAGATGACTGAGCATAATCCCATTGGGCCAAGCTTGAAAGCCCTTAATCAACCCAAAATCAATTAGCCCTTGTAACATCTTACTGAAAGCCTCAACTACCAATTTGAACAAAAAGGGTAAAAGGGATCCCCTTGTCGTAAACTTGTAGTAGCTTTGAAATAGCCATCAGCTTTCTCATTGATCAAGATAGAGAAGTGTGTTGTCGATAGACAGCCAAATATCCACTTTTGCCATCTGTCTCCAAACTCCATTAATTCCATAATCTTATCAAGGTAATCCCATTCCACCCGGTCATAGGCTTTCGTGAAATCGAGCTTAAGCATATTACCTTGGTGCCCAAAGATGAAGTGGTGCGAATGGTTTCCTGAGTCAGCAGAATACCATCCATGATGTGACAATATTTAATAAAGGCCATCGGAAGACCATCAACCACCTCATTGATAACCAAATGCAAGCGGTTAGCAAGCATCTTAGTAAGAATTTTATAAAGACCCGATAGCAAACTAATGGGCTCATTATCTTGAAGGGCCATAATGGTACTCTTCTTAGGAATGAGAGAGATAAAGGTGGAGTTGATTGCATTACTTACAATCCCATCAAGGTAAAAATGGTTAACCCAATTCATAATGTTATGCTTAACCGTATCCTAGAATTCTTGGAAAAATGCCAGATGAAAACCATTAGAGCCAAGCGCCTTATCCCTTGGCAAATCAAAAACTGTTTTCCTTTCTTCATCAATAGTAAATCCACTTTCAAGGCCCTGAGCCGACCCTTGAGCAAGAGTCTTTAATGGCACATTTCGAAAGTTGAAAGGTAATATCTGCTCAGAGGAAAAGGCCTCTCTAAAATGGTTCACTATTGCGTCATTAACAGCAATAGGGCTTTCCATAACAAATTTTTTTTATTTCATTAATCTTTATATATTTCTAGTAATTTCTCTTTTTTCTGTTTACTTTTTTCTCTTTCTTTTAATTATTGGCTGGTGGGCCCTAGAGACCCAGCGGACACTTGTTCAGGTCTAACGGTGGAACGGCCCGGGTCAAGCCATGGCCGGTGTAAGTACGTAATTTTGTTGTCTAACAATTATCCAAGCAAAATCATATTTGTTTAAGCACTTGTTAAGCATTATTCAATCAATATTTTAGATTTGACATGCACATAATGGGAAAATATGTTGTTCTTCTCATCCCTCCCTCAAACTTTGTTTTGTCACTCTTTGTTAAACTAAGATGATCCCTAAAACTTTGAAACTACGTTCACCACTCCCCTAAATTTTTCACCAACCTAATCTTACTATCTATATGTTAAATGTAATTTATCATTCTTGTTGGTCACAATTGCATTACCTCGTAGACTTTTAAAAGGTTCTAGATTCTAATAGTAAAAGGACGACAAAATTACCAACTAAAAGGAGCCCAACATGTAGCAAAGATCATCAAAAATAAAAGATGAGAAAACTCACGTTAAGCAAAATATTCAATAAAGTAATCAATATAATGGCTTAGATTCTTTTTATATAATTATTTATGGTTTTTTATCACAGTTCTTTTGAAATAATTTTATCATTGTTTGTTTTTTTTTGGGGCTAGTTTAGCAGTAGGAATTGAACTTGAGATGTAGTATTCAACTTAAGTCCAGAGAGAGAGTGTTGGGTTTGTGGATTAGGAGAGATAGATAGCGGGTTTTATATTTTAGAGAGAGATTGGGTTTTATGTGCATGAATATAGAAGAGAGAGAGAGAGGGAGGAACATCATAATCCATTTATTTAGAAGATACGAAAAAATAAAGATATGATCTTTATTATATATTTTATAAAATAATGTAATAGACTACAAATTGGCAAGAGCTTTGATGGTTAGTATCATAGTTTTAAAATGCGGCTACATGATGCGTTATACAACCTAGAGCGTGTCGCTCAAGGCCACATATGTAAAAAATGTGATATACTCATTGGTTAGGTATCTCGATCTCCCCTCTTCGGATCTAGGTGATCGGGTGACAAGTGTCTCGGGTTTGGAAGACTTGGGACCTGAGACCACTCTCTCGGGAACCTCGTTCAAGAACAAAGGCAGGTGTCCAACTAGTGAGAGATGAATTTTGGATGTGAGGTGGGGACCAACCTCACTTGAGTCCGTGATTTACTCGGACTGACTCGCACGGGCGCCTTCTTAGATAATGATGGAAAGCCCCACAACTGCTTCAGCTAGTTCGGAATCGCCTCCCTTGACCTGCAATCTTCTTGTTTTCTGTACAATACTACTATAGTTAATTTGCAAGACAAGTGGGCCGAAGGACCCACGCTTGTCTTAGGGCAATGCACATTCGTAAGAAGTTAGGGTGATGAAGTGGAAGGTTTGAACAAAGGTCGATAGGAGAAGAGAACTTGATGAAGGGACGAGACTAGCATGATAGCCGTACAGTGACCGAGTCAGAGTGGTAGCAAGACGGGTATGGTACTCAGGACCAACACGACGACAATACTACTCAAAAGAAGGCCGATAAGACTGTCCTAATCTGGTGTGGCAGCAAGATGGGCATGGTACTCAAGATCAGCACGACCGTAATACTGCTTGACAGTCTGACCTCTATGATAGTGCTAGATTGGGACAGTGCTAGATTGAGTCTACGCTTAGTCAAGTGAGAAGAGAATGAAGAGAAGGCACAAGACGATGAAGAGATGGGGACCCGACGGCGCTAGACATCGCCACCCGCAGCGGTGGAGTAACAATGTCAAGGCCCTTGAACGAAGCTGGACATTGTTGCTCATGGTCAAAGGGTGAGCATTGAACTAGAGACGACGCTAGGCATCGACGTTAGCAATACGAGAAGGTATCACGGCCGGTGATAGCCTCTTGTGAAGGGCGCGACAATAGCCATTTGTGAAGCGCGTGACGATAGTTCCTTCTAAGGCACACGGCGATGGGCGTGGGACGCAAGAGAAACCTGTAGACAGGGATGGGCACTGAGAGCACGAAAGAGGCTTGCGGATGACGATAGGCATTGAGCGCGCAGATAGCGATAGGCACCGAGCACGCAAAGGAAGCTTGTAGACGACGATAGGCGCCGAGCACACGAAAGGAGCTTGCAGATGGTGATAGGTGTTGCCGCCCCCCTTCGCGGGCGGCGATAGGCATCGCCGTCTGCGATTGACACGCAACAAGGGAAGACCACTGTGGGTGGCAATAAACATCTCCATCTGTGCTTCTCGCGGAGAGGCAGAGACGAATGAAGAGGAAGAGGAAACAACTCGCACATGGCGCTGCCATCGCCATGCATGACTTGTGAAGCCACAGGAGGGGGAAAGAAAGAAAGAGGCATGCACGACACTGCCACTGCCGTGCATGGCCTCTGAGAGAAGCTCAAACGAAGAAGCAGAAGAAGAAAGAGAAGAAGAGAAGAAAAGAAGAGAGAGAAATATTTACCTTGAGTCTAGGCGTATCGATCCAAAAGTTTCTCTCTCCTTCCTCTCTCTCTCCAAACGTGACCCAACAATAAGAAGGAATGAGAATTTTATTAAGCAAAAATTCTCTTTGGCGAAGGGTGTGCGTACAATGGTAGTACGTTGTTTATATAGAGTTGTCCCCAAACATGGGTGGATTGAACGAAATGAAACCTAATTGCTGAAAATTAAGATTTAACTGAATTAAAAGAAATTGTAAAAATATGTGTAAAATGACTGATTTGCCCCTTCCTAATAATTTTTAAAATTCCAAAACAGTCCCTGTGCTGCCCTAGTTTGTGCATGATCTAACCTGGATGATCTGGAGTTGTTTTGATGCCCGTTTGATCGAAAGATGATTGTTTTCTTGTAGGGCTCGGCATGACGATCGATTTGATGCCAACTTTGAGCCATGGATCGTGTTTCTAAGCCACAATCATGTGACTTGAAATTTGGATTAATCTTGAAAGTTTGGATCGATAGTGTACTCGTTCCTTGATGTTTTTATGTGATATCCTTGCTGGATCACATTGAGCATGCAGTCATGATCACGTGGCAACAACCACAGATCAATTTCATGTCCGGATGATGATTTTGCAAGTTAGGAGTTTTGGCCCGAATCTGGGATTTCGGCATCTAAATTTACAATCACTTCATCGGCTTTGTGTGTGGAATCCGACCATTCATCATGTACGGGGTTCGGATCAGTGATAACCATGGTTGCTACGCACATGGTGCAATTGGTTTCTCGTCAATCGAGTTCGCGAGCACCGTGATTTGGTCGCTCGAGCGAGGCATGACGCTGCTGATTTTTTTGCAACTTTCTTCACGGATCAACAACTTCTCTCTAGCTTTTTTTTACGCCCGACCATCGTTAAGGGGCGTGCCACATATCGAAACGCTCGTCTTGATGTGACAAATATGCTCACAAAATTCGAGCACGACCCCAATTGAGATGGTGAGATATGAGCATCAAAATTCACTGTTTGTGACTGCCCTTGTAATGGAGTTTAGTTGCAGGGTGGCTACACGGGAGTAGTATGCAGCCTACCCCTTTTTTGGTATTTTACTTATAACTTTGTCCTGGAGTGTCCGTTTAAGCTGAAATTTGACTTTTGAGTGTTTTCAACCGTGACGGATCTAATGGCAGTGGTATCAAAGTAATTTGATGTACCAAAAATATAGTTCTAATTATAGGGTCCGTTTTAGGGTGTTGGAGGTTGATTATGCCAAAACTGTTCCTCAGTCTGTACTGCCTTAGACATGTTGGAATGAGACGAAACTTGGCAAGAGACTTTAAAGAATCTTTATGAAGGTTTTAACTAGTTTTGGGGCCATTATGAGACTGACTTCTTCCTTTTATTCTGCATCGGGGACCCATGATGATGAAAAATGTCTTCCAACAGCATGCCCCACCGAATGTTGTGCTTTAAGAGAAGCGAGAAGGACAATCATTCAAAATTTTTTTTTTGGCTTTATTTCTTTTTTCTTTCTAGCGATAGGACTACGTGAACGTCGAGGAGATTCACGCAATGCTGTAACTAGGATGCTCAGTCGTTTGGATGCAATGTACAGGTCTATCTGTGGAGACTTTATGGGGAGAAGAGACTTTTGAGGGATCTGTCGAAGTCCTCACCCTCAAGGGATTATTTGTGATTCTGGCAGCTGAAGATTTTGTGTGGACCTTGTCAGTCAGAATTGGGCCTATCTGGCGGCCAAGTGCTATGAACCTTTGGTCGATATTATTTACTACTACACCTGGTTTGCTTGTGATGATCAGGGTACCTCTGTGGGTCCCATCCAGTGGGGTCTAGTCAGGGGACTATTTGTTTCCCTATCCTGAAGGTCTGGGCCTGTCGACTAGGGGGAATTTTGGCGAGGTGGCCTCATGGGCCCCATCCTGCGGGGTTCAGTAGGGGGCTTTTTGTTGGCCTATCCCAAAGGTCTGGCCTGTCAGCTAAGGAAGGTTTTTGACGAGGTGATCTCATGGCAAGGCATCACGCTAAAGTCTTTGGCAGGTTGTGTCCTGGGTTTGTCAGTTCGTAGGGGTCTTCAACATTTTGAAGGGATTTTTCGGTCATCGTCCTCACCATCAAGGACTCTTCTTGTTTTTAGAGGTGAAGTGCGGGAGATCTTATGAGGCTCTTACTCTCGGGTGAGCCATTTTGTGTTGTGATTGGATGCTTGCAGTTGAGGATTTTGTGTAGACCTCATTAGCAAGAATTATGCCTTGTTTGGGAATTGGGTGTGGCTAAGACTGTGGTGCTGTGTCAACCTGCTTTTTGTTGGTCCAAGCCCCCTTTGCGAGTTTTCACTTCGACTGGGGAAGAGTCGCCGTTAATATAGTTTTCACTAACCTCCTTTATTTTTGGGCTCTTTTACCCATGGCCTTGCGACCATGTCTACCCTTTTCATCCTTTTTTGCTCACGATGCCCTTTTGGGGTTTTCATTATGCTCGAGTTTTTATTTTTACGAAACTCTTTTACTCATGGTTTCATGACTATGCCCGTCTGTCATTTGTACTCATGGCGTTCCCTTGTCCAGGTATACACCATGCCCGTTTTTTTTTTTTTGTGAAAGCATGTCTAGGGTCATGCCTTCGAGACCTATGCGGAGCCTTTTAACGTCATGCAGCCAGGATGTGCACTATAGTTTAGGGTCGGTGATGAATGGCAGTCTGTGGAAGCCATAGAGTGAGTATGGTGATTGTTTTGACTCACTTTGGAGAAATGGAACGAGGCTACCTATGAAAGATAGATGATGTATAAATGGTGAGTGAAAAGTGGTGACCCACTAGCTGATGGCGAGTATGGATGGTGGAATGGTTCGCTGTTTTGTGAGCATAGGTGAAACTCACTGATGAATGATGGATGATGGTAATGAGGTGAATGGATTCACTGGGGAAGCAATGAAGGTGGTGCGCGCACACGAATGAGTCAGTTAGGGAAGGCGTGCTTGAAGATGCACGTAAAGGGCGTGTGGGTGCATGTGGGGACGTTGTTAAGGTCATGCCTACTGGACTTGGGCAAAGCAGTTTAACGTCATGCGGTCAGAACGTGCACTATGGTTTAAGGTCATATAGCTTGGACCATGGTTATGCAGTTTAAAGTCATGCAACTAGGACCATGCAATTTAAGGTTGTACAACTAGACCTCTGCTACAGTTTAAGGTCATATAGTTTGGACCATATAATTTATGGTCATGCACCTAGACCATGGCTGTGAAGTTTAAGGTCGTATAACACAGACCATTGTGTGGGTCACCATGTAAGTGAAGCTGCATGGGGATAGGTCTGTGGACAACAATCTGACTCTCAGGGGATAAAAATGGTTAAAACCGGTAAGAGGTTTATATGGAGAAGCAGACTTCACTGGGGATTAAGAGGGCAAGTGTGACTCCTCAGGGATAATGAGTAATGGTATGCATGTAACTCTACTGAGAATGACAGGTGAGAGCACAGATGCAACCCCATTAGGGGTTGAAAGAATAAGAATGACCATAACTCCATGGGGATAATGGATCACAATAGGATGTGACTCCTATTGGGGATGTTGGTGCGAAACAGACCTGCTGGGGATTAAAGGGGTAAGCACGATCCCCTTTTTCTTATGGATACACCTATCTCCACTAGGGGATGTTGATGAAGTACACTTGGTGAAGAGGTGGTCCATTTCACAGTTAAAGTCGTGTATGGAATATTTGTTGTGCCGTGCATTACAGTTTTAAAGTCTTGTAGCTCGGACTGTGGCTATGCATTTTAAAGTCATGCAACTAGGACCATACAGTTTAAGGTTGTGCAACTAGACCTTCGCTATAGTTTAAGGTCACGTAATTTGGACCATGGTGCTAATCCTTTTAACGTCATGTGACCAGGAGGTGCGCTATGGTTGAAGGTCAAACAGTTGGACCATGGTTATGCAGTTTAGAGTCATGCAACGAGAACCATGCGGTTTAAGGTCATGCAGGTAGACCTTCGCTACTGTTTAGGGCCATATAGTTTGGACCATGCAGTTTAGGGTCATGTAGCATGGACCATAGATGTATAGTTTAAGGTTATGCAACACAGACCGTGGCTGTGAAGTTTAAGGTCATGCAGCACAGACCATTGTGTGGTAAGGGAATATAGTTCCTTGGGGTGAAGAGCCATCACTGGAGACTCGACTCCCTAAAGAGTGAGACCGTGGTGCAGGGAAAGAACTTCCTGAGGAGACAGAACTACGGTCCAGATGGGAGTGTCATAGCATGCGCACAACACTAGGTCTTGAATGGCGCATGCAGTGTTAGGCCCTCGTGAATAATGCGCACGGCGTAAGCCTTTTGTGAGGCGCACGATGATGAGTTGTGTGTGGATTGAGTTGCGCGTGGCTATGATCACGCTCGACATTGATTTGCGTGTGGTGATGACCACTGATGGCGATGCCTTGTGGAGGCCAAGAGTGATGACTTGGAAGCATTAAGGGAGGATGACACAAACAATGTGGCCTTTCTGGACTTTCTCCGTGATTATAGCTTCGAACTTAGAGCATTCTTTTAGCTCGTGGCCCCTACTTGGTGATGTAGGCACCAGAGGTTTTTCGTACCCTGAGCAAGACGCTTAGGCTGCCTGAGGGGCTTGGGAGTGACGAGACCCTGTTGGAGCCTTGTGCTTCCTTGGGCTTGTGTTGGGAGTTCTTGCACTGGTGGAAGAGGGACTTGGGGGTGTCCTTTTGGGTGACCATAAACTTCCTGGTATTGCTGCGCCTTCTCTGCCAAGAGCTCATGAAAGCCAGTGCATTCGCTCAGGTCATGGCCTCGTATTAGGTGATAAAAGCACCATAGGTTCTCAGTACCAGGAGGCAGGCACGTGGCCTACCTTGTTAGCTTTGGCGTGATGAGTCATTCTTTGAGCATTATGGAGAATAGTGCACGGAGGATAGCGGGTGCTTCATCATCCTCTTGGATTGTCACTATGTGGACAGCCTCCGTTTCCCCGAATGCTTTCTTTAACTCTTCGAGCTTTATCTAACCCTTGTTAACGAGGGCTTTGATAATGTCTTTGAGCATATAGCAGTCTTGAGTGGGTTGTCTACTCCTCGGTGATAGGCGCAGTACCTCTCGTCTATCTCCTGCCCAGCCAACTCTGAGGTCTTGACCTCTGGCAACTGGATCATGTTCTACTCTAGCAGTAACCGGAGCAGCGCAGGAACCCACTCCTTCTCGAAGGGGTACACCTTGTTCTGGTGCTAGATCCAGAAGTCATTTCGATTTATATTATTAGGGGGCGGGACCCTGTTGTAAGACTGCTGCTTGGCCCCGGCATGAGGCGGCTGTGCCTTGGATAGGTCCAAGGTTTGAGGGACGGTATTCTTAGTGTCAGTCACAGTGACAACCGCACTAATCACCTCTTTTTACTGGTTGCCCCAACTGTCGAAGCGAAAATTCGAGTCAGAGGGTTGCTGATGAGATCAACCATGGTGCTTGGACAGACCTTCTTTATGAATTGCTTTAAAGATGAGCTCTGACATTGGGGGTGTATTGGAGGCCTCAACATGCAGGGCGATCTTGAGCAACATATTTCATATGCAGGTCTGAACTACTTCTTTTTCAGTCATGGGAGTGGCATGAAAGGTTGCCAACTCTCTCCATCGGGCGATGAACTTGTCAATTGGCTCACCAGGGTCTTGAGTCAAAGTGAGGAGCTCGATGGTTTCCACGTTTCTTTGGACTTCGTAGAAGCATTGGTAAAACAACTGCTCCATTTCTTGCCACGTGTATACCGAGTTTAGAGGCAGCTGAGTATACCACTGGAAGGCTGGCCCTTCAAGAGTCTCAACGAACTGACGGAGGAGGAGTCGCCCGTCACTCGCCGTCTCTTGACAAGCTGCCTGGAAGTGAGCAGTATGCTGGTGAGGAGATGTAGTACCGTTGAATAGGGGGATCTTCCCTTTTTGATAGTTTGGGGGAAATGACACGTGGTCGATATATGAGGGGTACGAATTTTGGCAGAGCGGCGCCTCTTGCATGCTCGGGACCTTGTTCTTGAGACTGTGGGTCACTATAACATCTATATCAGCTTGCGAAACCATGTGGGAAGCAGAGCTGTCTTGGGAGACCAGTGGGGGAGTTTGCCTGGGAACTGTGTCTTCACCAGATGGGGGATCGGTCTAATGGTGAGAAGAAGGGGACTTGGAGGCTTCTAGGTGATCCATCTTTTCGAGGATGAATTGCATCATTACCTCGAACCTATTCATCCACTATTCTTGGGCGTCGTCTGACTCATTAATCACCATGACACTGACTGTTTCTTCTGGAAGGTCAGCCCCAGGTGGATTAGTGGACTGCAGGGGTTGGCAATTCGTACTAGGCAAGTCGGTCTGCAAGGGATCAGCATGCCCTGATTGGACTCGAGCCTTGTATGCCGATCACTTGAGGACCGGTTCTTGACGGTCTTGAGACTGTGGCTTCTTGGTGGTAATCACCGAGCAATATTCCTGCACTTGCTCAGGTTTTAGAGTTCGAAGAGAGAAGAAGGGATTGTGTGGCAGGAGGTGACCAAGGGTGGTAACCTCAACTGCCTTAGGGGCCTTTTTAGTCAGGATCTGCATGCCACTCTTTTGCTTAATCCCGAGGCTGCTGTGGACTTCACTCCAGAACCGAGCCTGAAAGTTGGACTGCTCCGCCTTTCTTGAGCATGCTGGAGCTATGTCCATTAGCTAGAGCAGAGAGTGGGGTCTAAGGAAAGAGGGCAACCTGGGTTGCTGCCTTGGAGGCTGCAAGCTTGTGTTCGACATCAGGCTGTTGCCCCGAATTCGTTGTGAAGCCTGCGTGCATGCTTGACTTGAGGCGGCTGACTCAAGATGGTCCTCTTAGGGAAAACCTTTGAGTACCAGGTCTCGAGGTGTTTGCCTGGTGAAGGAAGAGTGACAGAAGAAGGGACTGGTTCATGACTCCGCCTGAGTCGGGATCGGGGAGGAACCTGCAATGCTTGTGCGTGTGCACCTTTAGGGTTAGCCGTCCAGGTGACTTGGGGGTCTGCTCGAGTTCGGTCAGCTGGTTCGACCTTAGGGGGTCGAGACCCACAAGCTTGTGTTTGTGAGGGACCATGCGAGAACCTATCTCTCATAGGGCGAAGTTGTGTGTGCTGAGAGGGAGGACAGAGCGGTCGGCCCTCGTGTGCTCGAGATGGCGCAGAATTGGCCCTTCCTTGAGCTGTGGGATGTAGGTGCATGGCTCGTGTAAGGTTCAGTCAAAGAAGGCCTAGCCTTGAACGCGAGCTCAAGGCAGCATGAAAGTTGCCCGAGGTGTGGCTCGAGTGGATGGACCACGAGTCTTTAGGTGTGTGTGAGGGTTGGAGACCACAGGATCTCCGCCTCTGTGTGCCGACCTCAAGGCGTAGAGGATCGAGGTGGTGAAGGAGTATGGCAGGTTGCCTTATGGCGACCCTCAGGAGAGATGGCAACTTGCTTGCCTTTCAAAAAATTAGATAGGGCAGCCTTCCGGCGTACCTCAGCAATATGACAGGCAAGGCACTTGCAAGTAGTAGGGTGCGTGCTGTGTGCGGTAGCAGATGTCCTACCAATGCAAGGGGCATTGGTGGAGGGTCCACCAGGGCAAGGTAGCGGGGAGTCAGGGACCTTTAAGTCCCTTCTCGCATCATTCCAGGAACGAATCTGAGAGCCGGACTGTGAGTCCTGACTCAAAAGGAGTGTAGGGAAGGAAGCTAGAGCAGTTCGCTAGTCACGAGTGTGGGGATGAGAAAATCCCCAACTCGGATGAATCCCCAACTCGGGTGAACGAGTTGAATAACCCAGGTGCCATAAAAAGTAGTGCAGAAAGTAAAAGGTGATACTGATCAAACAAGAGCGAACCGACGAAGGGGTAATTAGTCACCAGTGGAGTCACCAAGATAGTTAGTGCCTCGATCTCACCTCCCTAGATCTAAGTGATCGGGTGACATGTGTCTCGGGTTTGGAAGACCCAAGACCTGAGACCGCTCTCTCAGAAACCTCATTCAAGAACAAGAGAAGGTGTCCAACTAGTGAGAGAGGAATTTTGGATGTGAGATGGGGACCAACCTCACCTAGGTTTGTGACTTACTTGTGCTGACTCGCGCTGGTGCTCTCTTAGATCATGACGGAAAGCCCGCCAACTGCTTCAGCTGGTTTGGAATTTCCTTCCTTAACCTGCAATCTTCTTGTTTTCTACACAATACTACCATGGTTAATTTACAAGACAAGTGGGCCGAAGGACCCACCCTTGTCTTAGGTGCACATTCGTGAGAAGTTAGGGTGATGAAGCGGAAGGTTCGCATAAAGGTCGAAAGGAGAAGAGAACTTGATGAAGGGACGATACTAGCATGATAGCCGGACAGTGACCGACTCGGAGTGGCAGTAAGACGGGCATGGTACTCAGGACCATCACGATGATAATACTACTCAAAACCAAGGCCGATATGATTGTCCTAATCTGGTATGGCAGAAAGAAGGACTTGGTACTAAAGACCAGCACGACAGCAATACTGCTCGACAGCTTGACCTCTATGACAGTGCTAGACTGAGTCGACCCTCAGTCAAGTGAGAAGAGACTGAAGAGAAGGCACAAGATGACAAAGAGATGGGGTCCCGATAGTGCTAGACATCGCCACCCACAACTGTGGAGTAACAATGTCGTGGCCCTTAGAGGGTGCTGGACACTGTTGCTCATGGTCAGAGGGTGAACATTGAACTAGATATGGCGTTAGGCATCACCGTTAGCAATACGAGAAGGCAGCACGCCCCTTCGCGGGCGGTGATAGCCTTTTGTGAAGCTCATGACGATAGTTCCTTCTGAGGCACATGGCGATGGGCGTGGGACGGAAGAGAAACCTGCGGACGGCGATGCGCACCGAGCGCACGAAAGAGGCTTTGCGGATGGCGATAAGCACCGATTGCGCAAAGGAAACTCGCGGATGGCGATAGGCACTAAGCGCGTGAAGGAATCTCGCGAATGACGATAGGCGCCGAGCGCATGAAAGGAGCTTGCAGACGATGATAGGTATTGCGGCGACCCTTCGCGGGCGGCGATAGGCATCGCAGTCTGCGATAGGCATTACCGTCTGCGATAGGCACGCAATAAGGGAAGACCCCTGCGGATGGCAATAGACATCATCGTCTGTGCTTCTTGCAGAGAGGCTTAGACGAATGAAGAGGAAGAGGAAACAACTCGCACATGGTGTTGCCATCGCCATGCACAACTTGTGAAGCCACAGGAGGGGGAAGAAAGAAAGAGGCATCACGACATTGCCAATGCCGTGCATGGCCTCTGAGAGAAGCTCAAACGAAGAAGAAGAAGAAGAAAGAGAAGAAGAGAAGAAAAGAAGAGAGAGAAATATTTACCTTGAGTCTAGAGATACCGATCCAGAAGTTTCTCTCTCCTTCCTCTCTCTCTCCAAACGTGACCCAACAATAAGAAGGAATGGGAATTTTATTAAGCAAAATTTCTCTTTGGCGAAAGGTCTGCGTACAATGGTAGTACGTGGTATATATAGAGTTGTGCCCAAACATGGGTGGATTGATCGAAATTAAACCTAATTGTTAAAAATTAAGATTTAATTGAATTAAAATAAATTATAAAAATAGGTGCAAAATGACTGATTTGCCCCCTTCTTAACAATTTGTGGAGTTTCAAAACAGTCCCTATGCTACCCTAGAACGTGCGTGATCTAGCCTGGATGATCCTGGGTTATTTTGATGCTCGTTTGATAGAAAGATGATTGTTTTCTTGTAGGGTTCGGTATGGCGATCGATTTGATACCAACTTCGAGCCATGGATCTTGTTTTTAAGCCACGATCATGTGACTTGAAATTTGGATGAATATTAAAACTTTGGATCGATAGTGTACTCTTTCCTTGATGTTTTTCTGTGATTTCTTCGATGGATCATACTGAGCATGCTGTCATGATCGTGTGGCAACAATTGCAATTCAATTTCGTGTCCGGACGAGGATTTTGCAACTTTGGAGTTTTGGCCGGAATCTGAAATTCCAGCATCGAAATTTGTAGTCATTTCATCGGCTTCGTGTACGGAATCCGACCGTTCATCATGTACGACGTTCGGACCAATGATAACTATGGACACTACGTACACGGTGCAACTGGTTTTTCATTGATTGGGTTCGCGAGCCTCATGATTTGGCTGCTCGAGAGAGGCGCGCTGCTGCTGATTTTGCTGTAACTTTTTTCACGGATCAACAACTTCTCTCTAGCTTTTCTTCACACCCGAGCGTCCTCACGGGACGTACCACATATCAAAACGCTCGTCCTGATGAGACAAATATTCTCACAAAATTTTAGTATGATCCGACTCAAGATGGGTGAGATATGAGCGTCGAAAGTCACTATTCGTGACTGCCCCTATAATGAAGTTTAGTTGCAAGGTGGCCACACCGGAATAGTGTGCGGCTTACCCCTTTTCGGTATTTTATCTATAATTTCTTCCTGGAGTGTCCGTTTAAGATGAAATTTGACCCCTGGGGGTTTTCAACTGTGATAGATCTAATGGTTGTAGTCCCATAGTAATTTTACATACGAAAAATATAGTTCTAGTTATAGGATCCGTTTCAGGGTATTCTTTAGTCTACACTTCCTTAGACATGTCGGATTGTGATGAAACTTGACAGGAGACTTTTAAGAGTCTTTATGTAGGTCTTGACTAGTTCTGAGGCCATTATGAGACTGTCGAAATTTCCACTGTATGTTAGGGTTTATTGACCAGTTTCTCCCTTTTATTCCGTATCGGGGACCTATGATGATGAAAAATCTTTTCTTGCACCCATATACTTTGGGTTCTCACATATGCAACCACATCGTTCACATCACATTGTGGGCAGTGTGCTTGTATATGCACTCTATGCTCATGGGGGAAAATACCCCCACGTGCTAGCAAAATTATCTTTTTTCTCTTTGCACCCCACCCCCCCCCCCTCCAATAGGGGTGAAGAGAATATGGTGTTATAAAACCCCCCAAAGGGGGAAAAAAAAACAAAGAACAAAATATTAGATCCATTCTACATAGTTCCAAGGTTATATATCTGGTACAAGAATATTTAGTGTATGCCCACAAGAAACCAATGAGATTGGAAGAAACATATTAGAGCATACAAAGATAGTCAAGAAAAACAAAGAAAAGAAGGAAATGAGATAGGGAAATTGTCAGACAAAATTAATTCTCTAGTGGGGCAACTTCATTATTTGGACTCCGTCTAGCAACAACACCTTGGTTTGCCACTGTAATTAAAAGATCTGAGATCTGAACATGATGCCTCTCTTCAAGAACATTTGTTTTTAAAAAAATCTATTGGAAACAAAGGTCCAGGGTTTCATGGCTTAGAGAAGGGAATAGAAATACATAATTTTCCACAAGATTGCCAATGGCAGGAGAAGTCAAAATTCTATTCAAAGCCTTCACTTACGAGGAATAGACAAAGCTAATCCTTTAGCAATTGAAAAAAGCCATTGTCCAACATTTCAAAGAGCCTATAAGGTAGTATGCAGACCTCAATTCTTTATAGATCTAGTGCTTTTCAAAGAACTTACTATGCAACAGGCTATGGCTTGAGGAACCTTTTGAAATAGCCAAAAAAAAAAAAATCGGTAATTAATCTCCCAGGGAGTAAGGCACCAGCACTCGATGGTTTTTCAATGGATTTATTTCATCAATTTAGGGATCTCTTGCAACATGATTTGGCGAACTCTTTAAGGATTTCCACCCTCAAAGGAAAATCTCTTAATCGAACTCTACCTTTTGAACCCTTATCCCCAAGAAGTTATCATCCAAAACTTGAATGATTTGCGACATATTATCTTTGGCAGCCTCTACAAAATTATTGCATATGTGCCTGCCAATAGGGCTTAAAACAATTTCTCACCCTCAACCAGCCTTCATTCAAGAAAGGCAGATTATGAATATTATTTTGGTGGCCTAAGAATGCATACATTTCAATTTAATGAGGGACAATCAAGCATCCTTTGTAAATTGAATTTCGAGAAAGACTATGACAATGTTGATTGGGATTTTCTTTCCTCCATTATGAGTTTGATGGGGCTTCAAATCATAGTGGAGAGTATGGATTTCAGGTTGCCTTTCCTCACTACTCAATTTTGATAAATGGTAAAAGTTGTCGCGATGTCAAGGCTACAAGCGGTATTAAACAAGGGAACCCATTGTCACCCTTGCTCTATTATCTGGTGGGTGAATCTTTGAGTCAAAGGAGTAGCTCGGTGAATGAGCAAGGCAAGTTCAAAGACGTCTTTGATGCCCAAAATGGACCAAGGGTTTCAGAAATGCAATACACCGATGGCACTATTATCTTTTGTGACGTAGCACATGGCCAAATTCGTAACTCATAGCTATTTTTAAAAAGCTTCAAGTTAATCTCAGGTGATTAGATTACTATGAGAAATCTCACAGATATTATGGGTTGTAGTATTGCTTCTTTTTCTTGCAAACACCTGAGATTAAGGACAAGCCTCCTAGATTTAATTGGGATCCAGTGGTTGAAAGGTTTCACAATAAGCTTGATGCATAGAAATCTAGATATTTACCTCTTTGGGGGTGGGGGGAATTGGGTTTGTGTCCTCACTATGCCTTCTCAAGTTAAGAAACTGGAAAATCTTACAATCAACTTCTTTTAGGATAACCTAGAGGGGAGTGGGAATTCCATTTTGTTGGGTGGAATTGGGTTTGTGTTCCTAAAAGGGAAGGATGTTTCGGCATTAGAAGACTCAAAAAAAACTATGTACGTAGCTCTCCTTACTAAGTGGTGGTGGAGAAGTCCTCAAATAAAAGGTTTAAGAGGCAGGTGCTCCAGCATAAATGTTGCTCAAATTTGCACCGAAACCTCATAAAAAGCCCCACAAATTATTTCCAATTCTCCTATCTATGGAGAAATATTGATGAATTCAGATGCCTCATCTTGAGGAATATTAGAATTCTAGTTGGGAATGGTAGCACTACTCATTTCTGGTTTGATTGATAGTTGGGAAATTCACCTCTTCAGGTATGATTCCCTCATCTATTCCAAAAGGTGTAGAATCTCGAGGCTTTTGTCATTTCACTTTTATCACGGCATAACTATGAGGTCAATTGAAGAATTTTGTGCTGGTATTGTAGGGTAGATGATCGAATTCTATAGGAACTCACTTCCCTTCACTCCCCTCTTGCTTCGTCGTTTTTGTCTCTTTAGCAAGACTGACTACTTTGGGAGCCAATTCCAAGTGGAACTTTCTCAGTTAGCTCGCTTTATAGACTGCTGCACAACGATAGGAATTTTACACTTGCAAATAATCAGGAGCTAGCTTGAAATCTCATCATCCTTCACAAAGTCCAAGCTTTTGTCTGGCTGCTGGTACAAGGTAAAATGCTCGCCATCGACAACTTTAGGAAGAGGGGCAAGATACTCCCCAATATTTGCTTTATGTGTAACAGCTGATGAAGAAACTATTGGTCATCTTTTTCTTCTGTCCTACCATTTATCAACTTTGATAAAAATATTTTAGGTAGGCGAACATTTAGTGGGTGGCTCTCCCCATCTTTAGACTCTTTCTTATGTAATGGCTCCACCCTCCACTTCCAGATATTGGTAAAATAGTTTGGAGATCTCTTTTGGCCTTTATCCCATGGGCTTAACGGAAAGAGGGTAACAAGAGAACTTCCGAGGCATCTCTTTATCCTTGGATTCGATCCTTGACTTTTATCTAGTGTCAGTTGCAGAATGGGTCCTTAACTCAAAAATAAGCTTTTCGATAACTAGGCATGACCCTATCTAAAGTTTGGCCTTCAATCTCAAGAACTAGGCAACAAGTTAGAAACCCAACTTGGCCTCCCCCACTAACTGATAATCTTAAATTGAATTTTGATGACAGTTCTTTGAGCAATCCAGCGCTAGACGAGATTGGAGGAGTGTTAAGAAGCTTAAATGATGAATAAATTGTGACCTTCAATGGCCATGTACAACCTTGCTCAGCTAATTAGGCTGAAGCTCAAGCACTGCTACAAGGTGTTCTCTTGCTCGATGCTTCCCCACAAGGTCTCATCCAGTGGGCAAAAGGAATTCAATAGATCCCTTGGAGACTATTGCCAATTTTTTATAAGATCAAAGGACTTGTATCAAATCGTCAAGTTATTTTTGCTCACTGGTTTAGAGAATGTAACTCCTTAGCTGATACCTTAGCCAAGCAGGTGTCTTTCTACCCTAGAGTTACTAGAACCTTTTTGTATATCTCTTAGGGAATTAATGGAAACGCCTCAGTGATTTTTCAAAAAAAAAAAAAAAAAAAAGAAAAAAGAAAGAAGAAGAAGAAGAAAAAGAAGAAGAATTGAAGAATATTCAAGTATTTGGTGACGTGTCTTACCAAAAAGAGTTGTGAGTTGATTATGATTTCTATTATTAATGATAAAATTTTGGTCTTTGCCTCTGTAGAATTTAAACTTTAAATTTGGATATTTTATATGAGATGGAATGAAGTTTGTTTTTACATGTTAATTGTGTTAGATATTTAAATTATTAAAGATTAGAAGTTAAAATAACAAACAAAAAATCTGTTACTTTTTATTATGTTATTGTTATTATTATTATTTTTGAGTGTAGACTTGACTTTTATTAATCGAAGAGTGATATATATTGAGTTCATGTACAAAAATGCGGCAGTTACTGATCATCCTCTTGGCAAGCACTTCTGGCCAGCCCATCTGCAGGCTCGTTGCACCCCCTTCATACATGTTGAAAATTTGACCTATATACCCTCCAGGTCCACTTGGATCTCATCCATAATTTCTCTCCATCTCCGCGGTATTGTGAGGGTGTGAGTGCACCATTGAATTACATTTGCTAAATCACCTACTCTTGTTGATACCCCATGTTTGAATGCATATTGTTCAGCCTCATTGGCTATACAATGTGGAAGTCTATCACTATAAGTCTAGCGTATGCTTCCAAGATGATCCCATAGTAAACTATCATAACCAACCTTTCCCTATCTCTAACTCTGTCATCAAAGTTAAGCATTACCCATTCCTCTTTTGGTGGTGGCACCCATCTACTTGCCCCATTTTATTTCAAGTTTTTAAGGTTGACCAAAATGTGCAACTTGGACTCCAGTTCTGCTCTTAAAGTACCACCGAGCTAAATAAAGAGCTCAAAATGTAATTTTTGAATTCTCAGATATCTAAATTCCTATTTTGGAATGCTCTATAAATAAATAAATAAATAAATAAATAAATAAATAATATATATATAT
>NW_006499948.1:3438463-3451790 GCF_000471905.2 Amborella trichopoda | reverse complement strand
TTCTCTCTCTCTCTCGGGATATATGAGTTATAATTTTTTTTTTGACAAGAGTGTGGAATATTATTTAAATCATGGAGTCATTACAACCATAACAGCAGAAAAATTGCAAAAAAGAAACCAACATTAAAACTAAGAAAGGGAACCCTTAACGAGGGAAGGGATGTCCCCTTCTTAGCAAGGTCATCTGCCCAAGTATTTGCCTCTCTATATATATGGTTGAAGATGATGTTATTCCCAGTAGATAATTCTTTAATGTGCAACCAAATATATCTCATACGCCAAGGCGTAATAGATAAGCAATTACACCAGTCCATCACATTCTTAGAGTCCCCTTCCATAAATAGGAAGTCCCCCAAGCTCATATCGTTCCATAGCTTGATACCTTGTAAGACCGCTGCCATTTCAACATAGTTCGCAGTAGCATCACCACACGGTCCTGCAAAATAGAAAGCTAAATTCCCACTTGAGTCCCTGCATACTCCACCCACTCCAGCCTTACTTAGATTTCCCATAGAAGAGTCATCAATATTTAATTTAAAGCAACCACTCAAAAAAGGCTGCCAGCTGCTTCTTGGCCTCACCTTAATAAATCTTAACAAGATTAGTTGTTCAAGATTCTCATTTACATCCATTCTTGAAGTCCCCCATCATTATTTAGTAATTCTAAACCAATTCCATATATTAAGTAAGATTTTATTATTTAAGGTTGCCAAATCCACTGCCACACCTTCAAAGGTCATCTTATTTCTTTTAAGCCATACTTCCCATAATTTTCATTGTTGGATTTTGTAAATCCTCTCTCTCTTTCTCTCTCCAATTTTTATGGATTATTGCAGTAGTAGTTGTCTTCTTTCTCCCTCATCCTGTCTGGCTTGTGTTATTACGACTCTCTCTCTCTCTAAAACTCTCTACAACTCAAGTGTGTGCATACCAAAGTAATCTCTATTTTCAGCTCTAGTTGTATTTATTTTTTATTACTTGAAAATTTACATACTAATTAGGTTTTTTTTATGTACGGACCGAGTTATTTGAGTGATCTATGTATGGATCTTAAAATTTTGAACAAAATGTTAAATATCATAAAGAAGGTCAACTTGCCTCTTTTATATTTTTTGAAAATTGTGCCTGGATCAACCAAAATTATGATTTTTTTATATTATTTTTATAGGTTTTTTATTAGTAGGGTAGTATTTTAAAGTATGGAGCATTACTCTACTAATGACAAAACTAAAAAAAGAATAATAATCAAAATTCGGGTGGACCAAAAAGTAATTTTGAAAAAACAAATAAATAAATAAAAAAAAAAGCCGGTTGACCGTCTTTCGTAATTTTCTACCTTTAAGCAGAGATTTTGTATTTTACCCCTTTTCAAAAATAGTTTTTTGAGAGGGGATCGTTTCTACATCCAGAAATCCATATAAAAAATAGTTTTTTAAGAGGGGACTCGTTTCTAAAAAGGTGTGGTTTGTTTGAGGCTGAGGCCCTAAACAATCGAAGTAAGGTGCATTTTCAAATAATGTCGAAACATGTTGTTTCACTATAAAAAATCGTTGTGATGGCCTGGAAATTTAGTTTTCATCCCTAGTTATAAAATTTAAAGATTACAAAATAGTGTAGATCTCTATGAACTATTAAAAATCTTGAAAATCGACGGTCTAGATAATACATTATAAGATGCAGTATTTCTAAGACTTGAAATGTATTTTTCTCATGTCCATACATCTTGAGATCAAGATGATTAAATTGAGTGTTTCTCATCGAAGCAACCTCTTCTAGTAAATTTTAAAGGTGCGCCTTTATTTTGATTGTTTAAGACCTCACCCTTATAAACACTACTACTTATCAAATTACTATTAATTCTAATAATTTTATATTTTATATTTTCCAACAGCCCAAAACCACATAAATCATTGTGGGTTCCTTGCTATGCTCTGTTACCTTAGTTTTAGCTGTTAATTTCATGGATGAGACCATCCTGAGTTCCTCGAAGATGTTTACTCTTAATTTTCGTGAGAACAAAATTACTTAAATATAAGTAGTTCAATGGCCTCAAAAGCGGTTACTCTTAATTTTCGTGAGAACAAAATTACTTAAATATAAGTAGTTCAATGGCCTCAAAAGCGGTTAGGAATTATCTTTTGAAATTTTGTTTGAAATTGAGAAATAAATTCACAGTATAAGGCTTAAGTATTCATCCGGGATCGCACCCTTTTTCAAGCTTGGAGACGCACTATTGACTAAGAAGGATCTTGAACTCTAAGGTTATGATACCAATTAAAGGGATAAAAAACCAAGGTTTGGGAAAATATAGAAAAATAGAAATTATACAATAAAAAGCGAGACACAAAAATTTGTATGGTTAAGTAAATTGTCTACATTGACAGGTATCAAAATTCTCTCCCACTAATAAGAAAAACCGCATACAAACATAGAGAGTAATAGGGTTTAGAAGCCTTAAAACATAGTTTTTCTCTCTCTAAAACATCCACCCAAAGGACTATAACAACTCACCCTCTCTCTTTAATACAAATGCTCTCTCTAAAAAATACAAAATTTCTTTTGGGTGCGGTTTATATAGAGCCTAGGCTCTAAACAATCAAATTAGAATCTACTTTCAAATAACATCGAGAAATGTAGTTTCAATACTGGAAATCTTTGTCATATCCTTAAAATATATTTTCATATTTATTTATAAAGTTTAAAGCTTCAAAAATAATGTAGATCAATAGATCTATGAAAACATGAAAATTGACAATCCAAAAATGCGTTACAAAATATACTATTTCCAAAACTTGAAATCCATTTTTTTCTCATGTCTATGCATTTTGATGCCGTGATGATCAATTTGAAGATATTTGAGCATCAAAACAACCTCTATTATGAAATTTTTGAGGTATGCTCAAATTTGATTGTTTAGAGCCTCGGCACTATATAAACTTTTCCTTTTTTTGTTTTTGACAAAAAAAAAGTTTAACTTCTAACTAATACAATTTATAAAGAGAAAGTAAATAGGAGACCCACATGACCCATCTCTCTATTCCCTTTATTTTTGGAGAGAAAATCTAAATCCCATGGGCTCAGGTACTCTCCAAATCCCCCTAGAAATGGGCCTCCTTGGGAGAAGTATCTTCTGGAATATGCATCTCCTAGAATACATGTGTTTACTATTTGGATAGCATCCGGTAAGCGATCAGGAAAATGCCTCGCCACTGTTCGCATGACGTGTCTACTATATTAATTATTAAATAAATGACAATATTATATTTAGGGGGTAGTTTCTATAAGGTTGCAACCTTAAACAATCTAATTAAGTCGCACCTCCAAATTTTATCATAACGTGTAATTTTATTGTAAAAAATTCATTGGATCATCTTAAAATTTGTTTTCATCTCTAATTATAAAATTTTAAACTAAAAAAATGGTTAAATCAAGTAGATCTATAAACATAAGAAAATCTTGCAAATGGGCAGTCTAAATAATGTGTTGCAAGATGCACTATTTTTTAGAGTCAAAATCTTATTTTTTTTTTCATATTCATATATCTCGATGTCTAGATGATCAATTAGAGAGTATTTTTTAGGTGCATCTTTAATTCTACATTTTAAGGTTGCAATCTTATATAAACTTTTCCCCCATAGTTAAATATCTTATAGTATATTAATATTATAGTATATTAATATTATAGCATATTAATATTATAATGTTGTATTATATTTGTTATAATATTAGAAATTTTATTATATACCATATATAATAACTAATATTATAATAATATATATTTTAATATGATATTTCTATTGTAATTTATAAATTAATTTATATAGAGTCATGGCTTTAAACAATCAAATTAGAGCTCACCTCAAAAAAATTCACTAGAAGATGTTTTGATGTCCAAATATCCTTAAATTGATCATCTCGACATCAAGATGCATGGACATGAGAAAAAAACAGAATTCATGTTTTGGAAATAGGCCCTAAGGATTCAAACCCCATGGTAATAACCCCCATAAAGATAGGGAAATTAGGTGTACATCAAATATCACTATTTAATTGAACTACTCAGGCCGTGTGCTTGACCCAAGCCCAAGCCAAGAACTTGGTCCGAATCCAAGTAACTTGGCCCGAGTTGGGCTAAACACTGTTCAAGCTAAATAATGTTAAATAAAAGTACAAAAACATCAAAAAAAAGAAATATGCTTTTAAAGTAAAATTAAATAAAACACATCTAAATGAGGTTAATAAAGTAGTTGAGAATTAGATTTTAAAATATCAATTTGTGACTTGGGGGTATTTTAAAAAAGATGGAAAAAATATAAAATAAGAATTTATAACCAAAATCCTTTCTAATCTTTGCCAAAATGATGGCACATATAAAAAAAAAATTATAAATAGATTTCATTTTTTTAAAAAAATTTATAATTTTTGTAAGATCCCAAGCACCCAACTCTAGGTACCCAAGCTCCCCAAGGTGGCCAGCCCAAGTTACTCGGGTGGAGTCGCCCATACTAGCAAAGTGAAAACGACCCTTTTGGTTTTGAGCCAACAACAAAATTTGTAGAGAGAGGGAGAGAGAATTTTTTAGTGAGAGAATTTAGGGGTTCCTGATGATCAACTAAAGGTGAGAAGGATATATGTAAATTTCATAAGAGAGATTTGAATGTTTTTTTATGGCATATGCGTCTAGGGCATGTAGGCTTTAAGAGAATGGAAAGATTAAGAAAAGATAGAATACTTAGACTTATAAAGGATCTTATCAAAAGTGTGTTAGTCCTGCGTGTAAGAAAAATTAACAAGAAAATATTCCACAGGGGCATAAAGAACTTCTAGCATATTAATAATAATACATAGCAACATCTGCGGTCCTATGAATATAGCTACCAAAAGGCGTAAAAAGTACTTCATCACATTCATTGATGACCACTCACAATATGACCCCATATAGTTGATGCACATAAAATTCGAGGCCTTAGAAAAATTAAAAGAATACAAAGCCTAAGCAGTAAACCAAGCAAATCTGAAAGTCAAAGTCCTAAGGATCGATAGGTGCAGCGAGTAGTCCTCTGAACTCTTTAGAGACCTGTGTGAAGCATAGCATTATCCATCAATACACTATGCCCTACACACCGGAGCAAAATGGAGTTGCTGAGAGACGGAATATGACCTTGGTAGAAATAGTGAGAAGTACGATGGGGCACGTAAAACTCTCCCTAGAATTTTCGGACGAAGTAGTACTGACAACAGGTTATATCCTGAACTAGACTCCCACCAAAGTTGCTCCTTTTATTCCTCACATCATATTCAATGGTCGTACTCTGTTTCTCGATCTCCTAAGCGTGTTGGGATGTTCTGCCCATGTCCAGATCCCATACCAAAATAAGGCAAGCTAGATCTCAAAACCATCAAGTCTATATTCATCCGCTATCCTAATCACGGTAAGAGGTATCGACTCTTCAACCTTGAAAATGGGGCGGTTATGGAGAACCGAGATGCCCATTTCTTTGAGGATGAGTTCCTTGAGGTAAAAGTGAGTCACAAGCAAGCATATGTCTATGAGATGATTGGTGACTATCGAGAATCTGAACCCAAACCTAAACCTAGAAAAAGCAACCAAGTTGGTAGACCACCTCAATACCTTGAACGCTTTACCTACCTAGGGGAACACTTTGAAAGGGTTGGGGATGAACCAGATCATAAGCGTAAAACTTACCAAAAAGTGATAACAAATTCTGAAAAGAATCATTGAGTAAAAGCCATGAAAGATTAATACAATTCTATAAACCAAAACTATATTTGGGAACTAGTACTTCTACTTTGAAACCGTAAGACAATATGATGCAAATCGATTTTCAAGAAAAAGTTGAACTCAAAGGAAAAATTTGAAAAATATAAAGCTAAGCTAGTAGCCAAGGGATTCACCAAAAAAAGAAGGGGTAGACTATGAGGAAACCTTCTTTCCAGTTGTCAAGTTTCTATCCATTAGAATTCTGATAGCCATTGCAGCCCACTTTGACTTTGAGGTCCATCAAATAAATGTAAAGACAACTTTCTTAAATGGGGATTTAGAAGAAGAAATCTATATGAAACAACATGAGAGATTTGAAAAAAAGGGAAATGATAACCTTGTGTGTAAACTTAAAAAGTCTCTCTATGGCCTAAAACAAGAATCGCTCCAGTGGTACATTAAGTTTCAAGAGACCATGTCTCTTGCAGGGTTTTCCTTGGAATGAATGAGATATTTATTCATGAGTAAGAAAAGTGTGATATTATTTTCATGATTTGATTATTTGATAGGATTAGGTCTATGAAATTGCAGAAAAGATTCTAGCACATTCATTTGAATCATGATGGTGTTGGGTTTATGTGGCCTTTAAAGGCCTTATGAGTGCGTAATGAAAAATATTTATTATAAAGGAACATAAACTCAGTGGAAGTGTGATCCTTCGAAGACCATACCAAGCAAATGATATTTGCAGATACCGGACTGTGCTTAACGATCTAGGCCAGTCGGTTGGAAAACCCAAGGTACCTGGGCATAAAAAATAAACCGAGAAGGGTTTTTGGGTTAGTCCTTGATGAGGTCGGAGCTTATGCCTAGATGAGTGAGCCGAGAGACTGTGTGATCCTTGTGTGTGACGGTAGGCCTACAGAGACGGAGGCCAAAACCTCATCTGTGTTCCACCACACGGCAAGCATATAGATAGATCGTTCGAAAAAACTAGATATCCACCTTTGGGTGAAGCATATGCATGTGCGAGAGATACCCATATGAGCCATAAAGTTGTGGTCACATCAGATTGTGGTGACCTTGATTTGTCACAAGGGGAGGACCTGTAATCCACAGACTGAGATTGCGACTCATTGGCTCATCGACCATACTTTCGTGACCCGCTAATGAGCCCCTGCTTGGATTGTGGGTCATAGAAAATACTGGGTTGGTTCGATAAAGCTAGTATGGTCTGTAGTCCACAGTTGAAGGTGGTGTATCCCGTGATCGTTGATTGAATTCCTGAACCATATGGATCTACTTCCCATCATATTATTTTAATTGTGTTCATTTTATTATTAAATTATTTTAGATTTATTATTTGAATTTTTATAAGTCATTTGATATTTTATTTCTTATTTTTGGACTTATAAAAATGAAGTTATTAATTTACAAAGTTATAATGTTTTAAAATTTATTTTGTTTAATTTTAAAATATTTATTAAAAAAAATACTTGAGAGCCCATAGTGCACATGGGCCCACCGTGTGGGTATTAGGTAGGGCCCCACATACCATACATGGGTGGCACGCCCCACCCTTGGATACCTTCTCTTATTGCCTTGTCTTTAAGTTTATTAAATATGATAACTATATCTTGTAGCGTATGGTCAAATATTGATTAGGAAATATTGATCATAGCTTATCTTGAAGGAATATCTTGACTTTATATTATTGAAATATTCTTATGGAAAATATGTGATGGAATATGCAGTTTATGGTATGCACTATATTTTTAATGGATTTAATTTATTTAAATATATTGATGGGAAAATGGTTTAAGGAAAGAGAGACAATTGTTCATGCACCTTCCATAATTTTTGATGGCCCATCTATGATATGGATGTCTTAGATCTGTCACCCTACAAGTCACCATGATCAACGGTCCATATTCAATCTCAAGAAAGAGGCAAACTATGAGAAACCTTAAGGAAACCCTAGACCTAAATTTCACTATAAATAGGGGTGCTCTCCCTCCATCTCTACACACCTCTCTCTTTCTCTCCCATAAACTCTCTCTCTCTCTCTTCCTTAGGGGTCATGCCCCTCTCTCTCTACTCTCTGATTTTCTCTCTCTACTCTCTCTCTCTCTCCTAAAAAGACTCTAGGGGGCATGCCCCAACATAGAGACTCTCTCTCTCTCTCATGATCTAATCTAAGGATTGGAAAAATTAGGGTTTGAGCCTAATTATTTTGGAGTCAAGGTTTTGTAGAGATTTAAGGGTGGTTACCTAGTTTGGCCGAAATTAGCTTTCTCGGTTCGAGATTGAAGCTAGACCGCTGATCGCACGCCATTGGATGTGGTGACTTGGTGTGGGGTGTAAAAAGCCCGGTTGATGTAATCTTCGGCATCTTTTCTTTTAATTATTTGTTCTTTCATTTTATATTCTCAAGCACAATATTAGGTTGTATGAATGACATCAAGTAGTTGAGATTTATTTTATTGATGTGTTATTTTTTTTTGGAATTTCTATTGTTTGTAATAAGATCATCTATGAGTGATCTTGTTGTCAAAATTATAAGGGATGATTATTATTATAAATAAATAAAAAATTGTATTTCCCCGGCAAAAGATTACATAGGTTTTTCTTGCATTAGTATCAGAGCTAGTTTACTTGATTGCCATTATGAGTCTTTTCTTATTTTTGCTTGAGAATAGAAATATAATGGTTGCTCGTACCTTCATCTCTGAGATCTTGAAAACCGAAAGGTTTGATAGGGCCAACTTTGCTTCATGAAAAAGAAAAATCAAATTTGTGCTCTATGAATAAAAGTTGCATGAGGTAGTCTTTGAGGACCAACCTCATCGTCCATCTGACGACTCATCTCAAATAATCAAACATGAGTACGCCACTGGAAGAGGAGGAACTTGAGATGCAAGCACATTCTTTT
Organism: Amborella trichopoda; assembly: GCF_000471905.2. The sequence goes on along the minus strand of NW_006499948.1, from coordinate 3,443,136 downwards.
ATGTGCCATGACTGACTCGTATGCTTCTGAGTACGAGTCAATCTATATTGCAAGTGAGATTTTTGATAAACTTGAAAGAGAATATGCTGAACCCTCTCTCATGAAGCAAAATAGGGCTATGAGAAGGTACAATGATTAAAAAATGGTAGAACATATCAAGTTTACAGATCATGTGCACGTGTTTCGTATGTTAGTCAGAAATTTGGAAGATACAGGCATGAAGCCCAATGAATCTAGGAAGTGATTCATTTAATGAATTCTCTTCCTAATTCATGGGAGACTTTCATATCTTCCATAACTGCTAGAAGAAAGGCACCAAAATTGGAGGAACTCATCGCGATCATCAAATCTAAAAAAGAAAGGAGGAGTTCAAGGCAAACCCCAATAGATGTTATGCATATGATAAAATCTCAACCATCTTTTTAATTTAAGAAAGGAAAGGGAAGAAATACTTTTTGAGAAGAAAAGATAGTTCAAAAGAAGATATTTTGGAAATAAGGGAGCAAAGAGAGAGACTCGAACTTATTTTATTTGTATGAAGGTGGGCCACATAACCAATAGTTGTATGTTCAACAAATCTGGTGAAACTAACAAAGAATTGATATGTGTGGTTTTCGAGTTCATGCTAGCTGACCCCAAGGAAGCTTCTTGGTGTCTTGACTCGAGGGCTACGGCCCATGTCACAAACACTAACGAAGGTTATCATTCTTTCACTCCAATGGGGTCAGGACAACAACATATTTATATGGGAGGAAATCAGAAGACTGATGTACTTGGAGTTAGAGATTTTGAGCTGAAACTAAAGAGTGGGAGCACTTTGATCTTAAAACAAGCACTTTCATTGGGGAAAAAGTGGTGGTCAAGAAGGGGAAAGATGTGATCATGACTGGATGACTTGTAGACGGGCTATTTACTATTGAAATAAAAGAGAACGTTCCTTATGTCTCGTCCCCAAATGAATTAGATGCTACCCTATGACGTATGAAGTTATGACACATTAATATCAAACGAATGGAAAATTAAAAAGGGACGGGATTCTTCATAATTACAAGGGAAATTTATCGAAAGTGTGTGAGTCTCGTCTGTAAGAAAAACAAATAAAAAAAAATACCACCAGGGCAAAAAGAGCTACTAGTGTATTAGAAATCATTCATAGTGACATATGTGGACCTATGACCACTAAAAGTGGAAAAAGATATTTTATGTCTTTTATAGATGACTACTCGTGATATGGCCATGTGTACCTTATTCATGCAAAATCAGAAACCGTAAAAAATTTAAAAGAATATAATGCTCAAATAGAAAATCAAACCAACCTGAAAATTAAAGTCCTTAGAACCGATAGAGGGGGGGAATATTCATTTGATCTTTTCAAAGAATTGTGCATTGAAAATATGATCATCCATCAGTACACCATGCCTTATACTCCTGAACAAAATAATGTAGCTGAGAGAAGGAATAATACCTTAGTGGAAATAGTAAGGAGTATGATGGGGCATGCAAATCTCTCATTGGAGTTTTGGGGAGAAGCCGTATTAACGGTATATTAATCATTAACCGGACTCCCACAAAAGCTGCCCCACTTACTCTTCACGAAATTTTCACTAGTCGTACTCCCTCCCTTGAACACTTGAAAGTTTGGGGTTGCTCAGCCCATGTGCTTATCCCACATCAAAATAGAACCAAATTGCAACCTAAAACTGTCAAATCCATTTTTATTGGTAAGGGGTATCGATTCTATAACCTTAAAACTGGTACGATTATTGAAAGCCGCGATGCTCACTTCTTTGAGAAAGAGTTCCATGAAGCAAGGGTGAGTAGAAAACAAGTCAACTTTTATGAGGATGCCAAAAACAAGGATGTAGTTCGAGCCCCTGAACTTGAAACTTCTAAACCAACCCAACCTGTTTCTGAACTCTCTAAAGAAATTTAACATTTACCTGAACCAAGACGAAGTAACCGAGTCAGTAGACCACCTCTTTACCTATAACATTTTGTCTACCTTGGAGAACATTTTGATAACGTTGGGGAATATGTATATTCAGAACCTAGAACTCACGTAAAGCCTTGACTTGTCTTGAAAGGGAATACTGGGTAGAAGCCATGAAAGATGAGTATGCTTTCATTAACCAAAGCCATGTATGGGAATTAGTATCCATACCTGAAAAACGTAAGGTCATTGTTTGTAAGTGGATTTTCAAGAAAAAGTTAAACTCTAAAGGGAAAATAGAAAAATACAAAGCTAGGTTGACTGCAGAGGGTTTTACCCAAAAGAAGGGATAGATTATGAAGAAACTTTTTCCCCTGTTGACAAATTTCTATGCATTCGAATACTTATAGCTATAACAACTCATTTTGACTTTGAGGTTCATCAAATGGATGTCAAAACAACCTTTCTAAATGTGGATTTAGAAGAAGAAATTTACATGACCCAACCTGAGGGATTTGAGGAAAAAGGGAAAGAGAACCTTGTATGCAAACTTAATAAATCTCTTTATGGCCTGAAATAAGCATCACGACAATGGTACATAAAATTCCAAGAGACCCTTTCTCTTGTAAGATTCTTTATAAATAATGAGGATTATTGCATATATCAAAAGGTCAGTGGGAGTGATGTGGTCTTTATATCATTATATGTGGATGATATGCTAATTGTTAGTAGCTCAATTGTCCTAGTAATAGAGACAAAACATTTCCTTACACAACACTTCAATATGAAGGATCTTGGAGAAGCTTCATATGTGTTGGGCATCAATATAATAATAAACAAGAGAGAGAAGATTATCCAACTTCTCCAGGCAACCAACTGTAAGAGGATACTGGAAAGTTTGATATGAGTATGTGTAAGCCCATGTACACCCCAATTGAAAAAAAGACGAAGCTTAGTAATAAAATGTGTCCTACCGAAGACATGGATATAAGAGTCATGGAGAGAGTGCCATACAGGAGCGTAGTTGGGTCCCTTGTGTATGTACGTCATGACGGGAACAGGGTCTGACTTGTCCTTCGTCATGCGTCTGGTGAGCTGTTTCCAAAGTAATCCATGAGAGGAGCATTGAAAAGCAGTAAAAAGAATTCAGAGATATTTAAAGGGGACCATGAACTATGCGCTCACATATAAGGGGAAACTGAAATAGTAATAGAGGGATATTCAGATGCAAGCTATCTCGCGGATCCAGATGATGCGAAGTCTATATCTGGGTATGTATTTATGCTTAGAGGGGGTTGGCTTTGTTTACTATGGAATCCGAGTATGTGGCATGCTGTCTAGTAGCCAAGGAGGCTGTGTAGATTAAGGCATTTTTTAATCAACTTAATTTCCATCATGTACGTTGTGAGGCGATGCTAATTTTTCGCGACAGCACGGCGGCTATTTGTGTCTCTAAGGAGCCTCGGTTTCATAAGAATTCCAAGCATATTAAGTCATACTTATATCACCTGATAAATGAAGTGAGATTGAGATTGAAAGAGATCGAGATCAACTACATATCTACAGATTTGATGATTGCAGACCCTATGACTAAGGGAGTTATCCCTAATGTTTTTGTAAGATATGTAAGAGAGATGGGGATGAGAGAAAGTGAAGAAGAGAGAATGTAAGGCATTCAAAGGCCAAATGAGAGATGTTGGATTTATATGGCCTTTAAAGGCCTTATGAGTGCGTAATGAAAAACATTTATTATAATAGAACATAAACTCAGTGGGAGTGTGGTCTTTCGAAGACCATACTAAGTAAATGATATTTACGAATACTGGATTGTGCTTGACGATCTAGGCCAGCCGGTTGAAAAACCGAAGGTACCTGTGCATAAAAATTAAATCGAGAAGGGTTTTTGGGTTAACTCTTGATGAGGTCGGAGCTTATGCCTAGACGAGTGAGCCGAGGGACTGTGTGACCCTTGTGTGTGATAGTAGGCTACAGAGACGGGGGCCAAAACCTCATCCATGTTCCATCACACGGCATGCATATAGATAGATCGTTTGGAAAAGCTAAATATCCACCTTTGGGTGAAGCATATGCATGTGCGAGAGATACCTTTATCCACCATAGAGCTGTGGTCGTATCAGGTTATAGTGACCTTGACTTGTCTCTAGAGGAGGACCTGCAATCCACAAACTGGGATTACGATTTCTTGGCTCATCGACCGAACTTTGGTGACCCACTAATGAGCCCCTGCTTGGACTGTGGGTCATAGGAAACATTGGATCGGTTCGCTAAAGCAAGTGTAGTATGTAGTCCATAACTGAAGGTGAAGTTCCCTATGATCGTTGATTGAATTCCTCAACCATATGGATCCACTTCCCATCATATTAATTTAATTGTGTTTATTTTATTATTAAGTTATTTTGGATTTATTATTTGAATTTTTATAACTCATTTGATATTTTATTTCTTATTTTTGGACTTATAAAAATGAAGTTATTAATTTACACAGTTATAATGTTTTAAAATTTATTTTGTTTAATTTTAAAATATTTATTAAAAAAAATACATGAGGGCCCACAGTACACATGGGCCCACCATGTGCGTATTAGGTGGGGCCCCACATACCTTATATGGGTGGCATGCCCCACCCTTTAATACTTTCTCTTGTTGCTTTGTCTTCAAGTTTATTAAATATGGTAACTATATCTTGTAGCATATGGTCAAATATTGATTAGGAAATATTGAC
>NW_006499948.1:3427245-3437382 GCF_000471905.2 Amborella trichopoda | reverse complement strand
ACTAAACTAAAGTACGTAACTTACTTAACGTAAAACCCGAAAACCCCTTACCCTTAAACTTAACTTAACTTAAGGGTACGGTCTCCTACCTCTACTAATTTAACTTACTACCTACTCACTACCTCCTCTCTCTCTCTCTCTCTCTCTCCCCTAGGGTGGCAAGCCACCCCCTCGGGTTTCCTATCTCTCTTTCCTCATTTAAGATCTTCCCTATCATCTCTCCCTCATTAGTTAAGGAGAAAGAGGGGCATGCCCCACCTAGTCCTAAGAGGGGGGCACACCTATAGCCTAAGGTATTGTAGCTGTGACTTGATCCAAGTTGTTCCATGCTCTCATAGTTTGTAAGGGTTGCAGCCTTAAGCTTTTCCATATTTGGTAGATTCGAGATAGACAATTGATATCGTGTGTCATTAGAGGAAGAGATCTAGTGTAGGGTATACTAAGTCTGGTTGAAGAAATTTTTCGGCATCTTTATTTTGTGCTTTGCAGTATTTTTCTTTTTGTGTCTTTCTTATTCCTATAAGCATAGTGTTGGTTTTATCAATTGAATGAAAGATGTTGTAATTAGTGGCAACAAGTGAGAACCACTTTTGCTGTTTATTTGTTTATTTCAATCAAGTTTTATTGTACTTGGACATTTGTAAGTGTTCTAATCGGTGAGAAAATGAAAAACAAAAAACTATATATACCATGCTAGAGAACCTTGGCCATATTTAATTGATATCAGAGCATAGGTTTCTTGCTGCCATTATGAGGTGTTATTCGTTTTATTTGAGTCTTGTATTTTCTTTGGGAAAAGAAATATGATTGTACACACTTTTATCTCTGAGATCCTGAAGACCGGAAGGTTCGATAGAGCAAACTACTCATCGTGGAAGCGCAAGATAGGATACGTACTTTATTTGGAAGGTTTGCATGAGATCTTAACTGTGCATCATCCTTACTCATATGCATCTGAGTATATGTCAATCAAGGCTACAAAAAGCATGCAAGAGAGGCTGGAGAAGGAAAATGCAACAAAAAGCATGCAAGAGAGGCTGGAGAAGGAAAATGCAACAAAAAGCATGCGAGAGGCTGGAGAAGGAAAATGCAGATCCTTCCCTCATGAAATAATCACTGGCTATGAAAAAAGTACAACAATATGAAAATGGTCAAATATACGAAGACATACTTTCCGAGCACTCGTTCAAGAGATGGAGGCTATCAATATGCGAACCCTGGAACAAATGCAAGTGGTTCACATGTTGAACACTCTCTCTAATTCTCGTCATGTTCCTCTCTACCTAAGAAATAGCTTCAAGGATGGACGAAAATAAAATGGTGTAGATTCATGTAGCCAATCCCAAATACTCTAGAATTCCTTTATAATTTAATCATTCCCATTCAAGAATTCCTTCATAATTTAATCCAAATACATTGCATTGTCTTTTTTTTTCATTTCAATTATTTTGTGTTGTTTTCCATTTGTCCTCTTTATTTCAACTATTAGTGCCAATTTCCATCAGTCAATTCTTTTTATTTTATTTTGTTGGACAGAATAAAACGTTGACATCCTAAAATGTAGAATTAAGGTGCAACTCAAAAATCCTTCAAAAAAAGTTGTTTTGATGTTGGAAAAACATCAAATTGATTATTTTGACTTCGAGATGTATGGATATGGAGAAAAAAAGTGATCTCAAATCCCAAAATAGTAAATCTTGCATCACCTTACATGGACCGTCAATTTTCAAGAGTTTATATGATTGATTTGAACTATATTTGGAGTTTAATATTTTATAATTCGATATGAAAATAGATTTTCACACCAACCTAAAAAAATTTGACACTAAAATTGCATCTTCCAACAAAATATGGAGGAGCGTCTAACTTTGATTGTTGAGGTCGCAACCTTATGCAAACCACACCAATCTGTTTTCGCTTTCAAACCCTGTAGGGTTCCCATGTTCCTTCAAAGAGATTTCTTTGAAATGTTCAAATGTTTCCATGAGGGCTCTGGTTAGTCAAAATGTTCCCATGGGCTCTGGTTTAAACTGACATATTTAGTTTTCTCTATTTCCATTTCATAGGTTTTTCAAATACAATCCAAGAAAGAAAAAGATAGTTCTTATTCTTCTTCTTCGCTACTGCTACCACTGCTGCCGGCAATACTAGTAGTCTGATGGAAATGAAAGGCTAGCACAATTCTCAGTCATGTGGTGACATACAATAAGCCAGTTAGATCAAAGATCCCTTCCAAATTTTTATTAACGCTAGGTATCCATTCACTCATGAGTGAATTGAGCATCAGTGAATAATTTACAGGAAACAAATATAGGTTTTGAAAACCGTGAACGAGCTTTAAAGCACAAACTATAGACATCATCAATAGAAAACAAGGTCCCTGGATATAACCTAAAACTGGGCACTTCCCCTTATCTACAATTAATCACATAGAGAAGATGCCATCAATTTGACCTTGGATACCTTTACATAGAGCTGTGAAGGCTGAACCCACCTCTAAAAGGCTCCAATTGCCTTCTAGGTTGGACTTGTCATGACTCTTGAACCATAATTTCGAATGGAACTTTCGATGTGAAGTGCTTGTTTCCAAACTCTGTAATATTTACAGATTATCATGGAGAGCTGACCTTGTATTGATTTGACAGGGCAACTGTTGATTGCATTACAATCTGTCCTCCTTTTAAAAAAAAATTATTGTAAAGAATAAAGATCAAGCAGATTGCAAGGTGACCTCTCCTGTGGAGCTAAGATTGGCTTCTGCGCTGGCTTCAGGGGTATCTTCTTCACTTGGAGGCACCAGTTGCCAAAACAAAGGCAAGTATTTGTCCCATTCTTTAAGAATCGCAGAGCCTTTCTTACTCCCAGTTTTTTCCTTCAAGATAGGAAAATATTTCAGTGACATCATATAAATATAAGAGAGATTTGTAGATTGACAAGATTGACAAGATTTAAAAGAATGAGATAGAAATTGTTTAAGTAGCTTACCACATGGGCTTCTATAAGGTTCCTCAGTTGCATTTGACCAGCTGGTGCAACCACTCTCTGAATCTTGACGATCTCTTTGTTTGCCTGAGTAAATAGAGGTGGCAAAGAATTTGAAAATATAAGATTCAGGAATAAACCACAACAAAGAACAAAAACTGAGATAAAAATTAAGCTAACGCACTACAGGAAATATGAATTGAGGGTCAATGGATAAACTTTCATCGAATATCTTGAGATATCAAGCCATTAATGTCTAATATTTATTTGCAGTCTCATGTCTAAAGTGCACAAATTGAAATGCTTGTAAAATCCATAGGGCTCACCTTTGGCACAAGGGTGTCATCATCATCAAGAATGTAGACTATACCTCCAGTCATACCAGCAGAAACATTCCTTCCAACTCTGAAAACCAGGATTTTGAGCTTCGACATTCATAAAAATATTTTTGTTTGAATATATATCAAAAGAATAAATACTTACTTGCCAAGGACGACAACACATCCACCAGTCATGTACTCGCAGCAATGGTCACCAGTTCCTTCAACCACGGCTTGAGCCAAAGAATTTCGGACTGCAAACCGCTCCCCTGCTTTCCCCCTGACAAACACTTGGCCCCCAGTTGCTCCATATAGGCAAGTATTTCCAACTATAGCTGCATCCTCTGGACTAAAACCCGTGTTTCCAGCAGGAACAACCACAAGCTCACCACCAGCCATACCCTTCAGAAAAGGAAAACAATTATTGAAACTAAGATTGTACAATTGGGTTTTAGAACATTGCACAAAATTCTTCATTTACTTACCTTTCCCACATAATCATTGGCTTCACCCACAAGTCTAATGTTCATTCCAGGGGTCAAAAAGCAACCGAATGATTGCCCTGCACTCCCTGTGAACCTGAAATATACAGGCTAGTAGGTAAATGCATGGCTAGTACGTAAATGCATGGCCAGAACAAGAAACACAATTTAAAAGGTCAATGAGAAGCAGTGCTTTCTTTCAATGTTATGTGCCAATGAGTTTCTCTTACGTTATATTTAGCTGCCCTGCAAATCCTGTGTCACCATACTTCTTTGCAATTACACCGGCTATGCGACCACATACAGCTCGATCGACATTGTATATTTTGATGGTTTTATTTACAATCTTTTCATTTTCGATCCCATCAGAAATCTGCAAAGAAAGGGAAACATTCTCACCAAACAAATACAAGCAACGAAGCATAAAACTTATAAAACACCAGGAGTGCAAAAGGATCACCATTAACACCTGAATGTCGAGACTTTTCAAGTAGTCAAGACATTAAAAAAACTTCAAGCGCATATGCGGCCATTGAGGAAAAGATTTAGATATCAAACTTAGGTTCATCATCATCATCCAAGCATTATCATAACTATTTGGGATTTGCTACATGAATCTTATTCCGCCATTCTACTCTATCAATGGTCATATCCTCAGTCATACCATAGATCACTATATCTCTTCTCATTACTTTCATCCATGACTTTTTGGGCTTTCCGCTTGCCCTTTTAGAGCCTTCCACTTGAACCAAATATCCCCTTATAAATGGTGTTGTTCTAAGTTGACCCTGCAAATAGCCAGACCACCTAAGTCTACTTTCCCCCATCTTATCACCTTTTGGAGCTACCCCTAAGTTCCCTCAGATGTGTCCATTCCCAATTCTATTATTTTTGTCTTGCCACGCATTCATCTCGACATCCTCATCTCAGCTGAACTTATTCTATAGATATGTTGTTTCTTGACCACCCAATATTCTGTCTCATAAAGTATGGCTGGTCCTACAACCATCCTATAGAAATTCCCCTTTAGTTTCATTAGTATGTTATGATCACATAAACTCCAAAAGCACATCTCCACTTCATCCACCCTACTCTAATCTTGTGTGGAATATCTTCCTCAATCTCTCAGTTCTCATGGATTTTCCAACTCAAGATATCGAAAATAATTTCTTTTAGGTACTTTTTGGCCATCAATCTTAACTAATTCCTGGTTTATAGTCATGCTATTACAGAACCCTTCTTTTTTTTTTGGTGAATATATTATTACTAAAGTTGCATTCTATATATTAAATTTTAGTTCCGATAATTTTAAAACCTTTTAGATTCTAGAGCATCCCTACAAAGTTCTAAATTTGTGTTGACGACGTCTCCAGTATCATCAAAGTATGTCATCTACAAACAATATACACTACGGTATATCATCTTGTAAATGCATACTTAATTCATCCGTAACCAAAGCAAGCGATATGGGCTCAACAGTGACCCCTGAAGTAGGCCTATTGTCAAAGGCATATTTTTAAGTTCACTTTTATAAAATACTACATGTGTAGGTTCTCTTATAAAACATTACATGTTTAGACTACCACAGGCATGTCTTTTTATTAGGAGATGGCTTTAGACAAACAGGCATCCAGGTCCAAACAAATGCAATATAGTTTTCTTTTTCACAAGGCTTTTGGATCACGACAAATGAACTTGGGCATAGAAGGTGCATTATTCTTCAGTTGTAATATACTGTGAAAATAAGAGCAGACAGAAATCTTTAGATCCTTTACACTGTTTGAGAGCAAAGTTCTTGCTCAAGTTTTGATTAAATGATGATTGAGAAATGCAGTTTCAGCGGCAGAATCTCGAGGTACCTGCTAAAGGCACCAAGTATACTTTACTTTTCTTGATCATTACTTGGCATATGCTAGATATCTTATGTTCTTGTCATTGAACAATGAAGAAATATCCTCACGTTCAGAAATCGTAGAAACCTAATCAGCAGTGTAGCAAAATTGCCACCTTACCATAGATTGCAAAGGGTTCTTGGAAATCAAGACCACCATATTCAGAACAAAACTCAAGGCAAGCGTTGGAAAAATGGACCATTATCCTCATTCAACTCATATTCATTAGATTAATAATACTTCATACACAGATGTACATAAGGTGCGAAAACAAGATATACAAGAAAGGGAAAAAGCAGAACAGCAGAAGTAAAGTTCCACCCTTTTTAATTACTTTTCTGTTAGAAAATACTTCCTTTTGAAAAAGTCCATGATTCCATCTCGCATGAGTACAAAATCAAATGGAGAAAGGAAACTAAAGCCAAGCTTCCCAACAAAAGTCTTCCATATAGAGAACCTGTTTTTTCCATGGCCTTCCACCCTTGGGGAAACAGTATGTCCATGTCTTAGTGACACCACTATGCCCACTTTATACAGATCATTGAGGGATATAAAGAAAAGAAATTACTTCTTACCTCTTGATCTGAGAGCAAAATGTCATCAAGAACAGGTCCATTCGTATGAACATCCTGATTTCTGATTGCGGTGCTACTCAACTTTGGCAACCCAACATTCTGAGAAACCAACAAAGATACCATATCAAGAACAGAGAGGCATGTATAACTTACAAAGCAGTTCTGTTCTATTACTCATGCCCAAACTCACATGCAAGTCACACAGAAATCATGCACATATAGGGGGAGAAGTGCACATAGACATAATAAGCAAGTGCACATGCATGTTGCCAAAGAAACTGTAAAACCATACAGAGAGAATGTAGCTGAGATCAAGGTGTTGAGTCTTCATCAAGGAAATATTTCTCGGTCTAAGCAAATCCGTTCGACCAATGATGTCATCTAACTTTTCATAACCAAGTTGTGCAAGCATGCCTCTCACCTGGAAAGAGATAAAGATTCCATTGAATCGTGCAGCATAATGGGTGTCATGCCACACAAGAAATGCAATTAGAGTTTCATGTATCAGACCATGAAATTGATAGAGGAAAGGATTCAATATTTTTATCTAATGGAGACTATTGACGTTCTCATTGGGACATTTCTTTTTCTTTTATCATGCACATTTTTTGTCAATGCTCAACACAGCATGTCACTAAGGTCTGGAAGATAATCACCTCCTCTGCAACATATAAAAAGAAGTTGACGAGATCTCCGGGGACACCAGGAAAACGGGCACGTAGCTCTTCTCTCTTAATAGCAACCAAAGTAGAATTAGGAATTTGAATAATGAAACCAAGTCAAACTCAAAAGAGAAAAAGATTTACAAGATTACCTGACTAGCAACACCAACAGGACAGTTATTTGTATGGCAAATTCGGGCCATTATGCAGCCTGTAGCAATCATAGCCACAGAACCAAACCCATACTCATCTGCACCCATTGCTGCAGCCATTATAACATCTACTCCACTCTTGAATCCTCCATCAACTCTGAGAATTACCCTCTCCCTAAGTCCATTTTCAATAAGTGTCTGCACAAGTAAAAACAAGTACTTTTTGAATATAAATGTTCTTGTGAAATTAGGCCATGTATGAAGCAAACATAAAAACATATTTCAGATGATAAACCTGATGAGTTTCTGTTAATCCAAGTTCCCAAGGGCCACCAGCATGCTTGATGGAACTTACAGGGCTTGCTCCAGTTCCACCATCGTGCCCAGATATCTACAATAAAAACGATTCGAACTCAACTTAAACTTTCGTGAATATTCAAGCATAAAGACAATGCTATTCTCAATCACATATCTTTACACACAACAACCACAGAGATGCTACTAGGAATAAAATTCTACATCACTCAAAGTGTGAATACATAAAAACATGCACTGAAACTACAGCTTATCCTGACTAATCCTGAAGGAATAGAGTGAGGATGGTGTTAAAATAACAGAAGATAAAAGACAAGTTCACTATTGTTCATATGTAGCACGATTTGTTGATCTATTCTATCTGCTTATTGAATAGTTCCTCATAATGCCAAGTAGGAGAAAATAATCATTAATATTGTCATGGATAACTAAAAAATTCAACTATATATTTTTTTGAAAGCATAAAGGAAATTTGAGGTGCCTCATAGGTATTTTGACTTGGGGAAAGATACTCGCTTATGGTGTCCTTCGGTGTATATATTTCCATGCATTTCAAAATGCACATTTCAATGTGCATATCCCAAAGACCCACACTAAGAACAGAGAAACATACAGGAGATGTGAGATAGCCACAAGGAAGACCAGTGTAGGATAGATGATGTAGGAATTTTGTTCAGATGGAAAACATCATGCAAAATATAAATTGGTCAATCACAAAATGGGAATGATTATGAGTAAACACAAGATCATTTGAAGTCATAAAACGCTTACGCTATTTTGCACTCACTTCTAGAAGGTGGAAACATTCTTTATATCATAACCAGTGAAACACAAAAGATAGAAGAATTTACTCAAATCTCTAGGTGCTATTAAACCTTCAGATCTGCACAAGTGTTTCTTACATAGACTTCTGTTCTTGTTATCCAAGTGCACTAAATGAATAAATGGGGAATATAGACCCAACACAGATCATGTTATGACACAATTCACGGAGTGCATGCGGATTTCATATCAATACAAAAACCACATTTTAGTTTGCCACGTGCCACAAACAAATCACAAAAAATATGAATCTGTAATGCAAAGCATCCATTTCAAATAGAATTGCTGGGGAACTCACTTACTACAGTATCACTGTAAAGTGGCAGGCTATCCATCTTACACATGGGCAATATGATAAAACGAAGAATTGAGTGGTGACATCACAACACCAAAACTACTCTAGGCACTCATGGGAAATCCAGGCCCAGAGGTCGATAGAATTTCGGGGATAGTAGGTGGCAGGTTCTAAAATCGTTCTCGGGCCCTACTGGTTTCCGTGACTTGGTTACATCAGAGGTCTCTTCTTTCTTGACAGGGGTGAGGATCTTTGTGGTGTCATTCTCAGTGCCACCTACAGTAGAAGTTGACTCTCCTACTATCATTTGTTGGGATTCGAAAGCATCCCCTATCCCGTGGCTACACAGATGACATGGATGAAATTTAATTTTTGACTCCACTGGTGTATATTCTGCCATGGGGGACCACATTCACTGCCTCTAAATATTCAGAGTACATGGTCCCTGTACTTTCCCTGCTTCTCTTGTTAATAATGTTATCCCATCTCCACTTTTCCCTCATTCCTTCGCTTCTTTGGTACATGACTCACTTTATTTGTACTCTCAGGTATAACTTGTCTACCCTTTTTCAAACAATTTTCCATCACAAAAAAAAAATTAGTTGGGAAAATGAACAGTTCAAATCCATCAATCTAATGAATCAATGTCTATGAAATAAATGAGAATGAAGATTTTGGCTTGATATTTAACAAAACAAAACTAGATTCTTCAGTGTTATATAAATGGGATTTTCAGGTTTCTTTTGTAACTAACAGTTTATTTGTTGTGATCTCTCTAAACTATTCAGAATGAGTTCTATCATTCGTGAATGATAGAATCCTTAGGGAAATTTCTGGAATTACACCCTCTAGTACCAATACACATTTCAATAAATGTTTCAAAACAAATTACAAGTACCTGTATTACATCAGCGTTGCCCTTGGCAACTCCAGAAGCAACAGTGCCGATGCCAGCTTCTGCTACAAGTTTCACAGAGACCTTAGCCATTGGATTGATCTGCTCACTCAGAAGATATCACCAACTGCCTCTCAAGGATGATCAAAGCCATAAAAGACAATAAAAGGAAAAACAAACCATAAACATGACAACGATCTGAAAACTAAGAGAAACTCGAATTGTGTTTTTCTTTATGGCTGGGCAACATCAAGCAGAATATGCTATATGTAAAGGAACATAGCCAACAATGGCCGGCTCATTGATACCTGATGCAGATCAAAGATCAATTGGGCCAGATCTTCAATAGAGTAAATGTCATGATGTGGAGGTGGAGATATGAGAGGAACCCCAGGCTTGGAATTTCGCAGTCGTGCTATGTAAGCACTAACTTTTTTCCCAGGAAGTTGGCCCCCTTCTCCAGGCTTTGCTCCTTGGGCAATTTTGATTTCCAACTGATCCGCATTCACTAAAAATGTTGGAGTGACACCAAACCTTCCGGAAGCAACCTGATATATTGGTAGAAGAAATAAAAATGAAATGAGTGACCTCCAGGGAAGACAATCATTTTTTTTGGGGATGGTGTAACCACAAGGGAATACATTACTATGTCCAAGATAACTATATCAGCTCACCAGTTAAGCATAAGCAAGAGGATCATTCCATAAGAGGAAGTGCAAGAAAGGGAAAGCACATGAGCAAGAAT
>NW_006499948.1:3385069-3427225 GCF_000471905.2 Amborella trichopoda | reverse complement strand
CCTATCCCCTGTGTGCCTTGCCTCCCACGACTATATGGTGAATTCTTGTCCATTTTACTAAGAGAAAAGAAAGACAAATACTTTGTAATTGGCTAATTACAACATCTAAATTCCATTAAAAACAAAATCAAAACAACCAGCCAATAGTTTTATGGTAGTCCTTATAAATACCACAAAGAATGAACCAGACACATCCCCTAAGAAAGACTTTGGTGTATGCACCTGTTTGATTGCACTTGTTGCAGTGTCACCATTTTGGAGACCTTTAAGGTGTGGCAGTGTTGGTGAGTATCCATCAACAACATCTGTGAGAGGACTCCAACGAATTGGATCCTGGACAAAGAAAACCCATTCAAACATGTATATGCATAAAAAACCTTTAGGACAAGTAGATGCAACTTAAAGAACAGAAATACTTCAGTTTTGCCTACTGTTCTGAAAAGGTGTAAAAGAGTTGGCGATTAGTAGTTTGGTAATCTCATGGAAGGAAATACAACCTCACCACCTTCCCCGGAATTTGATTTCCCACCCAATCTATTCATGGCAATTGCAATTGCTTCGTGAGTTTCTCTACTAATTGCTCCAAGTGACATCCCACCAGTGCAGAACCGCTGGACAATTGAAGAAGCTGATTCAACCTTCCCGACAGGAATTGGAGGCCGGTCACTCTTGAACTCAAGCAGATCACGGAGAACCTAAATAAAAGAAGGCATGAATTACAGGCTGCCATCACATTAATTATGTTAATGAACAGCAAAAACAAAGAAATTCAAAAAAACTTCTTCCCATAGGAAAAAGAGATCTTAAAAACTTCCTCTCACATTCACAGGTCGGTTGGCAAGATGTTGTTGATAAACTGCAAAAGCACTTTCACTTTTCTGGCGAATAGCTTTATGGAGCAGCTTTGACATCTCAGGGTTGTTACCATGATATTCTCCTTTTAATATGCACATAAGAACAGATTTACAATTACAGTAATTCTTTGTGCATGGATACAAGAAATTGACGAAAGTTTCTAGGATAACTAAACAGTAAAAAATCCTATTGGTACATCCTAAGAATGGTAAAGGAAATTACATTAAGAAAAGAAGTCGATTCAGCAAGGTCAATCAATCTTAATATTGCATAAGTAATAATCCCTTTTCAAAGATTACGCATGAAACCAAGAAACTAACATCAAGTAAATGCTAAGAAATTTCCCATACTGGCAGTTCATAAGTTACTAGCCGCTTTAAATGCAAAGGGCAGTTTACTACTACAAAAGCATTTCTTACTACATTGACAACAAAGAGAAAACCAGGAAAAAAAAAGGAAAAAGGTAATAATGAGAAAATTACACTGAACAAAGAGCAGAACCACTGAGAAAATAAATCTCATCATACTAGTTTTTTCATCATGGACTTTCTTTACTTGAATGCATTTGTCCACTAGTGGTAATGTCTTTGTACTCTGTCTAAGGCAAAGCATGTTGCTCACTCTAATATCGTAAATTTGATGGTCGTGGCGATGTGATTAGAGTTTTGGGGATCATAGGTATCACTATCCACGAAGAGCACTGGATGCTCATGAAGTTGCAATATAATAGGGCCCATCACTTCCCACTTCCTCTCTCTCCCTCTGTAAGAGAGTATAAACCAGGTTACTAAAAGAAGGTTCCACACGTGCAAGAATCTAGTTCATGAATCATGACCATCTCATATTCACTGTAGAGGTCAGTGAGAAGGCACAATATCCTCTTTTCTTCAGGTCGGATTATGTGTGTAGAGGTTCCTTATGAACACTGACAAGGGGATGCACAGATGGCTAAATTCCTCCCACATGCCCCAAAGTGTTCCATAATATTATCGTGTAATGGCAACATCTTTGAGTTGCAATGATCTTTTGATTATGTTCCAGAATTCTTCAGCAGAAGATAGGAAGCCCCAAAGTGTACCATAATATTATCATGTAATGGCAACATATTTGAGTTGCAATGATCTTTTGATTATTTTCCAGGCTTCTTCAGAGTAGATAGGAAGAAAATGCCACTACTACCATGCAGCTCCATGGAGTTTAGAAGCCATAATTATAATGGACTTATTGACATCTCATTTGTAAATTTGGAATTTGAGGCCTTATGGTTATTGAGTTGTCCCAACAAAACTAAACTGTTTATTTTCCCTATAAAAAAACTGAAATCAAGCCCAAGAATTATATTTAGCTAGATCGTGGCTCTTTGCAGACAAGGGCTTGCAAGTTTACCAGGATTTTCCGCTGTCAGCCAACTCATAGGGAGGGCCAGAGTGCCACTAAACAACCTAGGCTGGGTAGAGGTATGGGCTTCTCTACTCATACGAGCTGAGACAGATGTGAAGATATTCCCTCACTCCCCCTTTCTGGTTTCTTTAGTGGGGCTTATTCTTTCATAACAAGCATATGTTTTCACTAAGAGGCAGTAGAATGAATTGTAAATCGTTATTCTGACATAATGGACAAGAAAGAATAAGATCATGCAATATGACCGCATCAGCAAGAGAAGAGATGCATAAACATTAACAATGGAGAATAGTGAGACTTAGTGTTCCAGACACCTTTCCCAATGATCTACAACAGCATCATAAAGATGGTAAGTTCCCTGAAATATAATGTACAAAGGAAAATAATTACATAGAATAAATCCCCCGCCCCCCTCCCCACCCCAAAAACAAAAAACAAGTCTATTAATTGAATCGAGCCTTTCATTGATAAAGGAAAAACTGTTATACTTATTGTTTGCTTTTATTTTAAGCGCTATGGATGTTTTGGCACTTTTTCTTTGACAAGTGGGTTCTAAAAGTCTGTGGCCCATGTATGTAGGAGCTGACCAGGATGGGCCATTTTCACTCCTCAATGGGCAGAAGGAAAAAGGACCCTATGAAGGAAATTTGGTCTGCCTAAATGCAGCGTAAGAAAATAATAAAACTTAACTTCTCTAAAACACTGGAATTCAATGGAATTTACTGAAATCTAAAGGCCGTCATCAGCCTCTTGGGATACTCCTATTTGTGTAAAATTTACCATCAGAAATATGCACACAAGAGCAAGAACCAGGCATTCCCATAATCCCAAACAACATTAAAGAAATTCCAGTGGCAAAACTTGTTGTGAACAAAAAAACTCCGCACATCATCAACTATGATTTATTGGATGTTATCTTAGTTTCCAGGACAATAAAAATCTACTGAAATTCTAGTCCTTTTAACCAACATACTGGATCTTGGAAGATAAAAATCTCCTTCTAGGATGGCATCACCACACATAAAAGTAGCAATTCCTAGTAAGTTGGAGGTGACTCATACTGAAAATTGCTACCTCCAGCACCTCTCTAATGACTCTACCTAGAAGATAATTACCAAGATGATGGAGGTCTATTAAGAAAGAACAACTTAATAGTTACACTACTATTCACCAAACAATTCAAGCTATGTTGAATTTGCTACCTCCTTGACGGAAATTAATAAACCCGAAATTCTCCAGCCTCTTTGCTGTATCCTCCGAAAAAGCCCTGACCCAAAAAGATAGAGTTTCTCTCGCCAACTGCAAATAATGGTAACTATTTACATAAGTACTTGGGTTAATCAAATGATTCCAAATGTTCATGGAATGAAGGTTGCGTGCATTAAAATTGAAATAGCAGACATTCAAAAGAAGCTAAAGCCATTTAAGTATGAATAAATATGACAACTAAGCAATGCAGACCTAATGCTACTGTGAAAGAAAATTTAACTATTGCAAATATAATTAAGGATTTAGAGGAAATCTGGAAATATTCGGCACCACTTTTACAGCTGAGGGAAATAACTTTGACTTTGAATATGGATAATAATGAGAAACTATCAGAACATTTTGGTGGTTCAGGAAAAAGCATACAACTGCTACTCGCAGCTACAGAAGTTAACCATAACTCCTTGGTGTGGAAGTAACAGCTCACCGATGTGAAGCCCTAGAAGTTCTAGAGGCCATAGAGAATCCATGTAACCTTATTATAGTTTCAAGAGATATGATAACTCAAGTTAATATTCTAAAGTTAATACCATAAGGAGATCCTTCCTCCATCTCAAGCTTAATGGAGCGAATGATTCAATGTGTTCGAAAATATTCTAGCTAGGCCATGACTAAAAGAGATCACATAGTTTTTTATTTACCAACTCTTGTGCAGATAATAAACATGTTCGTGATGTCTACATTAAACTACATCACTCAGTTTCTTAATGTTTATTGATACCAGAAAAGTTTATCTTACATCTGATTTTATTGATAGAATGCACATACTATGCTCTTGTGGGAGCAAGATTGTACACTTACTACCCCAGCTAAAAGAGCTACTTGGGAGGATTTTTCTGATATGAAATTTTGGGATCTTCTTAAAAATAACTAGATGATTTAGAAAAAAGAAAATTGGATTTTGGTTCTTCAACAATTAGATTTCACCCCCGAAAAATTGGAGATCTTTGTTCAATCTTTGGAAGTTATTTTATTCAGGCACATAGAAAGTGCGATTTTAAATTTTTTTTTCTTTTCTGAGATCAGTCACAAGCAGAAGAGGTTACATCCCCAAATTTTGGGGTTCTAAAAATATTCCTAGAAAGGGATTTACCTGATAGAGTAATTGAGTAAATGAACAGTATGCTCCCCTGACAGCGTAGAATCTTTTGACTTGTCAATAATGGAATTTTTCAATAACAGCATTAACCGTAGTTAGCAATATGTGTAATGGCATTATATCAGTTATCCAAAAAATCTGTCTTATTTCGGTTTTGTTCCAAAAATGGAGCCCAAAAATTTGGTCAAACAAAACGGAGCACCAGAAAATTCTCGAGTGAAAATACATAATTGGTTCAGATTTGACTGAAAAAGTGGAACTATAAAGATGGGTATATATGTGTATACATATATCTAAGGGGGCCAATGCTTAATTATATTAACTTTCAATGAAGAACTAAGAGTTTCACTTCATATTGTAAGTAATTAACTAATTAACCAACATTAATACCTTGTTGCTATTCATAAGGACATAGCAAACTGACAAAAATAACAACTACGAACAATTTAAGGCACTTCTGAAGATTTTTTTTGTGAACTTCTTTGTTAATGATACAATATAGTAAAATTTCAGTTTCTTAAAAAAACAAATATGAGTTGTTTTTGTGTTATTCTGCAAAACAGTTCTTTTATGCAAAACAGTTCTTTTAAAACTGTTCTAAGAAAATAGGGGTGTTTCTGAAAAACCGTGTTTTGAATCTTGTTTTGATACGCATTAGACAAGCTTAAGATTCAGAGACAAATAGATTGTTGTCAAGATTGATTCTCAGGTAAACTTGCATGGTTTCAAACAGTAAGTCACAATCAGTCATTAACATCTTCGCAGAAACATTAATGTGTCAGAAAATTATGTAAGCCTTCTTGAAAGTAAAATAAACTTTGTTTCACACATAATGGTACTCACTTCATCGAATGTTAGTCCGCCAATACTGGAAACACTTCCAGAAAAAGCAAGATCCACAACTTCCTGTCCAAGTCCATAAATTTCAAATATTTGTGCCCCACAGTAGCTGGTATAAATTGAATGAGAAGAAGTTAGTAGAAAGATCCACACTAGAATATCTTTTCAAAAGAAGACCCCCAACATTTATATTTCATGTAGAACTATGATAAGTTATTGCACTATTCTAAAGTAGCTCACAAGAGAGCTATCATAATACACAAGAATCTCACAATACATACCTTGAAAGTAGAGAGATACCCATCTTAGAAAGTATCTTTAGCAGGCCTGACTTCACAGCCTGCAATGTCTCAGGAAAAATAGGAATATCAAAACCAGGACATTGGGAGGAATAGCCACTACTCAAATAGTAAATGAAATTTCGTGGTGTAATAGTAACATCTATGCATTGCACGAAACAAAAACAAACATTGACTTATTGAACGAATCCAGTAAGAAAGAAATGAAATGGACAGAGAAGTACAAATTGTTATGGAAGACAATACAAGGTCAGGTGCTTCACATAAGGTGACTTAGTCCAAAGTAACATTGCGGCGTGCCAATACCCATGTATGACTGTCCGATATTTGGGTAACATCGCAGAACTTTCCGAAGACAAATCTAAAAGTGCTAGATTTGGCTGTTTAAATAAGACATAATTTATATATTTTTTCCCATTTTTAATTATTTTATCTTTTAAATTATCTTTTATAACATATTTCTTTTATTAGACAAAGTGACAGTCAGTCTGCAGCTAACCAAGTCAATCTGGTCTAATCTCAGTCCAGCACCCAGTCCAGGTTTTTCAAACTATGCTCCTACTAGGTTCACAGAAGCAATGACAACTTAATCAATTTAAGTGCTTAGTCATGCCAGTCAACGAGTAAAACCAAACAATGAAGAATAAAATGAGGCTGTCGTATTAACAGTTCCTAATGAAGATATAATTGTTTCCTATACTATCAAACAGCTTCACAGGAAAATGGACTTCCTTGCATTAAATTTTCCTTACAAATTTTAGATCAAGTATATGAACAATGTTGCTAAAATACTGGAACATAACTAACTTATTATATACCTTGCAAAAATTATTTTGGGCCTGTTCGATAGTGACAGTAGGCATCTTCCCATTTCTCATCATATTCACAGTCTTTGAGCTCAAACGCCACTGGCGGCAGGTTTCCAAGGCCAAATATGGGCAGACCGCACTAAATAAATAAATACAAAGCTTACATTAATAACTGCATACAATAACAAATAAAAATCCCCTCTATGAATTGTACAATAAAAAACCAAGAAATACACCAAGCAAGAGAATGCATAGTAGGTATGATTAATTGGAATTTAAAAACATGCAAATTGAGTAGAATGAAGACAAACTTCACATCTCCTAGCTTGCATCAAGGGAATCATAGTCACTTCAATAAATTATCATAAGTATCATAATCATGTCCAGAAGAGTAAGATTTTAAGCTTTACATTACGTAATATGCTTGACAAATATAATAAGAAACCGCAAGCTAATGATTCATATTTAACAGGGTAGAGATTAGCATCAATACTGAAAGTCGCCTTACATCACACTCGTCCTTTTTATGAGTTAGCGCCATAATGGAGACAGGGTGAGGGCTCTAAGGTTGAGATTCTTCCCAAGGAGGAGTGGCATCAAGCCTTTCATCAATCTAAACCGTGCAAGTACCACCATATATCTTCCTCCATCTCAAAAGGAATATGAAATTATTTGATTCAAAATCCTTTGCAAAGATTCACAAATGAAACCCCCTGTTACTCCCTGAAAATATAGAGAGAAAAAAAATTCATGTGTGTGCAATATGTCTCAAATCCATGTAGCTGCATGGACTGGCAAGGTTCCTGGCACTTCACCTTAGGGTGAAACCCATGGAATACATAGTGATATTTATATGTAGCATAGGCTAAGAATTTGGGCTTTGTGGAGTCCATGGACCATAATTGTTATGTGCATAAAGATAATGGCCTATGGGCACGACCCATAAAGAATTCATAGCTAGGACCCCATGGGCGCCATAACCAAGCTCCATGATGCAATAAAGCGCAGTGGCCTAGAGCCATGGGATTATCAATGGACCACAGCTGTTGGTAATGATCTTATTAGTTTAAGGCTTGGGCCATGGGATCTTTGCTTCCATGGCCTTTCGTCATCCATAGTTTAAGGCATAAGACCCCCCTAAAAGTAAATTCTACTAACCATGAACCCCTGGGACCCTAAATGCAGGTTAAGAATCAAGAGGGCCTTTGTCCAAAGATATATATGCCACCATGGCAATTACTATGAATGCTGAAGTCATTTTTTCAACCCTACTCCACCCAATTAAATTAAGGTTTGGATCAAACCCTAAACTTATCAGATTACGATATTCCTTATGCAGCTGGGGACATCCCAAAAGCCTATGAGATATTATTTCTATCCCTATAAATTTTGGAAAGCAAATTTCACTTTGTATGGAACTCCAGAATTTAATGAGGTTTTGAATAGAAAACCACATGAAAGAATTCCAGCAGAAAGAGTGGATATGGTACTAAGCACAATAGAACAGCAGTAATGATTTCTATATAATACGATCCTACAACCATACAGAGTATATCATGATCTCTATCCACCCTAAACAAAACTTTATACACAAATCTGATTTGCAAATACTAATAAGATACCAATCCAGATTTTTGTTTCAGCATACAAAGATAGGTTGCACAGCTTTGGAAAGATAAAGATAGTAGATGGGATTTGAACGTTGGACATTGTTGAGGCCCACATGCTAACCACCCAGCCAAGAGTCTGAAACCTTAAAATTTTTATTTAGGGGAAATTAGAGGAATTCATTTTCTTTTGTTATTTTAGGAAGATTTGTCATGTTCCTAAGGAAGAAAACTCTCTAGCCCAGTAGGCTAGTAATTATGGAAATGGGAAGGCAGTTGGCATTGGGGAGTTTTTACCTCAACTTCATTGATTATGATCTTGTTATATATGACATTTTTACTTCATCATCTCAAGGCTCACATGAACCTTTTCTTTAATTTTTCATTCAAAGTTATAGATTGTGTATTTTGGGATAACATGTAAATAGAAGTGTAAATTGCAGATAGATGCCAACTGTCAAGAACAAAAGACCTTCACAAGAAAGCCATATCCACAACTCAAAGATGTTGAACAGAGACTATAGCTAGTACAAGAAGAAATAAATAACTATGCAACATGAAAATTGATTTTCTCGAAGAAAAGAGCACCTAATTTCCATGCCACTAATATATTTTCCAAAATCAACAGTTATATGGAAGTTTTGCACAAATAGACTATATGGAGAACAAGAAAGACAAACATATCAAAATGGTAAAGCATCCGAAGTCACTTTGCATAGAAAGCACACTGAGTGCTTCTTGAATCAACAAGTTTCAAAAGAAAAAAAAAAAGTTTCCTCAAATAATACAAGTTATGAGAATTAAGAAGAAAGATCACACTCCAGAAGAAAATGTGTAACGCATAAGAGACAAAATGACAAAGCTGCATATTAAGATAAGAATCATATACAGAACAAGCAAATGAAAAGATGAAACCATCAAGAAGAAATTAATGTAACCTGGCACCATATCCAATTAGACAAGCAAACTGATGGGTACTGAAGCACTGAGCAGTATCAGCAATTATAGAAGCTGACATACGTAAACCATTCTGAATCAAATGCTGATGAACAGCCCCAACTGCTAGAAGGATTGGGATTGTGGGTCGTGTTGGCTCCTGGCAAGAAATGTAAGACAAATGAATGATCTGATATGAGTGACCTCGAGCTTTTCTCAGCAGGGTAAAACATGAGACCTAACCCAAAACCACCCCCAGCCCCCCACCCCATAATAAAAAAGAGGAGGGGAGAAAAAAGGCAGGCAGCACAAGAACAACAAACACTGCTACTAAAATCACAAAGTAGGAAATATAGCTAGCCTGAAGAACAAGAAACAATGCTAACAAAATCACAGACGAGAAAATCTTGCACACCAGTTCATCAGAGCGATCAGAGAGAATAAGCAACTGGGAACCCCCACGCACAGCATCATCAGCTGCATCGCAAATCCTTACAAGCATTTTCTCCAAGGATCCATCAAGTCCTTTCCCAATATCAAAAAATATAGGCAACACTCGAGGCTTCAATTTTGAGTCTTTTGTAAGTGAATCTAGCTCCCCCTCATTCAGTACAGGACTTGACAGGATAACCTTCAACATCACAACATTTACTATATGAAAAAGCAAATGAACATGATACAAAAAATCTTTCAACAGAATAGTCCTTATGCTAATTTTTTGCAATAATAATGAGCAGAAGTGAATCAACACAAGAAAAATATCCTTTAACATATTAATGCTTCTGCTAACTTTTTACAATCAGTGTTTCAAAACGCGGACCGCCCAACGCCTAGGCAGCCAAACTAGGCTGCAGTCCTTGGGTGGCCGCCTAGGCGGTAAGGCACCCACCTAGGCGGCCGCCCAAGGGAAGAAATAAATTTTCCATTAAGGGTTCTATTGGAGTTTTTTGGGAAAAAAAAAGCTTTTAAGGGTGGGTTTTAAGTTTATTTGAAACCCAAACCACATGAACCTATTTTAGAGAGAAAAACCTCAAAAAAACTAGATTTTGTTGTTTTTATTGGATCAAAGTGTTTCTCAAAGTTACGGGAAATGGATCCAAACATCACCAAGGTAGATTAGATTTAGTTTTGGAGCGTTTTTAATCCTATTAGAGGGTATTTTTTAATACTTGAGCACCAAAAAACATCTCAGAGGTGGATGTTTGGAGTTCGAGCAATCAAAATAAGTGCAAAACCATATTTTTTTTGAATTGCTTGTTTTATTTTGAGATGTCTTCTTCAGGATCTAGTCGAAGTGGAGATCCGGGTTGGAAATATAGATATAACCCGAATCCGAATGACAAAATTTGTATAAGATGGAATTATTGTGAAAAAGATACAAAAAGGGGCATAAACCGGTTTAAGAAACATCTTTTGCCGGTATTAAGGGGGATGTTGCCCCTTATAAAAATGTTTCAGAAGCTATCTGAGAGGAGATTAAGCAATATATGAGTTCTATAAAACAAAAACACGAACAAAATCCTTGTCATTTGAATAGGTCTATTTCTGGTTCTGCTAGAAGAAGTGATCCGAGTTGGAAGTATGGTCATAAATCGAAACCAAACAATAAAAATTGTATAAGGTTTAATTTTTGTGAAAACAATACCAATGGGGGTATTAACTGATTCAAAAAACATCTTTTCGGTATTAAAGGAAATGTTGCTTCTTGTAAAAAGGTTCCTGAAGCTATTCGCGAAGAGATTAGACAATTTTTTCGAATTTAGTAGAACTAGAAAACGGTGAAAATGAGCCTTGTTCTATGGAAACATCTTCTCCAAGTTCTTCTAGAAGTAGTGATTCAGGTTGGAAGTATGGTTATAACCCGATTCCGAATGACAAAAAATGTATTAAATGTAAATATTGTCGAAACGATACTAATGGAGGTATTTACCGGTTCAAAAAACACCTTGTCAGTATTAAGGAGGATGTTGCCCCGTGTAAAAATGTTCTGGAGACTACCAGGGAGGAGATTATACAATATTTAAGTTCAGGGAAGCACAAAAAGATAGAAAAGAGTAGAGCAGCCAAGACTCCTAGGGTCTCATCTACACATAATAAAAGAGAGGTAGAAGAAGAGGAGGAAGAGGCAGATTCAGAAGAAACAGAGGAGGTCGAGCGTTATATTGAAGAGGGAGATGATTCTGATGATGATGATGGCCTTGAATCTGATGCATATGATGAGGCTTATCCAACTCCTTCTGATGATGATGAGGACTGAAGAATGAAGAGTTGAAGACGCTTGACTCTTGGTGTTGACTGTTCAGTGTTGACTATTGTGTCCTAGTCTCCAATATTGCATATTTTTTTAATTTCTGTATATTTTATTTTTCTTATTTTTAGTTTCTAGTTTCTACCATCTAACTTTTGTTTTGTGTGAATAGAATCAGACTATCAATGTATGCTTGTATGGTTTTAGCATTGTAGTAAAAATATGGATTATGGTCTTATATACTATCAAAATTTTCTTCTCAACTTCTCCTCATTCATGGAAATATCAAATATGGATTATGGATAGAATATCAAAATTTTAATATTTGTGATTAGAATATCAAAGTTCTCCTCATTTATGGTTAGAATATCAAAATTATAACTTTTTTCTTTCTACTGAGCTGCCCAGGTTCTGGGCGCCCGCCTAGGCGCTAGGTAGCTTGGACCCCCACGGCCACCTAGTGCTTTTTGAAACACTGTTTATAATTAATCTTTACATATATTTTAATGCTTACCTGTGCAGCATTATCAGGTCCAACCTCTAAAATATTTCCACGCTTGCCCAGGTTGACCTCAAGAGACATGACCAGTCCCTCTCTTAGGGGATCAATTGCTGGATTGGTGACCTGCAACAAAATCATCACATGTAGGATGTTTGTTAGTCAAAAGATTATTTCACATTATTAAAGCGCTTCCCTCCACTGGGAAGTAGCCCTAGAAGACAAATGGCAAGAAAGATATTTTTTATCATAAATTGAATGACAATACAGGTGATAAACAGAAAACAACCTGTTGTGGCACTTTAACAAGAACAGTTTACCTTTACCTTTTATATAAATGACAAATTCTTCTCTTAAGGGCCTTATAATCTTCTGTTTCACTTATTAATTTGCATCCATTTTCATCCTTTATAAATAATGTGCAAGAACTTTCTTGCCATGCATAATTCAAACACATTACAAAATACTGGCATGGAACTTTGCAGTTAAATGAAAAACAAACAACAACAACAGATTATACATGCATACAAATATAAGTAACAATAATTTGAATAAAAAATTGTTAATCATAACAATATAAGAAGGTAGGAATCATGGTAGTAGTTGTTTCTAGTCCAGTAACTAACATTATCAGCAGAAACTAGAATACCTGTGCAAATCGTTGCTTGAAATAGTCATAGATCATATGAGATTTACGAGAAAGTGCAGCCAAAGGAATATCATCACCCATACAAAATGTGGGCTCCTTGCCTTGTGATGCCATGGTTTCTATAATCATTTGAACATCCTCAAGGGAGTAACCATAAGCCCTAATCCATCCAAAAGATAGTGATAATATCAAAGTATGAATTGCATACTAAGAAAGTCACAGATAAAAGGTTCATTCATGATGAATCAGTGCAACAAATGAGCCATGAGAACAATCCAGGTGTGGCAGATTCTGAAAAAAAAAAAAGAAAAGGAAAACCAAACCAAAAAAAAAACTTCACAGCATCAGAATGTATATCCAACATATTTCATCCAATAAGCGGGATTTATGTAGCAAGGGCAGCTCACTAAGAAGAACAAAACCTAAATGAAACTTTACTCATAAAAGTAAGCCCTAGTGAAACATGAACACAAATAACGAGAGGCTTAAACAGTTCAGAATAACAAATAAAATTGTGCGACAATTACGAAAACGACAACTGGAAAGGACTTCCACAAAAAGAAATCCTTCAGCATACAAAGTTCTAAAGAAGGTTAAAAAGATAGATCAATTGATTTAATCATTTTGAGAAGACAATGCTGATGAGGTAGTGAGTAGGATACGTCTAGCATTTATTGGGATAGTTTAATAGATTCCAATCAGGTCAGAATAAGTACTTGGTCTTTGGTTTTAGGAAATTCATTTTAGAAGTGGGATATCTATGTATATTAGGTTTTAGGGTTTTCGTTTTTAGAGTAACTTAGGAAACAAGAATATTTAGAGTTTGGAATTTCCAATGAGCCTCTAAGTTGGCTTTCATGTCTCTAGGCTCTTTATAATCTTATAACCTTATTGGAGAATGTTACCTTTGTATTGAAGAAATACAAATAGTACAAAATTGCAGCCTGAAAGTTCGGGAGCTATATACATAAAAAATTGGCTCCTCTCAAGGGAGCACTGTACAAAAAAGCCCTGAGGAGGTAGGAAAGGAAGAATGAAGAAATAGAAGAGAGAGCAATCCTCTTGAGCAGGGAATGGATTGAGTCTACAAAAAATCACTCAGTAACTAGTAATGTAGCATCTTCCTTTGCAAGAGAGTCAGCATCAGAGTTGCTTTCACGCCATACATGTCTCCAAGAGAAATTTCTTCAAAAATATGCACAAGAGGCCACGGTTGTTGACCAAGCCAGAAGCCCAGTGTAATACATTTTTTGAGTCACCTTCTATTATCAGGGCTGAGGACAAATTGCGGTAAAAGAGTCTAAGGCCTTCGTGGAGAGTTAAGGCCTCCTCGAAGGCCTTAGCTCTCCTAGATGTCACTAACATGTTTGGAATATGATGCGAGGATTGTGCCTTTGAGGTTCCTGAATAGACCACCAATGCCAGTAGGTCTAGGGTTGCCTAGGGAGCAATCGTCGAAGTTAAGCTTAATGGACTCATAGTCAAGTGGTCTCTGCAAAGAGGCGTGAGGGACGCGAGGATTGCTAAGTTAAAGTAGGGGCATCCAGTCACAGTGGAAAGCCGAAAAGTGGATACCTTTGAAAAGCTTATGGTTGGAGGCCCAAAAGATGGCCGAGCTTTTTATCTTGTCAAAGACAGCAGCTGTGGTAGTATACTGTCCTCAGAAAATTCTGTGGTTTCGCTCATTCCACACTGTCCATCAAAGTTCAAACATGGAAGCCTTCGAAAGGAGGATGCCTGGTTTGGGTCAGGGGTAAGGCTGGAGGGAAGAGAAGACGAGAGGGATAGTTTGGGGGTTACCCATGGCCGTTTGAACAGGCGAAGGAGGTATCCTCAAAGGAGATGTGCGCAATGGATGAATAAATGTTCATTGGCTTCCTCAGCATCCATACACATGATACAGCGTTTAGGTATGGGTAAGCCTCTCCTTTGTAGCTGGTCGACTATGAGGATCCATTGGTGAAGTGCGATTGAAAACTTGAATCTTGGGAGGGACAAGAGAGAATCATGCCTCTGCGGTAACTGAAATAGGAGCCAAGGGGAAAGTGGGGGCTTGGAGTACTTTGCGGTAGAATGAGGAGACCGAGAAAAGCCCAAAGGGAGATGGACACCAAATAAGCTTACCATCGCTCGTGGGCAGGGGGGGGAGAAGGTGGTTGAAGGAAGGCAGAAGCTTGAGCCCTGGGTATCAAAGACGTTGGCAACCGTGTCCTGTCGACTGAGGGCTAGAAAGTATAAAGAGGGGAATAAGTCTTTGAACAGGGTGTTCACACCCAAAACTTAACTCGAGTGCCTGCCCGGGCTTGGAGACCAAAACTTAACTCGAGCCTTCCAAGTGGCTAATTTACGCTAAAACTTGTCAATTATATGCGCCCAATACTGATAATTTTTTTCCTTTTCCCACGTTTCCATGCATCAGTTGATATGAGTGCCAGTCATCAATCCATTGGCCATAATTCACAATCGCCAGAATGGGAGGAAAAACCACCTGCATTTTTCATGGCATTCGAGAGGACAACCCCTAGGGAGAGGATTCAAGAGTGTTGCAAATGATTAGCAACTGCTGCAATTTGTGATGCATCTAGAGCAGTGAGACCCATCACAAAGTAGTTTTGCAAGTGTCCTGCGATCCAACTCAGGGAAATCTGCAGATCACGTTTTTCATACGCAAAAGTAATGGCCAAATCCTAGACTTAAAGATAGCATAACTCTAGCTCTTAATGAAGGATAAACCATAACATCAAAGCTTCATCAGATTTGAGTGATTCTCAATTGGGTGAATATGATATGGCACTGGGTAGGACACATGTAGAATTCTTTAGGGTGCCTTTTTACACATAGCTGTACTTAAGGTAGAATAGGCATTTCAGGGTATCAGCTTTTTAAGAAAATTATTTTAGTAGATGGGATGAATATATATGATGTTTTATGATTTTTGTCTTTACTGTTGAGGAATATTTTCAGAAAAGGAGAAGATTTAGTATTTGAAGTTCCCTCTTCTCTCACTTGGTTCCCTAGTCCTTACACTCTAATTATATTGCAGAAGATTTCTTTCTCTTTTTCTCTTCTATTTATTTCCGTGTCATAATCAGAGATACATGAACCTCAAATCCAGAACCTTAGTTCCTCAATGTTTGAGTAATAACAGGGGAAAAATCCGCACGTTTCATAAAGATATAATGTATCAAGTCACTTGCTTGAAACATCTAGGACAGCAGAAAGTTTGAAGCATAAATCAATGGGAGCACAAATATATTCTTTGGCTCTCCAAACTCTCAAGATCAGTTTATGAAATATAGAACTCTTTGCAAGCCTTAATAAAGGTATATATTTGTGAAGGGCTCTGAAACTTGCAAAACCATGTTTCTTGTGTCATTCTCAAACTTTGAGTTTCCAATCAAAAAGTGCGTAAAGTAGAAAAGTACATAATGGCTTCAATAAGGATCTACACCATAGTAACTAATCCTGAATGACAAAGGCTAGTAAACATTATCGAAAGTGCAGTAGTAAGTTAGGGTCATAAAGGAAATCTCTTATTCGAAGAGAGTTATGTGTGAATTATTCACTTACACAAGGGCATTTCTTAACAATATATACCAAATATATGTGACTGATCCCAAAGGAGGCTCATGCCACTTTTTCCCTCTTCTATTTCTTTAATGCACCTCTCTCTCATCTCCTTTTCTCTCATGCACTACATCTTGTTCTTCCTCTTTCCCCTCACAGAAATCTAGATTTTCCTTCCTCTTACTACGTCTTTTCATCCTCTTTCCCTTCACAATGATCTAGGTTGTATCCTTCAACTACCATCACCGAATGATTCCATTCAAACAAAACAATAACACTCGTCTTAAATGGCACGTGTTCTAAAAGTAGCATTCAAAGTACAAGACAACCATAAAATATATACAATGGTCTCATGAGTTATCAAAAACACACTTACTGAAAATTCAGAGTGATAATCAAGCAATAACAAAAGCAAACAGCTATGCCATATCCAAGTAGTGTTTCTAAATGGAAACAAATAAAACTGTTCAAGCATTAAAATATATAAGAAGAATACTGAGCCACCCTCAGACTAAAAGGCAATCTATGAGCCATTTTTAATACTTCAAACATGAACCAAGCAGTATTTCTTACTGTTGACGTCTCAGAATTGTTTCATTGTCCAAAAGTGCTGAGGATAGGAAATTCACAGGTTTCAAGGTTCTCATATTTTCTTTTAACCACTTTCCATATGGGTTGGCCAAGGCCACCTGCTTTTTCACTGCAGTATTTTCATATACCTGCAAAACCATTAGTCAATTATAAAGACAACTAGAACAAAAACAAGTAATAACCAAAAATGACTAAGAAATTCAAACCCCATGCTAGAAAAACTCAGAGAAAGAAACCAATGTCTTTATAATCGTATTCCTTATGACTAATACTTTTTTGCAGGACAAAACTATGACATGATAAGAGAAAACAGTAAATTTAGATATAAAAACAAATCAACAACAAAGTAAAATTTATAATTCCACACCTCACCACTCAGTAGATCAGCAGTAATCATCATTCCAGGTCCTAGACGACCTTTCATTATGACCTTAGAGTCATCAACTGGCAGTACTCCCACCTATGACAAAAACATTTTAAATGGTCAAGGTACAAATTTATGTGCCAGTCACATTTCTTTCTTTCTTTTCTTTCAAATCTTTTTGTCTTTTTGAGAATGTGTTAAGTCACATTTCTAAGATTATTATTGAAAGGATTTACTCAAAGGTATCAATCCAAATACCATAGTCAAAGAAAAAGGAGAAAGAAACTCAAAAAACATTAGATGCGATAGAGAGACATCCATCCACAAAAATCAAAGCATGGGAACATTATCAAAGCAGCATGAAATCATCAAATACGACAAACAATGTGATCATGATTCATCAGGCAGTAACAAAAATCAGGGCAATCTTCCCTATACAAAGAACTTTTAGGGAAGATATCCCTTGGAAGTACAAACAGTTATCTCTACCACATAGAAGAGAGGTGTGTGCCCTTTCTTTCTATCAAAAAACCCAAAGAAACTCGTACAAATGTTAACAAAAAACATAGAAGTGGACAAAAAAACTTAGAAGTGGACAAATCTTACATGAGGTAAGAAACCATATTCACTTAAAGGTAATGAGACTAGATTGGATTCAAATGACCCAAGTGAATTGAAAATAAGTTCCCCCAAAGGACTATTTTGAAAAGGTTAGATGCGCACTAAAAAAGAAAAATATTTTGCCTTGCCTTGAAGATGCAGAGGACTTGAATGGGGCATTCGAAGACAAGTGAGCAGTGTTTTAAAATGGGGGATGCGGCCCTGATGCGGTGGGGGGCTGATGCGGCGATGCGGCTCGATGCGGCCCGGATGCGGGTGCATTGCGATGATGCGGTCAATAAATGTAAACAAATTCTAAAAAATCTAAAAAAATAAGTTAATACATAGAAAAAAATATGAAGGTAATATATGTGATAGTAGGTATTTTAGTTTAATGATTAACTTCAAAACTATTAGCTGTCGAAGATTCTGTATCCAGTTATCCACTATCCCCCGATAGAAACTAGAAACTTGAAACCAACTTCATAAAGCTTTCAACAATCAACAACCACAAGCACAAATTTGCACCATAAGCACAAACATAAGCACAACTATCAACAACCATAAGTACAACCATAAGTACAACCATAAGCACAAAATAGTGATATTACAAAATACAAACCAAAAGTCAAACTCAAGAAGAGTTAATAGTTAATAACTTAATACAATCATCCATTTTGAGAGTAACTTTTGAAATTTGAACTTCATGTTTTCAAATATCAATCAGACAAGACATCTCGAGAGTCGTATTGCGCATCATCAATATCATCATCAACGGCCTTCATGTATTCTTCTTCATCGGTCTCCTCTGAGTCAGCTTCCTCCTCGACCTCTAAAGCTAATGTGCGAGTGCGACTAGACCCAACAGCTCCTCTACTCCTTTGTGCTCTAGTGTTAGGTCGATCTTCTTCATTAACCCCTGTTGCTAGCTCGACATCAAGCCATGTCAGATCCTCACCCTCAAACACACGCGCTTGTCTTGGATCCATGGTCCACTCACTTATGGAATCACCATCAGCTTCATATAATTCGTGCGATTTTCATACCTCTCCCTAAACCGCTCGTTCTATCGCATATAAACCAAATCATTCAACTTTTTCTGCTCCAACCTATTTCTCTTTTTTGTATGGAGCTGTGGTAGAAATTTGAAATCAGATAAATTAGATTTTAGATTAGAAGATTGAAATTCAAGAAATAAGGATTAAGGAATAAGGAGTAAAGGACTGACATGCTCAAATACACTCCAATTACGCTCACAACCAGATGAGCTACATGTGAGATTCAACACTCGAATAGCAAGACGTTGTAGATTTGGTGTCTCGCTTCCATATAATGCCCACCATGCAGTTGTATAATATTTTATAATTTAAAATATAGTTAAAAATTAAGGGTATAAAATAAACAATGGAACTATACATAAAGTAAGAGACAAGTAAGATTATTTTTGAGCTTTTAGCCTTTACCTGGATCTGTAGTGTCCCTATTTCGAGTGGCAATATCTCTCTCAAAGTTTCCCAAGGTCAACTTAAACTTAATCAATTCATGGCTCTGGATCTCATCCTGGATATCTTTGTCTGGCACCAACCTCTCCAATACATCTAAGAACCCACCATTTATTACACGATCTGACTCAATGGATGGGTGCTTGTAGTGAAGAGATGGGTTTAGAAAATAACCGACTGAATGGAGGTGCCTGTGAAGCTGGGTATGCCATCTCCTATCAATAATTTCAAGCATAGCCTTATGCATATTTTCATCATCCTTTGAAACATCTTTTATTTCAGTTCTTGCCCTAGTCATTGCCTCATGTATGTAGCCCATGGCGGGCTTCTCATCACCATCAACCAGTCGAAGCACTCTCACTAAAGGGCAAGCCACCTCCAATGCAATAATTATTTGACTCCAAAAAGATGTATTCAAAATAATTTTTCAGCCTTTCTCCCATCCTTATGCTTTGACCATTTGCTTCGACTCCATTGCTATGAAGCAAACATGGTCCTCAAGGCACTTTTTTCCTTGGCTAGGCTTCGAAGAGTGAGAAATGACGTAGTAAATCTAGTGATATCCGGTCTCACTAACTCTCTCTTCTTTGTAAAAGACCTCATCATGCTTAGGACTATGGTATGATTGTAAATAAATCCAACAACAAACATAGCTCTTGAAATCACCCCACTAAATAAAGATGTTGTACCCATTTCCTTAAGCATAAGATTAACACAGTTAGCTGCACAAGGTGTCCAAAACATATGTTTCCTTTTCAAAGTCAAGAAATGCCCAGCTACAGCATAGTTGGCACCATTGTCAGTGATAATTTGAACCACATTTTGCTCCCCAACAAAATCGACAATCTCATCTATCAAGTCAGATAAGTATGTACCATCATGTGACTTGTCTGATGCATCAATAGACTTAACAAAAAAAGTACCTGTTGGGCAGTTAACCAAAAAATTAATGAATGCCCTTGATTTTCCATCGGACCAACCATCACACATAATAGTGGCCCCATATTTCTCCCACCCTTCTCTCTGAGAAATCAAAATTTTATTCACATCAAATACAACATCCTTCAACAAGGGCTCCCTAACCTCATGTAGTGAAGGAGGAATAAGTGTTGGGCCACATTGCCCAATTGCCTGGACCATATATGCAAAACTATCCAGAGTTATAGTATTAAAAGGAATGTCGACCATGTAAATCTACTTTGCAATCTACTTACATACCAACTTCCTTTATTCTTTCTTATATTTATTGTCAATTGTGGTTTGTTTTGTTTTTTTCTTTCTCTCCTGAACCACAATTTCGGGGCTAGGGGTGAAAAAAGAATCCATTGGCCCCTTAGAGAGAGGTGTTCTTGAGGTTGGAGTATGAGTACCCCTTTGCCTCATAGCAACTTCAGACATATCATCATCATCATCATCATCATCATCATCATCATCAACATCATCAAATAATTGCATATCATCAAGTAATTCCTTTCTTTTCTTTTCTTTTTTCTCTTTATCTTTTATCAATCTATCCAAATATTCTCTAATCTCCTTTTTTATATCATCTGTAGCTTGTGGGTATGCTCTTACATTTCCAGAAATTCCGGCTAAATGCTCTTTTTGTCGAAAAATACCACCCATATAAGTATTTCCACAAAGCAAGTATATCACACAATTTCTATCTTTCGGATATTTTAGTTTAGCATATTTCCAAGCCGGATCCTTGTTACTAGAAGATTGGGAAGAAGACATTGCCCCAAAAATAAGTATAACAGTATTATTGTACAAGAAGGAATAAAAAGTTACCGACTCTGTGAAGTAGTGCTCGATTTCTTCACGGTCTCTGAAATCCCCAATTTCTTATCACAAATTCACCTTAACATCCCTAAATCAACAATAAAAGGCATCAAATGAACATCCAAGTATCAAACAACCACCAAATCAAAGATTTGAATGAAAAAAAAATTTTCGCCAAATTTTTTTTTTCCTTCAATTTGATGCAAAAAATGCCACAAAAGTGGCTGAAAATATTTGATTAGGGGGTATAGTAACCCCCCAAACAGTTTCTCTAAACATTGGAACAAAAACAGACCATTTAAATCAAAAAAAATTTCGTGCAAACAGATGCGATCTGATGCTGTCTGATGCGGCGCATATGCAGCCGCATCTGTCAAAAGCGAAAATGCGCCTGAACGGGATGCGGATGCGAGCACGTCCCGCATGATGCGGCCGCATTTTAAAATACTGCAAGTGAGTAAATAGATTATAATGAAGCATAATAGACTTCTGGCAATATATAAATTACGAGGGTGAACTAATATTCCAAGTTCTAGATGAGATAATTTTTTTCGAATAAAGTGAGAAATTCTGGCACACATCAAAGAAATAAATGATTTCAGATCATCAACAATCCATAGATTTACTAACCTCATTAAAGTTATACTGACATTAGTTACAATAATGAGCATTTGTATAAACTGGTCACAAGTAATAAATCAATCAGTTTTAGAATTTTGACCAATCAATTCATCACTTAATTGAATTCTGATATTAGTGAGTATTTCTAGGAAAATGCCATGGAATGTGGTAAATAATCTTGGCTTGTGACTTAAATTTCAAAAGACCAACTAATCAGTTTTAGACCAATTGAAATCATGACTTACTTGAAATTCTGAAATTCATTTTTTACAAAAAATTGAGGACCAATGATAACTAGTCATTGGTTTAATTTCAAGGTCTCAATTTTGATGTGCACAATGGCACTACAAACAATTCAAGATGAGTTTTCTCTGAATAATATATTTTTATGTCAAGAATCATTGACGTGGAGCCCGAATAATTTATGATTACAAATATTGTGACGATGCAGTCCAATGGCAAAGTTCCGCAACATATCCATCAAACTCAATTTTGTGTACAATGTTATCCAAAAGATACAGTATTCATGGATGATGGTCTCCAGTGCCACCCTATTTTGTAGAATGTTATCTGAAATATCATGCCCTTAGGCCTTAATCAATAAAACTGCAAATTGCCCATCCATACTCAAGGACACGTGTTAACTACCTAAGGGAGTGTCATTCTGATGATGACATGATGTAATTCACAAACTTCAAAAGGTATATGTTTCACCTTCTCAACAGACAGACATGATCACATGTTAGCCTTATCACAGCAAGTACAGAGCTTTGATGGGTCAGATTCTAAGGGTACAGAACCCAAATAGGTGCCCACTAAATGGGTACATATCTTTGACAGTTGCAAATGCTGAAAGTCTGCATACACAAATCCAGCAGTTACAGATCATGACAGGTACTGATATCACACTGAATTGTAGCATGTACCAACAGGTAGAAATAGTGAATAAAAACAAATCCAGAGGGCAGAGATCTGGAAGCTATAGATTCAGTAGGCATAGCTTGGCAAGCACAGAAACCCAGAGAGTATAGATCCAGTGTGCATATATCTTTCCTATGCCATAGATCCTGCACCAGTGACACTTGTGAAAGCAAAAAAAAAGGTAAAAATGAGGGGTACAGACTAGCTGGACAAAAACACAAAATTCAGCAAAAGAAACATCAAATCTACCCAAATTTTGAATGGAATATCCCAAACATTGTCATGAACCCTCAAGCTTTAGCTCATTCGATCCAAATCTGTGCAAAACAACAGTCTCAAGATAACATCCATAAACAATTCTGTAGAAATCTAATGGCATTGGCCAAACCAACAACAATATCAAAAAAGTTCCTAAAAACAAGAAATGAAACAAAGAGAAACACTAAAGAGAACCATAATTATAAAATTGATGAATGTGACCCAACCTATGGCGCATTCCTAGGTCTCAGGCAACTATATAATTTCATAGATGGCCTTCGATAACCATTACCTTATTTCCATTTTCAGACTCAACACAAAGATGGCCGCCTTGTTGCGCAACAGTAACCATGCAACTTCCTCGTTGGACTCCACCCTACCAGAGAAATGAACCTTCTGAATGGGTTTTTTTTTTTTTTTGCCCCTTGTTCTACACTCCTGTTACCTTTGGTAGAGAAATCAAGGGACTCAGACATTCATTGCTTCTTTCCAGGATTTGCCCAAACAAAATATCTCCTCCCCGGGGAACTTTGTTGCAAAAAATTAAGACATCTATAAAATGATAACTTTAACTCCAATTCCTCAACAAATATCCATCCATCTACGGTTCTTAATTCCCAGATCTACTCCATTTTCTCTCAACCAGAGCAAAACTGAAGATGCACTCCAATGTTATTGGCCATCATACCAATGACCTAGGAAGCTGCCGTGCCCTATGACCCACACAAGAATTATGCCTACTAGCGTACCTTAACTTGTGTCCTGAAGAACTTAGTTAATTTGTTTATAAAAATAAATACACCATGAATTACTGAACAATTTCTCACCTGAACTCCATAAAACTTTCAAGCCTAATAGGAAATATATTCTTCTGAGTACAAAAAAATCAACCAAGATTACCACAAATGCAACAAACGCGGTGCAATCAACTCTTTTAATGATAGTAATAGGAGAAATGTTAAATGCAATCATAAAAAGAAAAATGAAAAAGCCACAGACTTCTTCCTTTGATTGAAACAATTTAGAACAAACCTCAGATGCTACATAGACAACGTTGTCTGCTGTCCGCCAATACCGAGCCGGGCGAAGGCCATTGCGATCAAGGCAAGCTCCCACTGTCTTTCCATCACTAGGTGAAAGAATAACAATTATTACTGTATAAGAAAAAAAAAGCACATACATTCTTTTGGTAGCAGAAAAATAAAACAATGAAGTTCTGGTCAACATGATAATGGAAACCTACATTTTTCCCTTAGTACCCAGAAACCTCAAATATTATTATAACCAACTTAAGATATTCATTACATCTACCACAAATAATAACTACTATCATTCGCTAGTGCCCTGCTTCAAAATGATAGAATACAATGATAGTATGCAAATCTAAGACATTCTTTTTTTTTCGGATGTTAGAAGATTAAAGTTATTCAAGTTCTAAAATTTTAAAAAATTCTTCAACTAATAAGCAATTTTGCTGGGTATAAATTGATACATTAGAATTAGACGTCATGTTTACCGGATTAATGCTACACAGACTATCATGGAAGAACATTCAATGTCAGCAATCCCATGTCTGAACAGAAAATGCAACATTAGATGGAGAATAAGGCAAGCCATTTATGGAACTTGGGAACTTTTACTTGGAAAGACATGGGCTGCAAATGGTGTTTGAAGGGAGGCGAATGGGGCAGCAGACGTGCTGGCTGCACGTGCTATGAAGAGACGAGGATCAATCCATACATTGAATCGGTGACAAACCTACTGTAAAATAACCACTTAATGCTATTTTAGCACAGATGGTTTCCAAAGTACATGCACCAAAGAAATGAAATTGTGAAACCAAAATATTATAACTTAGGAGCACAGCATCCTACAAACTTCATGGTGACAGGCTCGAGATGCTGGAATCAGCTTCTAATCAAGAACCGTACAAGCACACAATCCAGGCAGATAGCTAACCTACTAAGAAAAACAATCCAAACTAAAAACCAGTTTGATCAATTGGGTCAGACAATTATATGATCCACACAATCCTAAGTCCAAACAAGATCATGAAACCCATTTCATATTATAGTTTTCTCCAATTCTAATGAGTTTTCCATTTTGTTTTCCCCAAAGGAAATGTTAATGAATTTGTGTTAGGTGGATTGGACCAACTAGCAATCCAATAGTCTTCTGCTCACTAAATCCCACTCTGAGTTGTAGTTTAAAACTCAGACCTAAAACTTAGGACTCCGAAATTTAGACTCTACTTGACCACAAGCCAAGACTCATAAATAATAGACCAGACAACACTTAGTTTATCCAATATACGTAAGTATCTGTTTCCTTGTTTAAAGATTTGTTGAATAGCTGACATATTTGGTAACAAGCCAAGTCCCAAGCCAAAAATAAATTTTTCAACTAGGTTCCAAACATGCAGAAATCTTAGGGCTAGTTTGGGTGCCCTGCTATTTTGAGTTTTAACCAAAATATAGCCTACCACCAGAATATAAAAAGCAGAATGCAAAAAAGTCCATCTGGATAGCCCCAGAACCATCAAGCCTAACCACGAAACATGCCCTTCAACGTGTGTGGCATGCAATTAAGTTTGATTCCAGTGCAATTTGGTCAGCAGATTGCAAGCATAGAGGACCCATCGAAATGGTGAAAAAAGTACCCTTACATTATCCAATTGAGAACCAGCTGATACAATGGATGATATTTCTACAGGTTCCCCTTGTTTTCCGGTCCACAAGGGCAGTTAAAAAATTTGTGCTTCGTCAAGGTTTTCTTATGTTTTTCCTACATAAGTTATTTCAACTTTTGAGCTGCAAAGAGATTTGGGAGAATTTGAGAGCTTTGGGAGGTTCTGTCGGTATGTTTGTCAAAGTTTCCTAGAATAATTTTTAAGGTAGTGGATTAGAAAGTCTATTACTTAATTCGTTGAGAGGGAAATTGTAAAGGGGAGTTTCAGGACTAGACTAAGTAATATAGGATAAAGTTTGGTTGGGAGATATGGCTTAGACATCAAGCCCAGGCCACCTTGTACATGGGCAGTCCACCCCTTCAGAGGATTATTGAAGTTTTACTGAAACCTTTCCGAGTTTCTTAAGCCTTTGAGCAGCTGGGATTATTGAAGTTTTACTTAAATCTTTTCAAGTTGTTTAATCCTTTATGAGTTGTTTTAAGTCATTGAACCCCTCTTGTGTCAGAACTCTTCTCTTTCTAATCCTAATGGCATCACATTAGGTGCCAGAAAAGGAATACATCTTAGTCAGTCACTAGACAAGCCAATGTAATTCAAGCTGAGTTCATTCAACCTTGATGAAGATGACTATTCTTTAACAAGGCAAGAAAGTAAGTTCCCACGATAGCCTGAATGGAGCCAAAACAATAAAAAAAAACGCTCCAATTCTTACAGAACAAAGGAAGTTCACACTTAGCATTCCAACAAAGATCCATGAAATTGGGACCTAATACCCAAAAATTATAGCTCCAACCCAAAATCCACATGATCATAATTAGTAATCAATCTTATGGACAACCCAAAAGCTTCCAATAATGCTTCCATAAATTCACAGAGCATGCTCATGAGCATTGTCAACTTCTCTGGAGTCCGGAAGAACACAGCCTACAAGAGCTATCCAACTCCCATTTACCTCTGCCAATAATGAGACTGCATTAGCCTCTCCAAGTCCACAATATCAGAGTGCTATGTATTCTTGATGGAGAAATAATTGTTGGTAGACCTTTTATGGTGTTACATGCTGTAGTATCTAAGCATTATATCCCATGGTATTTTGCCTCTTCCATTTAGCAATATATTCAATTACATTCTTGAAAGAATATTTTAGTAGTGTATGATAGTTTGTATTTGAGAATGTTAACCTTAGTATATGATAGTTTATAGCATTTTCCAAGCTACGAAAATGATTTGATACATCAT
This sequence comes from Amborella trichopoda, assembly GCF_000471905.2. The sequence goes on along the minus strand of NW_006499948.1, from coordinate 3,400,586 downwards.
AAGCAAGATAGACAATCGAATCTTTTCTAATTTCATACCTTTCTAGACCAAAAAAGGCAACTTTTCTATATTTGAGTTAAAACATTACATACCTAAACAAAAGTAATGCAGGTCCATCCCATGCCTCCATCTGCCCTTTGTAGTAATCATAGAAGTCAACCACCTGAGAGAGATGTAAATAAGAAATTGAACTAACCATGCTCTTCATGTCAATAAAATCTACATGCCAAAGTACAATAAATTTCGGGGAGAAAGATACTAAAATCCTCTTCTTTAAATTAAATCTTCATGAAGTTTTGTCATGCACCCTTGTTTGATTGGAACCTATGTTCATGATCCCAAACGAAATCACAAATTTTATACAAGTTAATAAACAACTTACCTCTGGATATTTAATCATCAATGTTGGATGATTCTTATATGCCTCTGGGACTAGAAGCATAAGAGCCTCCTCGGGACTACGACCACTTCTTATTAACAACTAATCACAATTACAAATAGGAAACAAGTAAACATTTTAGAAAGAGTATCAGGGAATCAACTTCAAATGTAAGGTAGAAACGATACAGCTAAAAAGGCCAAAATGTGAATGTGTGAAACAATATTTCATTAACAAATTTGCAATAATTATAAATGTTGCTGACGACTTCAATGAGAACAAAAACCAGTCAAAGATCATTATACTAAATGAAAAATACATAATTTTTAGACTCTAACGAGAGCAAATATGTTTCATAAACAAAACAGAATCCATCAAAATGAAGTCAAAACTATGTAGAGAAGAAAGTGTGAGAAATCCAAGAAACAGAACATAAGCCCCCAAAAACCCATGACAGATATCAAGTAGTAATATCAATTCCTTGTGCATCCTCAACAAACAAAAACCTAAACTGACAAATTTGTTAGACAAATTTGATGCAAAAATTTAGGTAAGTAATCATTTCTGCATAATACTCCTAGCCATCAATACAATGTTCAGATGTAATGATGCTATTTGCCAAGTTCTAGGGAACTACGAATGTATGGACCACTATCAAGTTAGTGGGTAGTTTCTTGACCATTTTTTAACTACTTGGAGATTCCTCAAAGCAAAAATATTTATTACTAGGAGCATATCTGATTATTTAAGTTTGTTTTGTGGGTTCACTATTTTAATCTCCAACCAAATTCAAACGTTTTTGGTTTTTCAGAGCATCTCATAATGGTATCACAGCCTCATGCTCTTGAATTTAGGTTTTCTTTAGTTAAAAAAGGTCTCATGGAGACACCATTTTGAAAGCAACCAAAATGAGCAGGAAATCCTTAAGAAGCCTGAATTGGCTTCACAAACTGCCCATAACATTCACTGAAGTAAAACAGAAAACCATGTGGTGTTCAAGAAGACTGGAGAAATACTGTTTCCACTTGCCCTTGGAATTATGTACCATTGGTTCCTAGAGGATTTTGACAAGGGTATTTGAGACACATTTCTCAGAGTTGAGCAACTAACTTAGTATTTGACCATCAACAGAAGATCTGCTATAGTTGAAGTTGGTTTCAAAATTATTCTGAATGCTAGAATTACGCATCACAGAAAGTGGGGGTACAGTTTTGGGACAAAATTTCTTCTTTGGGTATAGTTTTGGCGACCATTAAAGGTGCATCACCATGAATTGAGGTCCTGGATTTCCAAGACGACCTTGAACATTAGAATTAAGCATGACAGAAAATATATTTGATTTTTGAGAGAAAATCAAAGAATTAAAAGCAATCTGGCAATAGTTCAAAGAAGTTCATGAAGACAGAAAGAGTTCAAAGGAAGATTTCAAAAATCTACTAATAGTTGAATTTTTGGTTTTTTTTTTAATCACAAATAACTCTGTGACATTGAAACTCACTGCAAGAATAGCCTAAAGGGATGTAAACCCTATAAAACATAAGATTGGGAAACTGTATATCTACTGTGCAAGTATTATTCTTGTACTCATTGTCTCCAAATGGCACCTAAAATCATACAGGATTTTGTCAGAGGATACCTTGGAAAGTTTTTCTCGTGGGACAGTAACCTTGAGTCCTGGACTCACAAAACCATATTTTGACTTTGCACCACGAATTCTGCTACTGCTAATAATCCATAATGAAATTTCAAATACTTTTTTTTTTATGATAATGGAAAATTCCTTCAAATTCATGGAACTGAAGATCACACATGGACATAGTAAGGCTCTATAGGGGTGCTTTATTGGGAGTTTTTCACTTTCTCCGATTCACTACTTGTACACGTGTGTTACTACAATCCAATCTCTAATAATCAAGAAATCAGTGGAGACTAGATAAATAGTTAAACATTACCAATAAAAGATATACAATGCCATTGGAATATTGAAGGAAGCTGGAACAACTGCAGAAAAAATTGCAGTAATGTTAAATCCTCCCTTTTGGAGTCCCTGCATCAACTGGACAATCTTGAGGAATCCAGACCCTCTGAACACCACATAAAAGGATCTTAGATCACAATCTAAGATGGAATATCTCTCTATCCTCAAAAAAGAAGAGATATACTGGTACCAGAGATCAAGGATACAATGGTTGAAAGCAGGTGACTTGAACACCGCCTTCTTTCATCGGCTAGTAAACTGTCGTAGGCGTGACAATACTATTTCGATGTTAAAATTCAACAATTGCTACCTGGTCCACCCCGAAGCAATCGAGCAGCCCATTCTCGACTTTTTTCGGATGCTTTACAATGCCCCTTCTATACCAAGACCTAGAATGTCATCCCTAGACTTCTTGACCCTCCCTTCAGACGGGGCTGAGTGGTTAACGGAAGAAGAAATCCTACAAGCTATTGATGCCTTAGCCAAAGATAAAGCCCACGGCCCAGATGGATTCCCAATTGCACCCTTCAAAATCTTCTGGGAAACCTTCCTTTCTGATATCATCGAATACTTTGAGGAATTCTTTCACAGGGGTACTATCCACAAAGCGATGAATGCTACCTTCCTAGCCCTTGTTCCAAAAGTGGAAGGGGCAGAAGAGATTAAGGACTGTCGCCCAATTAGCTTGCTAAACTCCTCTTACAAAATCTTGGCTAAAGTCCTGACTTCAAGACTCCAACAGGTCCTCCCCTCTATCATCTCTCCACCCCAAACTGCCTTCATCCAAGGAAGGCAGATCCTTGACGAGGCACTAGTGGCCCACGAGTGCATCCACTCGAGACATCTATCCAAGCATCCTGGCCTTATCTTCAAAATCGATTGGAAAAAAGCCTATGACTATGTCGAATGGTCGGTTTTGAAGGAAACCATGGCTAGAATGGGGTTTCGGGACAGATGGAGGAAGTGGATGAGGGGTTGTTACTCCCACCCTTATTTCTCTATCCTTATATATGGATCCCCAAAAGGATACTTCCCATCCTCAAGGGGGCTCTGCCAAGGGGACCCTCTCTCCCCATTCCTCTTCACTATAGCAGTTGAAGTCTTCAGTCGCTCGCTCTCCGGTTTTTAGCAGGCGAGTATCCTTTCAGGCTTCAAAAGCTGCTCGCAAGGCCCTATGGTGTCTCATCTGCAGTATGCGGATGACACACTCGTTTTCCTTGATGCCTCAACCCATGAAGCCAATTCCCTAAAGCTCTTCCTCCAGTGCTTTCAGTTGGCTACGGGCTTCAAAGTCAACTTGAAGAAATCTACAACGATGGGAGTTGGCCTGTCTTCTTCCGAAGTTAGAAACATCATACCAGATTGGGAGTGTAAAGTAGAGGACCTTCCCACAACTTACTTTGGCCTTCCCTTGAGATTGGGTAAACCCAAAAAAAGCCTCTGATCTCATATCCTGGATAAGGTAGATAAGAGGCTGGCGGGATGGAAAGGCAGTTATCTTTCTATGGCAGGTCAGTCTACCTTGATCAAAGCTACTTTAGCCAATTCCCTGGTGTACCTCATGTCCCTCTTCCACATGCCTGCTCAGGTGGACAATCGCCTGAAACAACTCATGCGAAACATTTTGTGGTCAAGGCAGGCGAAGACTAAATTCCACTTGGTGGCATGGGAAAAAATATGCTTACCTAAAAAATTTGGAGGTCTAGGGATTCGGATACTTAGGAAACATAATTTGGCATTACTCAGGAAATGGTGGTGGCGTCTTGCTACTCAGCTCAACTCTTTTGGGCTAGAATCCTTCGAACTAAATATAAAATCCCAGAAGGCGCTTGGCTCCCTGATGATAGACGGTGACCGAAAGCGTCAAGAGCCTAGAAATCTATCCTTACCTTTCTCCCGCAGTTCAAAAGATGGGTACGTCTTCAGCAAGGGCGGGCAATAGGGTACTTTTCTGATCTGACCTTTGGCTAGGTCATACCCCTCTGAGCCAAGCTTTCCCAACCCTCTTCTCACTAGCCACAAACAAACACTCCACCGTTGCTGAGGAAATGGTGCTAATAGGGGGCCGAAGAAACTAGAACCCTGCTTTCTGAAGGCACCTCACTGATGAGGAAGCCTTGCACTTCCAAATTCTCTCGGCTGTGCTATACTCAATTTTCATTCCCTTAAATGGGACTAATTCTATGGTGTGGATGCTTACTCCTACTGGCCTCTTCACCATTGCCTCTTTCTATAAGAGCCTCTCTCAAGCCCATACCTTTCCTGGGAGCCCACCATCAGTTGTGGCAAAAATGTGGGTGACTATTGCACCACCCAAGGTTCAAACCTTTAACTGGATTGCTGCATCCAACAAAGCCCTCACGGTGGACCAACTCCAAAAAAGGGGGATCCCCATCCCCGATGCGCCTTATGTCTTTCTGAGGAGGAATCTAACCCCCACATTTTCCTTCTTTGCAATGCCGCACATGATCTGTGGGGTATGGTAATACAACTGTTCGGTATCCAATGGGTCACGCCATCCTCGGTCAGAGCCCTTATCTCTTACGACCAGGACTCCTATTGGCAGAAAGCTGGTAAAACTCTGTGGAAAGCTACTGTAGCAGCTACCATATGAATTATATGGGTTGAAAGGAATAACAGAGTTTTTCAAGGTATCAAACTACCAACCCCAGCTCTCTTTCACAGGATCACTACCTTGGTCTCCTTTTGGGCTTCCAATCATCAGACATTCGCGAGCATTCCAAAGAACTTCTTCCACAGTCAATGGGAGAACATTCTTTACCACCAACCGAGAATGGCTATTGGACATAACAACTGGCAGCCCCCACCTGTTGGCTGCATTAAGTTAAACTTTGACGGTTGTTCAATTGGGAATCCTGGCTCGGCTAGCACTGGAGGAGTTTTTAGAGACAACCATTGGAAAGTCCTCTTAACGTACTTTGAACACCTTGGTAGTGGTGACTCCCAATATGCAGAGGCTATGGCTCTGTAACTGGGGCTGAAAAAGTTTAACCAGTCTTGGGGAGCACGCCTCATTGTGGAAGGAGACTCCCAAAATACAATCTCTTGGGCAATTGGGAAGATCCCCTCCCCCCCCCCCCCCCCCCACTGGCAACTGACCACCATTTTTGATGAAATCTTTCACATTTGTAGGGATATGGACGTCTCTTGGAGGCATATCTGGCAGACGTCCAACGAGTTCGCAGATCTCATGGCGAAGAAAGGAGCTAGAGTGCAAGAGGAAGGTAATGCCAAGTCCCGCTCCTTTTTTGTCACGGACCATAGGCACACTTGGTAGCTTCGACAGTGTCTTCCCTAGTTGTTTTATTTTTTGGTTACCCACTATAAATCATTGTAAACAGGCGACTAATATAAGCCCTTTTTTGTATATGGCTCTCTGATGTATTTTTTACCAAGAGCTACCCATTTGGGGGCTCTCGGTATTCTTATTTTTGTAACCATTACTGGCTTAGTAATACAATGTTAACCTTTCAAAAAAAAAAACATTGCAGTGATGTTCATCAAGAAAAAAGCAAACACGGGCAATCTTGAACTTGATTGCTCCCTCCCTTGTGTCCCCTCCATCCTTCCCTTCCTCTACTCATCCACCCCTCATCCCCCTCCCCAGGGGTCTCCCCCTCTCTTGCCTCCCTCCCTAAGTCTATCTCTACAAACATCCATTATCTTCACCACACATATTTGTGACCCTAGTACCATGCATATGGCAAAAGCACGAAGCATGCAAACAATATCAAACTAGATTTTGTACATGCCAAAAAATCGTCCATAATGAGAGAGAGCCAAAACAGGATTCTTCCCAACAGGACTCCATGGTAGGCAATAAGAGGATTAATGTACAAAAGAGACAATAAGAAACATACTTCAGCGACACTATCAAGATTTGCTGAATCTGAAGCTTTTGGGTTGCCATAGGGACGAATTTCATTTTCACGACCACGCCAAACAGGAGAAGAAATAGATGTCTCACGAGATTGCATCCAATTCAAGTTCCCCTGAAGTAACACAGAACCAATATAACAAACAAGGGCCCATTATCCATTCAGATTAATATCCACGAGAATATATCAATAACCAAAGAAGAAACAACAATATTGACACCTGTATTGTATTGATCTCTCCATTGTGGCCCAGAAACCTCATTGGTTGAGCTAGAGGCCATCTTGGGTTAGTATTTGTACTGTATCTCCTATGGTAGATAGCAAATGGTGATTTGTACATATCACTCTGTAGATCCAAATAAAACTGCCCCAAAACTTCTGACCGGAGCATTCCTTTGTAAACAACTGTTTGATTAGACAAAGAGCAGAAATAAATCTCATCACCCCAGGTTTCTGATTTCACAGCAGTTTCAATCAATTTGCGACAAATGTACAATTCCCTTTCAATATCATCAACATTCTCCTCTTTTGGAATTTTCACAAACACTTGTTGAATGTTAGGCATGGATAGCTTTGCATAGTAACCAACAATATCCATGTTGACTGGCACCGTTCTCCATCCAAGTACCTCAAGCCCTTCTTTCTTGAAAGTGTTCATGACAGCTGCAGAAATAGAGAACTATTAATTTCTCAAAGAATATTTTTTATAAGTAAGAAATGCATGAATTTTTACCTGTTAGGAAGACCTTGTAAGAATATACCAGTAAAAAAAAAATTAACGCATCTGTACAAGTCAATGTATGCTGCAATTATCAGCTAAGAAACTAACATGCGAAATGCATACTTATATGTTCACTAATAACAGGAAATCCAAAATGACATATTAGACAAATAAAATAAATAAACTTTTGGAGGTCCCTGAAAAAGGTATACCTGTCTTGGCTTCATTCGTCGCACTTTCATCCTTCGGAAGAAAAACCATTCCCACTCCAGTATGCAATCTATCTAAAGGGGCAATACCCTGTTTGCCAGCCCAAACATCATATAGATCCCAAGGGATGGACGTCATAACTCCAGCACCATCACCTGAGTCATTATCTGCTCCACAGCCTCCACGATGTTCCATGCAACCAAGGGCTGTGAGAGCATCCTTAATAATCTCATGAGATGATTGCTGCTTCAAGTTGGCAATAAATCCTACCCCACAAGCACCCCGTTCAGATAGAATTTGTTCTAAATTGACCACCTGATCAGCCAAGGACACTGAACTTTAGATATACATGACTATCACACAATACAAAATAAACGCAATTGTTTCGACAATGAATATGAGACTTAAGAGATCAGATATCATTTTGTTTTTTGAATGGTAATTAACAGATCAGATCAGATATAACATGGCAAAACTTCGACCAAAAAAAAGCCAAGCAAACCATACATGGCAATTATTTGCTTATATCATCTAGAATAACAAACCATAGGATCTGAATACAGAACATTATTTTGTCATTAACTATTGTAAACCTAAGAGCTAGATATCAGATGAATCCAATGTCAAGATAGACCAATTCACATCTTTTTGTATCTGGCCTTGGATGAGGTTTTTATTGACATTAAAAAATATCACATTTCTGACACTCAGGATACATGATAACAGAAATGAAGGTTACTGTGTGCAAGAAAAGAAAAGAAAAAACTACAGGAGAAATATTAGTCATAATGTATGGGATCCTAAGCCAGCAATAGATTGAAAGAATTGGGAATTTCAATTTCATTCATAAATATCAGTATACACCAATGTTACAAGAACACAGAATCTGTCATGCCTCCCAAGAAAATGGGGTGTCATACATGACACCTTTGTACATTGCTGAGGTATCAATATGTGTGTCGAAGGGAATAAATCCCAAGGGCTATTACATATTTATATATAAATTAATTAAATACGAAAATTTTAGATATGCATGTCCTGTATAGGGACATGCGCATCACTCTTCTAGGCATGCATATACAAAATTCTGTATACGCATGTTTAAATCACTGGAATGCATTTCTAGAACAATAGAAATATGTGCCCAGTGCCCACAGTCATGGACAAACTATTGATGGCAAACATACAGCCTAGTGCATGTAATATGATAACATTTTGAGATGTTCGTGGTGGTACTTGCCAGAAGTATCAACTGGCCTGTCTGAAATGTTGACACGCATGTTAAGAATGGTATGAAACACACAAAAATGTATGCATTTGCTACAATGGTACCTGCACAATGACTCAAAACGATGGATACTCAAAGTCATATTGCAAAAAAGGTTACCCCAAATCACCCAAGCAGAATATATATGGCATCTATAAATTGTACACGGTCACTGTTAGTCGACAATGGCAACCATGCTCATGATATCTGGCATATGGTACACATTAAGAAGACACAGAAGTCCTTGAGAACATCTGTCCAAAACTTTGAACTAGAGGGTAAAATGACAAAGGAGTTCAGGATTCCGGAGATGCTACTTAAGAGCCACCGCTTGACTCAGGGTAAGAGAATTTGTATACAGACCAAGCTAAGCAACGAACTATGCATCATTCTAACTTTCAAAATACCAAGAAGAGTTAAGCAATATATATTAAAAATAGATCAATACTGAACAAATCTGCTCATCAAGATTTTACCACAACAAATTTCCAATAAATTGTATGAGGATTCTAGCTTAGAGATTCCAGAAAGATAAACACGATCACCTTATTGACTGTAAGAAGCGACGTGCCCCTATGGGTATTTCAGTCAATTTATAATAATGGAATCTAGCAATTCCATTCTCTAATTGTTACAGGGAAGTTTCTGTCCAGTTTTCTACTTTAGACATGTACAGGAAATGAAGCACTATGAGGTATCATTTCACCAAGACATATCTTCCAAAACATAAAAGAGTGATTCAGAGATGTATTATTCTCTCTGTGCAAAGAAGGAGTTCCTGGACCTGATGGCATCCCCCATCACCTTCTTCCGTGACAATTGGGAATTTGTTAAATCGGAACTTATTTATTTGTTACAAGAATGTCATTGGAGATTAAAGATCAATTTGACACTAAACACCAGCTTCACAGTCCAGTACCCAAGCTCGAAGCCTGAAGGAGCTGAAAACTTTAGAGATTTGTTGACAAGAGGCAATTTCCCATTTATGCCTGCCTGCCTGCCTTTATCGCAACTTGGTGAGATGAGCTCCCTCCTCCTGAGGTGACCACCTCCCAAGCATCATGCTTAATAAGAAGGATTTCAGTTGTCCATTATCTAAACAGCTTTCTCTAGCATCTAGGAACAAGACTTTTCTCGATATGCTACCATATCACTGGTGCTAAACGTGTCCAGTACTAACTCATAAAGTTGATGCTCCTTTATGTGTGCATTCCTGCAACAAGTAAAGAGTCATTTCTGGGGATCAAACTGACTCTCATCTCATCATTTTGCTTGTGATTACTTAAAAAAAATCATAATATCCAGCACTAAGGACCTCAGAGAGTCAAAACATTTTCTTTCAGTTCAATACCTAGGGTTTTCCAAGTGGGTTTCAAAATAGAATAACACGGGGCTTTCTTGCAAGGCAAACTCAGTACCCAACTAGTTAACGGACTCATTTAAAGTTTCCACCAATATGAATAACCACTTATCCTGATGCCAAGAACCCAGATGGATATAGTGCTCTCCCAACATAGTTTTCTTTTGATTAGTGATCTCCATTTTATTTTTGGTTTCAATGCATCGTAGTTGAATTGAAACTTAATTTTAGTTTTTGCAATTCTATGCTCAAGTCATTCCGCATGTCCAATAAACAGGCATTCAAATGCAGGCATCAGACGAAGAAAATTATGTAGCATCACATTGTTAATATCCGGATTTTGCATTCTTGCAACTACTATGCAATCCTCTGAAAGGTTCTGATCAAGAGATTCATTTAAAAACAGATATGCGATGAAGATATGAATGCACAAGGCATGGCAGGACTTCAACATCTCCTCTCGTGTAAATTACTCAGCGGGTACCTCTATTTCCCATATACCATGTGCATAATTCAGAATCTTACATAAGAAAACTCACAATGGAAAGCAACACAATACAGAGAACTCTCCATACACAAAACCTTTTAAACTATTCTTTCGCATTTCTGGCCTTCCTTAAACATAATTCAAAATTTATGAAATTAACACCGAGCCACACAATTTCATTGCTTAATTCAAGTCTAAACGACCAAGTTAAACACAGATGCTCATGAATAATGAGTGTCCGGTATCTGAAATATAATTTACAGTTTACACAAGATTCTACCACAGAATATCTTAATAAGATGATTTTATATCTTGATAAGATGATTTTGGACCCTATTATACAAAAATGGACCTCCTCCATAATAAGCGAGTTCTATATGATAAATCGATTTTCTCATGAAAAATTAAAACTTACTAACCTTTGAGTTATCCTGCTTCACCTTACGATCAGATACCTTGGAAGCTCTGGCTTCAGATTCTATATCAAGAACAGCATAGATACCAGACCAATTAGAATGCAAGCGTCTCGATTTTTGTGTCCATTTAACTCCATTTCTTCGTCTCACTCCTCGAATCCTCTTATTAGAGTCACAGCTCAAGCCCAAGTGGTTCCCGAGAAGAAGCACTCTACTCCCAAAAATGGCACAGTTGTTACCAGAATAAGAGGCTAACCTCTCTGGAACCAGTCGAGGAGAGGAAAAAGACGATTGAAGAGCCATTCAAACTCCGAGCTCTTATCAAATTTGGCAGAAAAAAAAAACAAGAAGAAAGCACAGGATTTCAAAGAAGAAAATTGCATAAAAATGCTTGATCAAGATTTCTAGGGTGACCTTCTAGTTTTTTAGGGCTTGCTAAAATGGGATTGGAGTTAGCAGCTTCGAATTTTTTTTATTTTGGAAGGAGAGGCCTCTGCAACTCTTGAGCATCCACTAAACGAGTGCGAAGTAAGCTCACTTCACGCTCAACTTGAGAAATATAAAATAATAATAACGTACATTTGAGAAATATCTCCGGTAAATTGTTTGACTCAGTCTAGCCCGCACGCATTCTGAGCCGTCCAACTTCGTTGGCGATGCAAATTGCATCGTGCCCTTGTAATTTCTATCTTAATTGGACGGTGGAGATGATATATGGACTTGCCGGCATATAAACCATATATTTTTAATCCAAATATTTGTGGGACATTAACAATTTAGCATTCTATACATGTCTTTTAACTTAATTCTAAAACAAATAAATATTTATTTAAAAGTTTCTTGAGAATTTATAATCACATTATAAAAAATGCTTTCAAATCATTCATCTCGATCTTGACTATTATGGATGTAAAAAAAATTATAATTTTAAATCTTAAAAATAATCTAAAAGATTATATAAAGTGTGTATTTTCAAAGATTCATACAAGATTTTTACTAATTTTTAAACTATAAATTTTATAATAGTGGAAATAGATTTTAGAGACATTATAAGGGGTTTTGAAATAGTTTATTTATTATGAATATTCTATAAAATTTTCAAAAATGTAATAAAGACCCGGGTAGTCCATTTCATTGACTCACGGGCTATTGCCGGTGAAGTTCCAAGGTATCAAACGGTAAAGGGCGAGGAAATCGTTGATAGGGATGGTAGTCTCCCAATCCTGGCCCTACACGTAGCGCGATGAGCGGCTTCCCAACTAATCGGAGGCCGTTCCAATGGAGTAGAAGATTCATTTGACCACCCTTAATATTAGTGGAACACCCAAACTCACGTTGTAGCTTACTAGTTATCTAGGTGGCGTGAATTGCCTTGCATATAGCCTCTACAACGTCTCCTTTCCCATGCAAAATTTCCTCGCCGGATTACATGCTCCCGCGGGAGCATTACGCATTTGGTCCCCTTTGGACCTCGGGGCAAAACGCATGGATGTTACTTTCTATTTAGTCCCTCAGGTAAAATTAATTTAGGGAAACGTTCATATAGGACCTTTTCCATCATGTGTAAGAACTCAAAGGATCACCATTAAATTTAGCACTGATTTATAAAAAAGTCAAGTCTCACACCTATAATAATTTTTTTAAAGATCCGTGTCAACTTTAATGATGATCTTTTGGGGTCTTACACATATAGGTGGGAGAGGATCCTGTAGGATAATTAAGACCCCAATTTTGAAGATATAACTTTTTTAAACTATAGATTAATTTCAATAAAAAATTTCTTAGTTGCACTCTATTTCCAATTTTGGATATACAACCTTTTCAAACTATAAATTAATTTCAATAAAAAATTTCTTAATCTATTTCCAATTTTGAAGATACAACCTTTTCAGACTATAGATTAATTTCAATAAAAAATTTCTTAATTGGACTCTATGTAATTGAAAAAAGATAATGTCTCAAGACTTAATAGAGACAGTCCATTTTTTAGAGGGTGATCTAAGTATTAAAAAGACTCCAATTTTTTAATTTTTTAATTTTAATTTTTTTCTTTTGAGAATAATCATCTACTGATTTTTAGGTAGTTCTAAAAAATTCAATTTAAAAAAGTGTTTCTAAGTATGAGTAAATGTAAATTGTGCTCTTATGGGGCAATGGTCTTTTTCTGATTATTTAGAGTTGCCCTGCACGAATCCTGGTATATCATTTTGCTTTATCAAATGTCATATTTTCAATGAGGTCATAAGTACTCGTATTTTTTCTCAGTACTTCTAACCATATCCTTTTGGTCTCACCCCTTGTCATTTTTTAGCATTTCTCCTTAAACCAACTTGTGCCTTTTAACAGGTGTTGTATTGGATGTGCAATATACATCACACCTAAGTCTACTTTTTTTCATCTTATTATTTATTAGAATCACACAAAAATTCTCCCGAATGTATTGATTTCGAACTATATCTATTTTTATCTTGCCACTCATTCATCTCAACATCATCATCTCAACTACAATCATCCTATGGGTATGATGTTTCTTGACCTCCCAATATTCTATCCCCTAAAGCAAAGTTCGTCTTACAACCGTCATATAGAACTTCCCATTTAACTTCATTGGTATGTAGCAATCACATAAAACTCTTGTTAAACATCTCCACTTCTTTCACCTAGCTCTAATTCTATATGTGAAGTCTCATTGATCTCTTTATTTTCATAGATTATCAACCCAATATATTAAAAGTACTTTCTTTTTGGTATTTCTCGCCCATCAATCTTAACTACTTTATCGGCTCTACTCATATAATTAATAGACTTGCATTTCATGTAGTATGTCTTAGTCTGGCTAATTTTAAAACATTAAAGTCTAGAGCTTCCCTCCAAAGTTCTCCCTTTGTGGTGGCATTGCTTCGGATCTCATCGATAAAAACTATGCCATCTGCGAATAACATACACTACAATACCCCATCTTGTAGATGTCAAGTTAAATCATCAATAGTTAAGATAAAGAGGTATGGTCATGAATCCAATTTCAAACTGTCAGGCCTTAGGGTATGTTTGGCAACCCCATGATATCCTAATATTTTAGGATATTGTAGAATCTTAAAAAAAATCGATCTCAAAAGATGTGATAAAGGCTTTTGCCTTGTTTGATTGACCAAAATAGTATTTTTTAATATTAAGATAACCATATTTATCTAATTTTTAGAAAATTCAAGTAAGACTTGAATTTTGTGGGATTTAACTCTCCGTCTTTCAAGTCGAAGATGATGTGCTCCCCTCTTCCCCACGAACCCATATCCTTTCTGGGCTTTTCCTCTGTAAACATCCTCTCCAAAAGTCAAGTTTCACCCTCGTCTCTCGCCTAACCATAACCCTAACTCCCCAAAACTCCTTGAAATCAACCAGCTTTCGAAAACGTATCAGCTATAGAGTTGTATTTTTTATACAATTTTTTTTTTTTTTTTTTAAAGGAAGAAGAAAAGGCCAAAGCCCATATACAGATCATAACGAAACTTAGAATCAGAAAAAATCAAGAAGCCATGAACAAAAGTTTGGAACTACATAGTCTCACAACACACAACAGTCACCAAGGAACCAAAACCCTAAAAAGGCACAAATAAACGCAAACACTAACCCATTTGTAGGCATCTCTCTTCCTGCACATAACATGATCTATGCTCAGCCAAAAGAAACAACTGTTCCGTGCTTTTTTTTCCTCATTTTTTTGATGAGTATTATTCTTTCTTTTTTACTTTTCCCTATTTCTCTTTTCCTTTTTGATATGTAAGACCACCGCTTACATTCAGTGCCACAAAATCCACCATGAAAACTCCCACGATCCTCAAAGCATTAGAAGCACCATCATTCAATAACAAACATGTAAACCAACCCGAAAACATTTAGAGAGGATACGACCAAGAGGAACGTAGCAGTCAAGTGAACAAAGAAAACTAGTGATTTCCTTAAAGGCTTCGGTGGGAAGAAAAATCTAAAACACCCGTGGAAGTCAAACATGTACAAAAAAATTAATATCAAGTTAATATGTAATTCAGATATATAGATTGCATAGGAAATTAATTTTTAGATTAATTCAGATTTTAAAAATTTGAATTTTTAGATTCTGTTTTGTCAAATAGACCCTTAGTGTTTCATAAATTCAAAATCTAATTTTTGTTTTGTAAAAATACTTATCTAGAGATTCTAAAGTGAATTGGCATAGCGACAAAGAAAAATCTACCACAATTCCAAATCCATAAATCCTATTGAGAAGATCGTTTGCCCACCCAAGGGAGTACAAGCACATCGTGCTCCCACGAGACATGCTTAAAACATGAATTGTCTAGATATTTATTATTGGGATCGTATACTAGGAGACCATTTACTTACAAAGAGGTCACAATCACTTTTACCCATTAGATGTTAAATTGGATGGTCTAGGGTATGTCATCAAGGTCGAAGTTTCTTTTTTTAAATTTTAAATCTAGTCAATAACACAATTAAAACTATTTGATTTAAAATATGACAGACAAAAGTGATTGTGACCCTTATACTACCAATAAATAGTCATCTTTATACCACCAATAAATATTCAAACATTATCGACTATTCGTGATCATTAGATCGGCCCAGATTTAATCTCGACCATTAGACTCATTTTTTCTTGTGAGCCCATTGGCTCACAGAAGCATTATATATATATATATATATATATATATAGTAGTGTTGTTTGGTTCGTAGTTGGTTACGTAAGGTAAACGTTAGTACGTAGTCGTACGTAACGTACGGTTAACTAGTAAGTAAATAAGT